>OW240914.1:68224573-68256113 GCA_933207985.1 Pelobates cultripes | reverse complement strand
GAGGCTAGATTATCCCTCAGTGTAAACATAGCAGTTTCCCTGAAACTATTTTTTTTTTTTTTGACATTCTTTATTTCAATTTTGTTTCATTTTTCCAAGTTACAATCGTGCATTAATGTGTTTAAACAAAAATAGACAATATGTATCGGCTTACATCAAGGTAAACAGTATACATGAACACAACTGGATGTAGATCGCATCTAATATGTGCATTTAGTAACCTTTATGAGGCAAATCTTGCGTCGAGAAGCCAATGTGTGTAAAACTGTGTGTCAAACCAGCTCATATTGTGAGCTTTCTGGGAACTTAAGTTAAACTAGCTCGGGCTGTAGTCTGGTGCATGACTCAATCCGTAGTCCTGGTAAGTGGGCGTATGTTCAGGACGTGAGTTACTGTCTAGTGCAAGGCAGGTATGTCTATATACAGCAGGTGTACCTATCGTCAGCCTGCACTGCAGCATGTTACCGCTTCTCGCTGTGTCCTTTTGTCCGGCTTTCCTTTTCTCTCTTCCCCGTGTCACCCTCCCCTGCCCCTCTCCACTCCCTTTCCACTTGTGTAGTTATGTTTCCCTCTGTGAGTAGCTTGTAGTGCACTTGTCAGGTTGGCAGTCGTATGTCTTGTGATAGTAGAGCTGGCATCGTGTATACGAGCCTCCCAGTTGTTGGGTTCGGGTAGATACGTGTGTATTATGACCTGTCGGCCTGGGGCTGTGTTTTTATGGGACGTTGATTTGTGCGTAACTGTAGGTTGCTGCCTCCGTCCCTAGTAGGGTCGTGCGGGGAGTCCTTCATATGGTGTTCTCATGGTAAGGTGGTGGGAGGCCTAAGAAACGTATCCCCATCTCCCCCTCAGTCTTTCTGTCCGGCCAGTCCCCGCTAATCTGGTGTATAGGTATGCGTGCTCTGGCCGGTGGTAGGGAGCGTGGAGGACGCGCAAGGGACGTAGGGGACAAGTAGCTATTGGTTTTAGGATCAGCTAATTTGGAGTCTCAGCGGCTATGTTGACACTTGTTCTAGGTATGTTTTGCTTTCTGCGTTCAATATAGGTCAGGGCAGTGTTCAATGTATTCGTGTCATGTTTCCAATTAGCTCGGGGCCCGACGTCGTGTCATAGGTCTCCTCACGGGAGCTTTGGGCTTAGGGGCCCAAGTGCCAAGCTCTAGCTGGGGTGGTACTGGGGGAGATCGGGCAAAATCTTTTTTGTTTTTTTTCAGTTACGAGACCGTGGTTAGGTAGGTTTTGGCGTATGCCTTGTGCGTCTACTTGTGGGCGTTGGTGGCTTACCGAATTGTAGTGAGGGGAGCCGGGCGTGTTGGCTTGCTATTGTGTCTACATTGTCTGTGTATGAGCGTTCCTGGAGACATTACCTGTCTTAATGTACTGTGTACGTCCTCTGCCTTCATGTGTTGGGGTGTCTCTCTTCCCCCTCCCTCATCTACCCCATCTATCTTTCCACGTTCCCTTCAGTTTCGGGGGTTAGTTTACCGTTGTTGGTGCCAGTTGCTTCCCAGACCTTGGGGATCTCGGCGGGCTCAGATTGCGTTGGTGTTGTCTGTGTGCACCGTGAGTCTCTTTCTGTCTATCCTATTGTATGTATCATCTTTTGTGTTTCGGGATACTTCCTGTCCTTGCTTTATTTGTCCATGCCTAGTTTCTGTCGGGGGTGGTGGGTCTGGGGGTTGGGATAGGGTCGGGATGGGTTGTGAGTTATGTCCATTCTTGTGGGGTTTAATCGGGCATACTGGCTCCGGAGGGAGCGAGGTCCCCAGCCGGGGGTGTATGTGCCACTGCAGCGGCGCCCCCCCGCGTCTACTCCAGCTGCTATCCTGGATACATAGTCCATCCACGGGAACCAAGTCAGGGAACATTTTTCTGCGCGACCCTGCAGGGAGGCCGTCATCCTTTCCATATTATAGATCTCTTCTACCCTGTCTATCCATTGTTGGTATGTGGGAACTGTAGGGCTTTTCCACATCGTCGGAATGAGAGTTTTCGCAGCCGTCAACAGATGTATGACGAGGCCTCTCTTGTATGCTTTGAGGGGTGTGTGGGTGTGATTTAGCAACATTGGCAGTGGCTGGAAAGGTATCTCTGTTCCCGTAATTTCTTTTATCAATCGGTGGACCATTCGCCAGTAGGGTATGATGTGCGTGCAATTCCACCAAATGTGTATTCCGGTGCCTAGTTCTGTGCCGCACCGCCAGCATTCGCCTGGGACCGAGACGTGGATGTGCCGTAGCACATCCGGGGTCCAGTACCAGTGTGTCAAAATTTTGTAATTACATTCTTGGAATTTAGTGCTTATGGATCCCTTGTGTGTGAGTTGGAATATTTTGTCCCATTCGCTATCTGTGAGTATGACATCTGCGTCTCTTTCCCATCGTGCAGTGAACCCCAGCGGTGGTTTGTCACCGCTGTTTTGGAGCATGGTATATAGGATCGAGACTCCGTGTGGGAGGTGGTGTCTGTCTGTGCATAATTGTTCCAGGTAGAGCAGTGGACGGTGCAGGTGACCCCTGCCTTTCAGAGTGGCAGCGTACGTTTTTATTTGATGGTATCGAAACTCGTCCATTCTAGTTGGTCGGCGGTCTTGTAGTAGGTCTCCTATTGTTTTTAGGTTCGGCCCGTCACACCATTGGCTCATGTATACCCAGTCTGTGGCTCCCAGGTTCCTGAGGTCGGCCGGGCTAAGCCCTCCCGCCAGCTTCGGGTTGTTGGTGATAGGTGTAAGCGGGTTGGGGGACGTCGCGAGGTTCCCGTTGTAGCGAACCCTGCACCAGACCTGCAGCGTGGCGTTTATCATTGGGTTGTCCGTGCGTATGTTCTCAAAAGATGTTTCACCCAGCCACAGTTGGGCGGGGATTTTGCCTAGGGCTTGTTGTTTTTCTATGTGGACCCATTGTTTAGTGGTCGGGTTAGCGTGCCAATCAACCAGTCGATGTATGTGGGTCGCCTGGTAGTATGTGGTAATCGACGGGAGTCCCGTTCCACCCTGGCTTTTTGGCCGTTCTAAGGTAGACCGTTTCACGCGTGATGGTTTGTGGTTCCAGACGAACTGTCGGATGGTAGTCGTAATTGCTTGAAAGAACCCTCTGGGGATGGATGTTGGTAATGTCTGGAATAGGTATAGAATGCGAGGCATGACATTCATTTTTATCGCATTTATGCGTCCAAACCATGAGATGTACTGGGCCGTCCACCGTTTTATATCCAGTTGTAAGGTTGCTAGAAGGGGTGCGAAGTTCAGTTGGTATATGCGCGTCGTGTCCTCGGGTAGCCAGACGCCAAGATATCGCAATTTGGAGGTGCATATTCTGAAGGGGAATTGCGTTTGGATATGTTGCTGGAGAGTCGCGTCCCTCGTGAGCAGCATTGCCTCGGATTTATCCAGATTTAGCTTTAGGTTGGATACCTCGCTGTAGGTTCGGAATACGTCCAGGAGGTTCGGTGTCGACACCCTAGGTTGCTCCAGGAAAAATAGCATGTCGTCGGCATAGGCCGCTACTCGGTGTTCCTTTCCGCCTATGCTAAATCCCGTGATCCCCCCATGCCGTCTGACCGCTTCGAGGAAGGGTTCGAGGGTGAGGGCGAATAGAAGGGGGGATAGGGGGCATCCTTGCCTTGTGCCATTGCTTATGTCAAATGAGTCGGTCAGGGCTCCATTGACACGTATGCGTGCAGTCGGCGTGGTGTATAGTGCGGCTACCCAAGTTCGCAACCGTGGACCAAACCCCATGTGACTCAGGGTCGCTGCCATGTAATCCCAGTCTACCCGGTCAAATGCCTTTTCGGCGTCGGTGGATAGAAGCACCATGTCTCGTTTGCCGGCCACTGTTGCGTGTATGATAAGGGCTCGGATGGTGTTGTCCCTGGCCTCCCTCCCGGGTATGAACCCTACCTGGTCCGGGTGTATCAGGTCGGGGAGCGTTTGCGCTACTCTGGTGGCCATGGCTTTGGCGAAGAGTTTTATGTCCGCGTTTAGTAGGGAGATTGGACGGTAGCTGGCACAGTTAGTTGGGTCTTTTCCTTCCTTCGGTATGATCACGACCGTTGCCCTCAGGGTGTCCGTAGGGAATCGTCCTCCCTCTTGGATGGAATTGATTCCGGTGAGGAGTCTAGGAAGGAGAACGTCCTTAAAGGAGCGTATATACGCTATAGGGAGGCCGTCTGGTCCCGGGGCCCTGTGGGGTTTGGATGTTTTCAAGGCTCCCGCTAATTCCTCAATTGTCATGGGTTGTTCCAGGTCGGCCTCTTGTTCAGGCGTCAGTTTACGGGTGGTATGTTCTTCTAAGTATGTAGCTATCCGTGCCTGATGGTGTGCTACTGTACGTCCCGATTTGTGCTGTGCTTGGTCATATAGCGTCTTGTAATATTCTTTGAAAGCCGTTAGGATGCCCTCCGGGAGCCGGGTGATGGCACCTTCTTTCGTGTGTATCTTGTGGACGTGTCGTGTTCTCCGTTTTTCCTGGAGCATCTTCGCCAGCAGTCGTCCACTTTTATTCGAATGTTCGTAGAAGTATCGGGATGTTTTCCTGGCTGTGTGGAGTAATCCTTGGGTCAATATGTCTCGAAGCTCTCTGCGAGTTTCCGTGAGTCGGAGGTATGTGTTATCATCCAAAGTGGATTTATGGGTTTGCTCAAGCTCAGCTATGCGGCTTGTCAGATTAGCAATTTGCGTCGTCCTTTGTTTTTTGCGGCGGGTGCAGCTTGTGATAAGGTGTCCTCGGATGACACATTTGTGCGCTTCCCAGAGAGTCAGTGGCTCTATGTCCGGACTTTCATTTGTCGTGAAGTAGTCAGTTAGGGCCTGGTTCATAGCTGCGGTAAATTCCAGGTCGTCCAGCATGGATTCATTAAGCTTCCACTGTCTGTCTCTGGGTTTAAAGAGCGGGGATTGTGTACCGATCAGAACCGGTGCGTGGTCAGAGTGGTCCATGATGCCGATGTCTGCGCTACGTAATAGGTTAAGATACTCCTGGGCCATGAAAATGTAGTCGATTCGACTATAGTGTGCGTGTACCGCGGAGTAGTGGGTATAGTCTCGGGCGTCTGGGTGGTACGTCCTCCAGCAGTCCACTAGCCCCATCTTGTGTAGGAGTCGTTGCGTGGCTTTCAGGCAGTGTGTGGGGATCGCGCTTTGGCCCCTCGAGGTGTCACGTATGGGGTCCTACGGCATGTTTAGATCTCCTGCTACGATCAGCAGGCCCCCTCTGAACTTCTCCAGCTTGGCCAGCGCCTGGCGTATGAACGTATGTTGCTTTCTGTTTGGTCCGTATAAGCATGCGAAGGTGTATTCATGGTCTGCGATGGTGCCTCTCAGGAAGAGGTACCTCCCGTTCGGGTCCGCCAGAGCTTGTGTAGTCTGGAATGGCACTGAGTGAGCGAACAGAATGGCGACTCCGGCTTTTTTGGTGTCGGGATGGTTAGCGTAGAAACCCAAAGGGAAGCGCCGGTTTTCTAGTTTAGGTGCGTCCCCACCTTTGAGATGGGTTTCTTGCAGGAAAACGACGGAGGCTTTAGCGCTCCACAGTCGACGGTGCAAGTGGGCCCGTTTTTCTGGGGAGTTGAGTCCCTGGACGTTGTTAGACCAGTACGTCAGCTGGGCCGGGGCAAACGCCCGGGTGGCAGCCATTTTGGGAGGGGGGAAGTGGCCCCACCCGCAGCGGCACTGGAGGGGCGAGGGGAAGGCTGTCGTCTACGATGCGGGTTTTAGGAGGATGGGGTTATCTGGGGTCAGGAGGACCCGTGAACAGGGTTAGTTTGGGTGTGACGGCGACCCTGTACCGGATTTTGGGGGTTCTCGGGGGTTGGTTACCTGACCTTCCCTGAGGTTCCGGTATAATTTACAGGAGGGTCTGTCTCAGTGAGGTACAGTGTCGTCTTGACCAATGGGGTGGTTCGGTCTAGTGGTCGATTGTCATCTACTATCTCCTTCGGCTCCCAACCTGGATTGGGCTTTCGTAGTAGCTATGTCTCTCAGTGTAGTGTTGAAGATGGGGTGCATGGTAGCGGGTCTCTGCTCCCACATGTCGCTATGGGGCCGTTTGTGTATCTTGTTGTGTGCTTTTAAAGGGTGCGTCCCTCCCAGTCTCCCCCTTCATTATGCGTGTTTGTGGCTGCCTGTTCGAAACCCTGGATCACCCATGGCCGTATTTGGGTCGGGGTTCAGCGGTGTTATTGGGAAGAATTGGTGCATGTGTGCGCAGTGGGTCCGTAAGAGTCAGTGGCGCCGGGCGTGGGGTGTCACCTCCTGTTGGCGTGGTATCAGACGGGCTGAGTTCGGGTCCGATCGTCCCGGAGTGGTGCCCTTGATGTCTGCCCGTGGCTTGGGTTCCGCTAGGCGGGTCCAAGGATCGCTGTTCGGGTCCCAAGTCTTGTCATCTAGGGGCCCCGTGGCCGTCTGTCTTGGGGGGCTTCTCAAGCTTGGGGCATATCGGGGGTGTGCGGCGTCGTGGTAGTGTGTCTGCCTCGTTACTTTCTGGTAAGTGTAGCGTGCGTGGCACGTGGGGGAGCAGGAGTGAATGCGCATGCGGGTCAGGGGCGGACTGTGTGCGGGGGGGGGGGGTCATGCCTGCAGCTGAGTTACTGTCATTGTTTTGCTACGTTAAAGGCCGAGCAGTCCCTGGTCCCCTCAGTCTGTCTTCTGTGTCCGCGTGATGTGTCCCTCATCCCCCCCTCCACATCTGTCAGCCCGTCCCCCGTGATTCCCGAGTATTGTGCCATTGTCGAGCCCTAGACGCCCGTACATCTCTTTGGTCCACTTATATACACTCTTAGCCCCTCCCTATGTGATCGCTGATGCAATGGGCCCGGTGTGACGCGCAGGGTATCTCTCCTAGTGCATATGTGTGTCACTCTGATGGGCGCTCTTTGTGGCTACCGTGGGCATTAACTTATCTAGTGGAATATTTACAGTAGTGGGCCCCCCCGTCTACCACTCTAGTTCCCAACATGTGACACCCGTGTCCCTCGTTAACCAAACACCACCACCCACTCCCGGAACCCCCCCTGTCCTCCCGGCAACAGTTCGAACTGCTGTCCGTTGTACAGCTATGTTTAGCAACCGTTTTAGGTGGGAATTCGTCCTGTTGAGGGCCTGGTTGCCGTCTCTGGGGAGTTCCACATTGTCCCATGAGTCCCCTCTCCCATGAAATTCCCCTCCCAACCTGACAAGGAGCCCCGCTGTAGGAGCTTGGCTTTTGGTTGGTCCGGGTGGTATTAACCTCTATAGCTGACCCCCGGGCTGCCCCGCCACCCCACCTAGACAGGCTCCCCCCTTGCCCCTTGACTAGTGTAATGGTAGAGTACATACCCCTGGCAGGCTGGAGCGTGGAGAGTCCCGGTCTGGGAGGAATCCGAAGGGGAGAAGGGCCACGGTAACAGGGTTTTGGTGTCGGAGCGGCTCAGGGGGGTAGTTCCCGTGGCTGTTCAGGGAAGGTGTTGGTTTATTCTTCCGAGTTCTCCGGGCCTCCCCTGCGTAGTGGAGGAGTGGGTCCCGAGCGGAGGTTATGAGCTACTTCTGACGGACCCGTGGCCCGGGCTGGGGGACCCTCCAGGATCCAATTCGGGATCTGTATCATGGGTAGGCCCGCGGCTTGTAGAAAGCGGGGGACGTCGTTCGGCCAGCGAATTATGTGCCAGACATTGCCTGAGCGGGCTAGACCAAAAGATTTTATTACATGCACTACTAAAAATGTAATTTACCTCCTAGAATGCCCGTGTGGGCTCCAATACGTGGGTATGACCACAAGAAGTCTCAAAACACGATTAGGAGAACATTGCCGAAATATTATTAATGGATACCAGAATCATACTGTCTAAACATTTTATTATCCATAATAATGATCCTGGTCTCTTAAAATGTATTGGCATAAAAAAATGCACCATTCCATGGAGAGGTGGTAATATTAAAAATATTTTAGGTAAATGTGAAATGGAATGTTTTTTTTTTTTGTTTTTTTTTTAGTCAAAACTTATTTTATTATTTTGTTGTGCATGCAATAAAATACATTTTAACTTGTATTGCCACGACAGCAACGACAAGCCTGGTAATACAAACAGTTGACTCTGTACATGGCATGCGATAATTCTGCACATTTTTAGAGTATACAATGAACAGGCTAAACAAACATTTCTAGGTCAGGTTGCTAACAAGAGATAGGTGCCTATTGTAGATCGACATGCAAGGATTAAACATACAATTAATGATCAAGCTTTTTATGATGTAAAGCAAGCTGGGTTATACAGGCTAGGTTTTTAAGGTGGCACGAAGGACTAACTCGATATGTTGGATTACAGCTGTGTACATTGAGCCATATATATGTGGAAAAGCGGGTACAGGGCTTAAGTAGCTTGTGTGATAGTTAAGTTCTGTGAGCCAGGTAAAATAATAATAAAAATAAAAATAAAAATAAAAAAAAATAAAAAAAGGGGGGGGGGTGGTGCCCCCGAGTATAAGGGGGCCTAAGGGATAGGGCCCTACGTGAAGATCCCTGACTGTGTCCTCTCATGGATTCCAGGGACTTTGGTCCATGCACGTGCGGCCGGGTTGTATGTGAAAATAAAAAAAATTAAAAAATGGATAAATGAATAAAAATGTGAGTAAATAATGTTGGGAGGGGGTATAATTACGTGAGGATAACTGGCTGCTTGAGGTGGAAGCTATCGCTGCGTAGAAGTGTGTCTCGTGCCTCCCCTCATGCCTCTGTTCCCAGATGAGACTTAAAAGTAACGTAGAGCTTCTATATGGCTATGCTCAGTGCAACAGTAACGAGCACCCGGATGCGCCAACATATGCAGTGTCGCCCTAAGGTCATAAAAGCAATGTCGGTGCGGGCTGTATACATAGTTCTTTACATTCGCGAAGCTCAGGTAATAATTGCAGCATGTCTATGTAAAAATTAAAAAATTAAATCATATAAAGTGTGTAATTATTTCCATATGATGAGAGGCAGTCGTTATGCACATAGGGGCAAGAATTTAAAGTTTGCCCACACAGAGGCGCTTTACCTCGGTGTACAGCCACCGTTTAAATGTTTAGCTTTGCGTGTGCGCCAGTGTATGGAACTGGGTTGGGAACTGTGCTCGGATGGCTATCTATCTGTGGAACAGGCAGACTGTTTTGTACTCTGTCGTTTACTGCTAGTAGTCATCTAAATCTGTGGGCTGTTTGACCCTTAACATGCGACTCGTTAATGTTATAATATGCGGAAAGAAAGAGAAAAAAAAAAAAAAAAGAGAAGAAAAAGCTTATGGTAGTAAATTAAAAACACAATGTTAAGTCTTTGCTGCCTAGTCAGATGCTCCACAATCTATATTGCCTTGCATATTTATGACCGAAAAGAGCATATAAACAAACACATCACATTATGTACGTTGTGACCGCCTAGTCTATTATAATTCTGACTCATGGAATTAAAGAATGCTTATGATTTAAGGGCAACTAACAGTAGTGCATAAGCTTAATTGAGCGATCTAGCGTTCTCTAAATTCTTTAAGTACATGAATATATATGCTAATAAAGTAGAAGCAAACTTAAAAATGAAAAATGTGTGCTATAAACTGCAGGGTGGCCATGTTAGTCTACATGGCCGTCTCAGGGGAGTCTCTCATGGCACTGCTACCACACCGTCCCCGGGTAGCCAGGCCTCCTTCCGTCCTCCCCATGCCGATCTCCGCTCACCAGTCGGGTCCCCTGTGGCACCGTGGGCACTCAGGAGCGCAAACTGTCCGTTGGACCCCCCCACAAAGTCCGCTGGTTGTCCGCTCCTTGCACCTCCCCAGCTTCACTTGAGTCCCTGGAAGTGTGCGTTCCAATGTCTTACCCGGTGCCGGCCACACATTTGGAGTCGGTGCCCATCTACCCCGACCACCGGTCCGTCGGGGGGGGTAGCGCGGTCCCATCCCACAGGGCTCACGGCTTCGGGGACAGGTCTCTCCGGGGACCCCACAAACCCAGAGGCTTTGGCGCCCACTCCCCAGCGGTCAGTAACACAGCATGGAGGATCCGTCCAGTGCTCGGCCTTACCAGGGCCCGTGCGAGCCGTCCATGCCAGACCCCCCTGATGCCTAGAGTGAATCCTCGGGTGGGCTCTTGTCTGGCATCCTTTACCCGTTCAGGTGGTTGGCTCGGGCCCCGCGCGGTTTCCTCCGGCTAGGAGTGTGCCGCTTCCATGCGGCCGGGGGGGAGCGGAGCCGGGCCGTCATTCGCAACTGTGTGGCCTCCATGTGGGCCTTAAAGCAGGTATACCTTGATCTCTGGGCTGCTGGTCAGTTATCTGTGCCTCTTCAGGGGCTGCCATCATCCAGGCTTATGATGACGAGTAGGCCGCTTCGTTAATTTCGGTGTTCCCGGTCCAAAACCGGCCTCGGTTTGGTATCCCCATAAAGCTTAAATGTTTCTTGTTAAGTATATGTAGCTTATTTCTGCTTTGGGGTGGTCTGAGTGTGGATTTATTGCAGTTTTCCAGGGCTCAGGCCAGGAGCCATGGTGTTCTGCTGCCTTTCAGCTCGGCGGCCCGGCCCCGCCCCCCCTGGAATGGGTTTTTAATCTGAAAACACTGATTCCAAATGGTTTAAATGCAGATTTTGATTTGTTTAATTTTATCTAATTATTTTAATTATTTTAGATTTCATTATTATCATTAGGTTTTTATTTTGCTTTTTATATCTAATTCTAATATGTATCAGCATTTTTAAATGTGTTTATGTTTTACATTTTATTATTTATGTATTAGCATTCTGAATATGTTTATTATTTATATTTTATTCAGGTGCCCAAATTTGCCTTCAGCAATATGGCTACTTATTATGCTATCCTTATGGACCACATTCCCCACCTAAGATGGCCGCCGTCATTATTTCCGGATTATTAACTTTCCCCTTTCCCCTAGCCCAATATAGGGCTTTATTTACTTTAAATACATGTAGTTTACTTTATAACTACATGTCCCATAAATTTGTGCGGCCGGAAGTGACGTCGCGCCTATGACACGCGTCACGTGGTCCCTCCGAGTACATCCCCTATCCACCTCCTTTCCTCTCCCCAGCCCAATGTGGGGCCCTATCTAGTCTTCAGACATGTAGCCTATCCTTTGACTTTTCTTTTTTTATATATACGTTTTATATCCATTTTATACTATATACTTTTTTTATTATTTTTAACTCCTGCATACCATACTCCAAAGAATCCTATGTGGGGATTATACCACCTACGCTGTTACATAGAGCAGTTAGCCTGCCCTATATTTTGTGAGTATATTTTATTATTTTATTTATTTACCATAATTTTATTGAGAGCACTATCGCTGTTTTATCTTCTCTCCGAGCTCCTGATATTCTTGTCAAGATCACTCATCCTATATCTAAAAGCGGGCATGATACCGCTGTACGCCTAATCAACTAGAGCTAGTCAAGTCAAAGCTCTACCGAATGTGAGTGTATCTATTATATTTTATAATTTTTACCATACGTGTGGAACATACTGCACCATTACTGTCTCCATTTTTATTTCCAAATTGGTTACCTGTCACTACAAAGAAGAGGACACTTGCCACATATCCTGTAAGTGGGGATAATACCGCTGTAAGCCATTCACACCAGAGCTGGATTAAGCTCTGCTAATTGTAAGTAAGATCTCTTCTATTTTTTACATATTTGGATTACTCTTCACGCCATCGACACCTTCTGGATATCGCTAAAAGTAGAACTTTGGAAACAACAATATAGATCCCATTGGACTCAATACTATTATTTATCGTGCACATTGGCGCAGACCCATCCCCCATTTTTCCTGTTTTTACTATTTGATTCCCAGGGACATGAGAGGGAGTCCTTGTTTGGGACTGCTGCCTTCCTGATTAGCGCTGACTCCACCCCTTGTTCTGTTACATATATATAAATGCTTATTTATTATAAAAAAAAAACCAGAAATTTTTTTTAAAAAAATGAAAATTTTGTGTTTTTTTTTTACAGTTTTTGCAATAATAATGTGTGCATAATTAGTGCAGGTTAAGAAAAGTAATTAAAAATAAATTAATTTAGTTGTTCTGATTTACAGAATATATAATGTGTCTGGGATTTTAAGTTTTTTTTGGTAGTTACAGGTCACAAAGTACGAGGAGTAAAATGGACTTTTTTGTGGAGCGATTTTAGAATTTGGTATGTTTGTCTTGTAAGCTTAATAGCCATAAAAGAAAACAAAATTGCCACACAAAAGTATATATTTATATAAAGTAGATATCATGGGCTATTTACCTAAGATTGTTTTGACACTTTCTACGTAGCCATTTCACCGCCAACCTCTGCTAAATATTGGAGTAAAATTGTGTTTTTTTCAAACTTATAAGAAAGAAATTCTCATGTATATTTTGTAAAGTTGGTGTGTGCTATTCCTGTACAAAGTTTTATTTTGTGTTCAGTTACATCTGCTGAGTAAAATGACACCCTCATTGTATGTCTTTGGCACTATTTCATGAAGCTACAGTGCCATACAGGATACCTGTCCTTTTCAGTATTCACAATAGAATTTTGAGAGATGGATTTAATGAGCCTTAGCTTCCATTTGGGGTATTATAACAGTTTGACTGTTCAAAAACCCCCACAAAGGCCTACCATTTGTAAAAGTAGATACTCCAGGGTATCTCATAAGGTGCATATTGTGCCTTAACATGCCCCCATTTTTTCACCAATGTATGCCAAAGTATGTTGTAAAAAATAATTTTGTGCATTTTTTACATACGGATTGCATTTTTGCTGGGCGTTTTGTATATTTCATATGTGCCACTAAGTTCAAACCCCCCAAATTATGCTCAGCTAAGGCTTCTGAGTACAAAGACACCCCCATTGTATGTCTTTAGCACTATTTCGTGAAGCTACAGTGCCATATAGGAGACCTGTCCTTTTCAGTATTCACAGTAGAATTTTAAGAGATGGATTTAATGAGCCTTAGCTTCCATTTGGGGTATTATAACAGTTTGACTGTTCAAAAAAAAAACACAAAGGCCTACCATTTGTAAAAGTAGACACTCCAGGGTATCTCATAATGTGCATATTGTGCTACAGTGCCATATAGGAGACCAAGCCATATCCGTTTTTACCAAACTTTGAATTTTGACGCTGGGCCTATGTGCAATTTCCAAGCATCTTCGCAGGTTTTAAATTCAAACTACCCCACAAAGGCCTACCATTTCTTAAAGTAGACACCCCAGGGTGTTTCAAAAGGTATATTTTGAACCTTAGCATGGGATCATTTTTCCGCTAGCTTGTACCAGATGTAGTGGTAATAAGCGTTTTTTTCTGCCTTTTTGACATACAAAGTGAGTTTGCACAGTATATTTTGCAAACCTTATGTGTGCCACGACTGTATAATACTTCATATGTTGCTCAGCTATGTCGGCCGAGTACAGCAATACCTCCATATGTACCTTTGCCAGGTATGTGTGGACATCGGAGGGGCACATTTGGGACACAGCCATTCCATTTATTTTTCAAACTTTGAATTTTTACGCTGTACATATGTCGCATTTTAGAGTATTTTACCAGGCTATATAATCCAAATACCCCATAAAGCCATACCATTTCTTAAAGAAGACATCCCAGGGTATTTCAAAAGGCATATTTTGAACCTTAGCGTGGGATCATTTTTCCGCTAGCTTGTACCAAGTGTAGTGGTAATAAGCATTTTTTCTGCCTTTTTGACATACAAAGTGAGATTGCGCAGCATATTTTGCAAACCTTATGTGTGCTATGACTGTATAATACTTCATATGCTGCTCAGCTATGTCGGCTGAGTACAGCAATACCCCCGTATGTACCTTTGCCAGGTATATGTGGATGTTGAAGGGGCGCATTTGAGACGCAGCCATTCAGTTTTTTTCTAACTTTTAAGTTTTACGCTGTGTCCATGTTCCAATTTGGAGTAGTTTTAGACGGTTGGTTATTGAAACTTCCCCACAAACACATACTATTTATTAAAGAATACACCCTGGGGTAATTCAAAAGGCATATTTTGAACCTTGGCGTGGGATAATTTTTTTCTCTAGTTTGTTCCAGGTGTAGTGGTAATGAGCGTTTTTAAAATGTATTTTTTTACTTTTTATAACTTTTTTACTTTTAAAAACTAGTTTTTAAACTTTTGTTTTGTTTATAAATTTTTTTTAAACTTTCCTAAACTTTCTTAAAACTTTTTTACAGATTTAACATTTTTCTAAGCTATTTTTTTTACTGTTAACCCCTAGCTAGCAGTACGCAGCACTAACAGTAAATTCCCCATTTTCCCATAACTCCCACCCACCCCAGCTAGCAAAATATATAGTTATAAAATATTTAATTAATTAAATAAATTGAACCTCTGAGGGTTAAAAAATAAATAAAAGTTAATCCTCAGGGGTTTAAAAAAATTAGATCACAGTATAATACTTTGATCTGTATTTGATTGCTGTAGGCAGTGATCGACTGGCAGGGAAGGGGTTAATTTTTATTTGGACTAGGTAAAGAGTTTTTTTATTTTTTTTACATAAACGTTATTAAAACTTTTTTTTTAAGCTTAATTTTTAACTTTTTAAAGTTTATTTTAAAACTTTTTTTAACGTTAACCCCTGTAGTCAGTGATCAATTGGCAGGGAAGGGGTTAATTTTTTATTAAAATGGGTAAAGGGGGGGTGGGACTTTAAATAAACTTTATTTTTTTTCCAGCAGGGGGCAAGATCAGCACTGTTCCGGCTCCCTGCACTTCACACAGAACCAGGAAGTGCAGGGAGCCGGAAGGTAAGTATACAGAGCACATGTGCTCGCTCAGAGCGCTCAGAGCGAGCACATGTGCTGGGCAGCCTGACCGGGTGCTCCCGGTATGCCTCTAATGCAGAGGCATACCGGAGCACCATTAACCCCGCGATCGCCGCAATAGCGGCGACCTGGGGTTAATTTTACCGCGTGACGGACAAGGTCCGTCACTCGTCATTAAGGGTCTCCCCTCTGTGACGGACCTCGTCCGTCACCCGTCCTTAAGGGGTTGAACTCAATGGGATATAATGTTATTACTAGTGGACAGAGCAATATGACATTAAAGGCAATATAGATTTATTGAGTAATAGCTGTAATGTTTTTCTATCTATCTAGCTATCTATCTATCTGGCTATTTCTCCCTGTTTATCAATATATCTATCTAGCTATCTATCTATTATATTATATTTCTCCCTGTTTATCAATGTCTGTCTATCTATCTATCTATCCATCTATTTCTATCTCTTTATCATTAAGTCTATCTATCTAGCTATCTATATATCTATCTATTCTATTCCATTTCTCCCTGTTTATCAATATGTCTATCTATCTATCTAGCTATCTATATATCCAGCTATTTATATCTGTTTATCATTATGTCTGTCTATCTATCTATTCTATTCTATTCTATTTCTCCCTGTTTATCAATTGTCTATCTAACTATTCTATCTAGCTTTTTCTCCCTGTTTATTAATATGACTATCAAAAAGTCAACTGACTTGAACCGGATCTGCTAGTAGATGACACTTCTACATTAGACAGTGTTTGTCTGATGTATGAGTCAAATGTTGTCAAAATGTGGCAATGGGCAGAGCTTCTGTCACAACATCCTTCCATTTGCTAAGCTAATTTACCCACAAACCATCGGTGAAAAGAATCCTGCAGCAGGGCAAACTGCAGACACATAACTTGTGTATATAATTTTATATATCTTTTACTGTATGGTATAACCTGGCAAAGTAGATACCGAAAAGACTTTTAAAAATGGCGCCCATAATACTTCCGGCTTGTGGCGCCGGAATGATGTCACGACGTGTGAGACACGTCGGGCGATGGAAGATGACGTCATGACGTGTGGGACACGTCGGACGACTGCCGATGACGAAAACGGAAGTAAAAAGAACCGGACACCGCGGAAAAGGGCGCCAAACTTTGAAATATAAAGCTGTAATTATGGAGATGAACATAACACCACTTGAGAAAGGCTATTCTACCGAAACGCGTCGTGGTAACTGCATATGGACAATCTTTATTTTATGTTTGAGTTCAACAATTTTGTTTTTATTTAATAAACAAGTTTTATTTCGACTTTGCATCTTGGAATAATTGTAAGATCAACATCCAGAGGGAACTCATTCAAAAGACGTCCAGTTTAAAGGATCTTCATCTCCACTACAAGCTTTTAGTCTGAGTCAGCTTATATAAGTGACTCAGAAACATGTGAGTTTTACCAGTATTTTACGGACAATATTTATAATTTGTCAATATTACTCTGTTTCTTTTTATCTCTTGCTGTCTTTTAGAGCTGAATTCAAGACAATACTGGTAATAAGCTCAATTGCATGTTTTAGAGTGCTCTCACCTTTTTATATATTTTTTGCAGACATCATGGACAGAGGAGCACAAAATAGAGGGGCCAGCACAAGATCCGGCACAAGGAATAAAAAGGTAATAAATATAAATATTGACAAGTGACAAAGAGGGAAGTATAATCATTAAAGAAACACTCCTGGCACCAAAACAACTTAATTTAAACCATTCTTGAAGTGTTGAACCCCATCATTGCCTCCAGCAGCAATGTCCACTCCTCCAAGGTGGTGTTTTGCTTCTGAAATTTCAGATTCAGGAAGCTCATAGTGCCAACGGGCAAGGGTGCCGCTGATTGGCTGAGAGCGTCAGCAGACGTTCTCAGCCAGTCAGTGGTTCCCCATTCACTAAACTGACTTTTTCAAGCCAGTTTACTGTATGTCAGCTCAAGTACATGATAAGGCTGCTTCCAACATACATGCTCCTAGTACCATAACCACTACATATCGATAGAGGTTGTTATGGTGCTTTGAGTGTCCCTTTAAGTTTGCAGATGGGAATCCTGCCTTACTTGAGATGTCCAAACCTTCAACTTCTGGATAGCATAATCTTGCTTTGGACTTCAGTAGGCATGTGCATGGGAAAAAATTTAGGTTCGGCATTCCGAAATTCGGGACTTCGGCACTTCGGAACTTCTCTTGCAGCCGCTTGATAGATAATTCCCTAATTCCCACGGTATTAGGGAGTTATCTACCAAAAGGCTGAAAGACCTAAATTGGTCTTTCAGCCAAATTTACTAATACTAAGTAAAAATTACTTAGTATTAGTAAATTGTGCCCCTACTCGCTATACCGCGAGTATGGGCATGTCGATTAAACAGTGAGCAGCCAGAGCGGTGGGTGGGGGCCCTAAAGTAAAATAATGGGGGGGACCTATTGTCCTCCTCCCGGCCCCCACCACTGAGCGGTGGGTGGGGGTCCTAAATTAGAATGGGGGGGAACCTAATGTGCTACCCCCTAACCCCCACCCCTGAGCGGTGGGAGTGGGCCCTAAAATACTAATTAGGGGGGGACCCCCTGAGCGGTGGGTGGGGGCCCTAAATACTAATTGGGGGGGGACCTAATGTCCTCCCCCCTGGCCCCCACCCCTGAGTGGTGGGTGGGGGCCCTAAATAAAAAAAATACTCCCCCGGGTTACTAGTGGTCCCCAAACCCCTAGTCACCCACCTCCCCCCAAAAATTAATCCACCAATCAGAGTGTTATGAGTCAAATTACACAGCGTGGGAAAATTCCAAAGAACTTTCCCACGCTGTGTAAAATGACACAGAGCACTCTGGTGGATTTCAAACCAACAAGAGTGCTGTGACAGGTAAATGTAAAGACTTACCTGTCAGTCTCTTCATTAACCTGTCAGAGCACTCTGATTGGATAGCTTAAACCCACCAATCAGAGTGCTCTGAGCCTAATTGCAGGGCGGGGCAAGGCTTTATAAGCCTTGCCCCGCCCTGCAGAGCTCAGTCTGCGTGGAGCCCTCCATGGGTGAAGATGGATTAATTTTTTTTTATTTTTTTTTTAAGTGCGTCGGTTATTATGGCTTTTTATTTGGTCTTTTTTGGGGGCTGAAAAAAGAAGATTTTAGAAGACAGAAAACATCAAATGGTAAGTTTATTTTATTTTTTTTCAGGTACTTAGTTAAATGGTCCCCCCTCATTATTTTTAGGGTGAGGTGGGTAGGTAGGGGTTATTTTTTGGGGGGAGGGGGTGACTAAGGGTTTGGGGAACCCTAGTCACCCGGGGTAGGGGGTTTTAATTTTTTTTATTTAGGGCCCCAACCCACCACTCAGAGGTGGGGGCAAGGGGGGAGGACATTAGGTCCCCCCCCAATTAGTATTTTAGGGCCCCCACCCACCGCTCAGGGGTGAGGACATTAGGTCCTTCCCCCTCATTCTAATTAAGGGCCCCCACCCCAGGGGGGAGGACATTAGGTCCCCCCCTAATTAGTATTTTAGGGCTCCTACCCACCGCTCAGGGGTGGGGGCCAGGGGGGAGGACATTAGGTCCCCCCATTACTTTACTTTATGGCCGCCGCTCATGGGTGGGGGTCGGGGGGAGGACAATAGGTCCCCCGCTTATTTTACTTTAGGGCCCCCACCCACCGTTCAGGAGTGGGGGCCGGGGGGGGCAATAGGTCCCCCCTTCAGGTTAGGAGGGGGATGGGGAACGTTTTTTTTGTTTGTTTTTTACAGTTTGTTTTTTACTTAGTATTTGTGAATTTGGCTGAAAGGCCAATTTAGGTCTTTCAGCCTTTTAGTAGATAGCTCCCTAATACCATGGAAATTAGGGAGTTATCTACTTATTCATTCCTGTCATTACATTGACTGGCTAAGTAACTTACATTTTATATGAATGTATGTTACTTGATTGTTGTAAGTGTTGCAAATGCTTACAGCTGAATCCTGGCTATGTTTGTATACTTTTTATTTAAAATTGTATACAGTGTAACATTCTTCTTCTTCCACTGGGTAAGTATATTAGTACTTAGGCAATACTGTGCTTCAGAACTTCGACAACTTCAGCACTTCGGAACTTCGACACTTTGGCACTTTGGCACTTCGACACTTCAGAAATTCGGTATCTTTGGAACTTCGGGACCTTGGTAATTTGGACTTCACGAAATTCGTCCAAATTCATATTTGGCCCGAAACGAATTGAACATGTCTAGACTTCAGGTGTATTAGTCTAATGGTTGCTTGTTGACCTGGTATTGGTCAGAACTACAATAGTAGTCAGGTCTTCTGTAATGATTAAATAAGGTCCGTTCCCACATCATGTGGAAGTTACACAACCTGGCTGTCATTCTGTGTAAGAATAACAGAGTTAACGTGTACAGCTATCGTAGAGAGATGACTAATATCTGTAGCTAAATAAAAAGAACATGTGTATTGCTCTAAGAATTTACCATTGTACATTTCACATCTAAATATATAACGGTTTATATAGGACAGCACAATAGAGTAGGCTAATCTTATATACAATAGCATTTCCATACAGGCACTTGATAATATCACTCCTTTTCATGTACTGGTGCTTGACATCAAACCTGTAAAATGAATAGA
This sequence comes from Pelobates cultripes, assembly GCA_933207985.1. Classification (NCBI taxonomy): domain Eukaryota; kingdom Metazoa; phylum Chordata; class Amphibia; order Anura; family Pelobatidae; genus Pelobates; species Pelobates cultripes. The sequence continues at coordinate 68,236,690 of OW240914.1, read as the reverse complement.
GGTTCAATGTATCTAAATGTTTCCTCTGTACATATCTTCTCTTAAGGTGGTCATGTCACCTAACTAGATCTTGATATCAATCTACGGAGTATTAAAAAACGTTTGTGTTCCTCATATGCTTCTTGTAATGCATGTTACAGTCTTCTTCTAAATAAACATAAAACATAATAAAAAACATGTATTTATAATGTTAGAGCGTTTCCCTTCCTTTTTAAATTAATGGACACCCTGGTAATCCTGAAAAAACAGATTGACTTACCTTTTACATCATCTCCTGTTGGTCTCAGTGTTGCCTCCACTCATCCCCAGCTACGCTCATCTGGGGGGTACTGCGTATGTGGTGCAATCGCCACCCTGTCCCATTTAGCATTCCTCATAGAGATCCGTTGTACCATTGCAAAGCTATTCAGAAGGTTCAGCGTCTTGATGCAGAATTTTAAGACACTGAACATCATTCCTGCAAAGACTGCAGGCCCTCTACACAAAGCACCTATAAACTAACACACATAATCCCAAAGGTAAAATATCACCGATTTCCCATAACCCCCACACACATAAGCCAAGGCTTAATGCTTGGAGTAAACTGGCTTATTTGGACCGGTCTGCCTCGAGGTTGAAGTCCAAAATAGTTCCAGGGAAGTTGTGGCAAGAGCCGGTCTCCATTCGTGGGGTTTTGTACGAAAACCACATAAGGTAGATGACAGCTGATTCATGTAGAATGTAACTCCCGAACGCCATTTGTGTAGGTGTACTGGAAATGGAACAGGCAGCAGGTCCATGGTGACTGGTTTTCGCAGGAGTGCCTGGCCGAAATGAGTTCCAGGCACTCGACGACCAAATCCCGCTGCCAGCTATCGGGAGACAAAATGGCCGCCATTCATTGTCCCGACCACATGCTTTCACATGCACAAAATGGCGGCCCCCCAGTGGAGCATTATATTAATTAGTTCCTTTGCGGCTTTCATACAAGACAAATAAAGCAAAAGGTGCCGAAAGTGATGGGATATTCCTTCACAACAACACTCCTCATTGACTGGTGGCTGGAGATGGGATGACGTGAATATACAAAGCTCCTCATTCACTGGTGGCTGGAAATGGCATGATGTGAGTATACGGAGCTTCTCATTGACTGGCGGCTTGAGATGGAATGAGGTGAGGATACTGCACTCCCCATTGATTGCCAGCTGGAGAAGGGATCACGTGAGGATATGAAGCTCCTCATTGACTGCTGGCTGGAGATGGGATGTTGTGATGATACAACACTCCTCATTGACTGGCAGCGGGAGATGGGCTGACGTGAGTATACGAAGCTCCTCATTGACTGGTGGCTGGAAATGGGATGATGTGAGTATACAGAGCTTCTCATGGACTGGTGGTTGGAAATCGGATAACGGGAGTATACAGAGCTCCTCACTGCTGGCAGCTGAAGATGGGATGACATAAGGATACAACACTCCTCATTAACTGGTGGCTGGAGATGGGATGATGTGAGTATAATAGCATGACATGAGTACACCCTGTTCCAAATTATTATGCAAATTCTATTTAAGTGTCACTATTTAAGTGTCACAAAGATTAAATATTTAGTTTTTCAGTTTAACTCATGGATGGCATTGTGTCTCAGGGCTCTTTTGATCACTGAAAACAATCTCAGAAGCCTGTGATAATTAGATTGCCAGGTGAGCCCAATTTAAGGAAAAACTACTAAAGGAGTGTGTTCCACATTATTAAGCAGAGCACCATTTTCATGCACTATGGGGAAGAAAAAGGATCTCTCTGCTGCCGAAAAGAGTAAAATAGTTCAATGCCTTGGACGAAGTATGAAAACATTAGATATTTCACGAAAACTTAAGCGTGATCATTGCACTATTTAGAGATTTGTGGCCGATTCAGAGCACAGACAGGTTCATGCAGATAAAGGCACATTGAGGAAGATTTCTGCCAGATCCATGCATCGGATCAAGAGAGCAGCTGCTAAAATACCATTACACAGCAGCAAACAGATATTTGAAGCTGCTGATGCCTCTGGAATCCCACGGACATCAAGGTGTAGAGTCCTCCAGAGTCTTGCAACTGTGCATAAACCTTCTTTTTGGCCACCACTAACCTATGCTCAAAAGCAGAAACGGCTGCATTGGGCAAAAAATACATGAAGACTAATTTTCAAACAGTCCTATTCACTGATGAGTGCTGTGCAAACATGGATGATCCAGATGGATGGAGTAGTGGATGGCCCCCCTGTTCCAACAAGGCCTGTTCAGGGTCCCCGAAGGTGTAAAGATGACCTCTGCAAAGTATGTGGAGTTTCTGATTGACCACTTTCTTCCCTGGTACAAAAGGAAGAACTGTGCTTTCCGTAATAAAATCATCTTCATGTATGACAATGCACCATCTCATGCTGCAAAGAATACCTCTGCATCAATGGCTGCTATGGGGATAAAAGGAGAGAAAGTCATGGTGTGGCCTCCATCCTCCCCTGGCCTTAATCCTATTGAGAACCTTTGGAGCATCATCAAGCAAATGGGAGGCAGTTTACATCCAAACAGCAGCTCTGGGAGGCTATTCTGACATCTTGCAAACAAATTCAAGCAGAAACTGTCCAAAAACTCACAAGTTCAATGGATGCAAGACTTGTGAAGCTGCTATCAAATAAGGGGTCCTATGTTAAAATGTAACGTGACCTGTTAAAATGTTTAAAGTTGTTATAAGTTTGATTGAAAATAGCTTTTGATTTCAGTAAATATGCTGCAAACACTACAAATGACAATTCTCAGTTCTTTACAACCTATAAAGTGTTTTGAAACTAACTGTGCGTAATAATTTGAAACAGTGCATTGTAAGTTGTTTATGTTTAAAAAAAATACTGTTATCATTAGGAGGTTTGTTCAATAAAATTTGAATTGCACTCTTAATAGTTTATAACATGAGAATTATGCTGACTGTTATTTACATCAATTATTTAGGTAAATGAGAAAAATATAATTTGCATAATAATTTGGAACAGAGTGTATAAGGAGCTCCTCATTGAGTGGCAGCTGGAGATGGGATGAGGTGAGGATACAGCACTCCTAAGTGACTGGCAGCTGGAGATGGGATGACATGAGGATACAGAGCTCCTCATTGACTGGTAGCTGGAAATTGGATGACGTGAGTATATGGAGCTCCTCATTGACTGGCGGCTGGAGATGGGATGAGGTGAGGATACGGCGCTCCTCATTGACTGCCAGCTGGAGATGGGATGACGTGAGGATACGAAGCTCCTCCTTGACTGGCGGCTGAAGATGGGATGTGATGATACAACACTCCTCATTGACTGGTGGCTGGAAATGGGATGACGTGAGTATAAGGAGATCCTCATTGAGTGGCAGCTGGAGATGGGATGACGTGAAGATATGGCGCTTCTCATTGACTGGCAGCTGGGGATGGGATAACATGAGGATACAGAGTTCCTCATTGACTGGTGGCTGGAGATGTGATGACGTGAATATACAAAGCTCCTCATTCACCTGTGGCTGGAAATGGGATGACATGAGTATACAGATCTCCTCATTGACTGGCGGCTGGAGATGGGATGAGGTGAGGATACGGCGATCCTCATTGGCTGCCAGCTGGAGATGGGATGACGTGAGGATACAACACTCCACATTGACTGGTGGCTGGAGATGGGATGACGCAAAGATACAAAGTTTCTCATTGACTGGTGGCTGGAAATGGTATGACGTGAGTATACAGACCTTACGTGTACCACAGGTTGGGAACCGCTGCTATAGATTATAGAAGTTGAAATAAAAACAGTATCAGTGCTTAGTTAATATACTCCTATGTTTTGTATATGGGTCAACAACAAAAATATATTAAATAAATTAAATAAAGAGTCCCAGTTTCAATCTTCATGAGGTGCTTTCAAATGTCCGCAGGGATTTGATAGTTGTAACAGTAATTGATGTAAAAAGACTTTGTCTTTTTATGTATCCAACCTTTAATCAAAAAGATACTGACATAGCGTGATACAGTTACAATACTTTATTTCCCATACGGTAATCCCCCCATAAGAGGAACTCTTACAATTAAAAGTGGTGAAACTTATTTCTAAGGTTCACAATAAAAGCGTAGAAATGCAGAATATTGGTTGGTGAATATAGAGTTACCGCTCCGTGGATGTAAATTCCAGACCGGTCCTGTGCAGGAGGATCGATCCTCACTGAGACGCCAACTAACCAGTATTACTGCAGTCTCTCCAAATTCAAAAATCCCGTCAGAAACACGATCTACGCGTTTCACTCATTCAAACGAGCTTTCTCAAGATACCAGATACCAGATTATAGAAGTTACCATAATTATGCTCTAAGGGATTCAATTGGGTTTAAACCCCACTGATGGCTGATATACAGGTCCTGTTTTAATTGAGCACCATAAACCAACCATGTATTATTAAAACACACAACAACATTGTGGCATCTGTTGAAAGAACATGTGAAGGGAGGCAATTGCATTGAGTGGGTGAGGAATCAAAGTGAAGGGGAAAACACTTGCTCAGCAACAGACGCAGGTGAACACATAGCCGCCTGGTACAACTTCTGGAAAAAGTAATGATTGTGATGATTTGCAAGGCAAAAAAGGAGCAACATGCATGGGAGAACAACTTAGCATATGTACAATTATAACATTGCATATGTTTGCTATTCGGAAAGTAATTTTATATATAAAATTAAGTGGTCAGAATTTGCTGGTAATTGTAGAGTGTTAGCCCAGAAATTAACGTATTGTAACATGGAAGAATGTTTTGCCTTTAAAAAACTTAGAAATTTTTGGGGTTTTTTCTACTTGCTGTTTAAAAAGTAGTTAATTCTATGGAAAAGTATTATATGGCAGAGAGTATTTGAAACAAAAAAAAACAGATCATTTTAAAAGGAAAACTATGTCCCCAAAAGACTCTCTCACTTCCCACTGTGTCACCTTAGAATACCCTTAAAAAGGCAATGTGTTGGGTCTTCTCTGGAACCAACATGACAGAGTGTAAAAAGGTGTTACAACATATGTGACAAAGCACTTAACTGTTTTATTGTCTTGTTTAATTAAAGAATATGTCATAACCCAGCATAAAATTAGATATAACTTTTGCCATCTATTGAAATGGGAGATTTGGTGCTGCTAGACTGTTATACCTTTAAACGATCACTCCAAGTACCACAACCACTACATAATTTATTTGAGACTTTGGATGCATAGCTGGCAGGTTGACATATAATAAAATTTTGGGTATGAATTGCTGTTCAGACAAATGTAAAAGATGTTAATTTACACAGATTTTATTTTTCATTTATATGTTCATCCTTCAAAGAAATATTGAGGGAAAGAAAAGCTTTAGACCACCGGTTCCCAAACTGGCATACGACAGGCACACAGGGGAGCATCAAGATATTTTCCCGGTGCTTTGATGATAGCACCGGGAACTGTACCTCCCTCTCCACTGCGGGCTCTGCAGCACCGGAGGGGAGATCAGAGATCTCCCTCTCTGGCCCGCTAGCCGTAAAATACGGCAGCCGGCAGGGGAGGGAGAAAGGACCCGGGAGATCTCTAACCGTCAGCTCTGCTGGGTTCTCCTCTCGCGAGTTCGGAGCATTGCCTCAGTTACCATGGCAACACTCCAAATCTCGAGAGAGTAAACTCTAACCTGAGCTGCTAGGGTTCACTTTTACCACTAGGACCACCAGGACTTACCCACTGGACGACCAGGGATTGCAGGAAATGTCCCTCCTTTCAGGCAAAGGTAAGCAGGGAGGGGGGATATAAAAAGAATTATTTTTAATTTAAAAACAAAAAATTATATATTCATGAATTTGCCCACAGACCCCACACCGCACAATAACTCCCCTATACACACACTGCTCCCCCACACACACTGCCCCCATACACAAACACATTACCCTCCATACACACACACTTCCCCCATTCACACACACTGCTACCCCATACACACTATTTTCCCCCATACACACACTGCCCCCTATACACAAACACATTACTCCCATACACACAATTACTCCCCCAGACGGGACGAGGACTGATCGAGCCATAGCTAATTCCCTTCCCTGCTCCCATCCACCACCAGACCTCACCACACCACCTTTGCATACATATCCCTTCCTTCTTCCCCCTCTTCCTTTCCCCCTTACCCACCCCTCTCCCCTCTACACCAGCTCCGCCCTTGCTGGCCACACTGGGGATGCCGGCCCCAGGGGACAACCGATACGTCCCAGAGGATTTGATCCTCCTCTTGTATAATATACATGGCCTCAATATCCGTGAGAAACGCTCTCGACTTTTGTGTGATCTCAAACAATATAAAACATCAATAGCATTCCTCCAAGAGACAGATTTCCAAGAAAGCCGGGCACCGGCACTGGAAGACTGCAACTATCCACTAGGATACTTCAGCAACAATCCCCTACGAGTGTGTCCCTTACACCGAACTGGCCACCCTTCGCTGCAAGAAAGGTAGATATATCTTTACGAAGGGCACTCTCCAAGATCAGACATACACATTCGCAAATATCTATGCCCCAAACTCGAAACAATACCACTTCCTCCACAACACACTCAATACCCTCATGAGATTTGCAGAGGGCATCATGGTGATAGGAGGTGACCTGAACCTGGCACTGCACCCTAAACAAGATTCTGCTTCGTAACCGTTGACAAACCTGGAAAACAGGTATGCCAAGACTCTCCGCCTACTCCATCACCACCAACTCACCGACTGCTAGAGAGCATTAAACCATTAAACCCATCAGCGTGGGACTATACCTTCTACTCTACAACACATGCCACCTACACAAGGCTAGACTACTTCCTTTTGTCACACTACAACATAACTCTCCTCATAGAGTCGGAAATTCTACCAATGACATGATTAGACCACTGTACCCTCTGCCTACAGCTTAGTTTGCCCTTGTTCAGGCCCTGCGAAACTTCATGACACCTGAATAAATCCTTTCAGACACACTAATGGTTAAAATGGCAAGGAAGACTCTCCAAGATTACTATGCCACCAACGAGATGGAAGATATTACACCCCTGACGTGCTGGGAGGCCCACAAGGCGGTGATCTGCGGACACTTCATCGTGATATGCTCAACAAGCAAGAAGGAATTGACGCAGGCCACCTTAGACCTCAGCAAAGAAATAGCTGCCCTGGAATCCCAGCACAAATGCACATTGGATGAAAGGGTATACCGGGACCTATTGCTTAAACGTGGCCAACTCTCCTCGCTCCTGAATCGCTCGATTCAACGCTCCTACCAACATTTTAAACATATGATTTACGAACATGGGAATAAGTGCAGTAGACTACTTGCAAACCTCCTAAAACAATGCAGGACCCAACTGTACATCCCTAAAATTAAGGACTCACAGCAACAACCATTCCCATCACCATTAAAATTAAGGACTCACAGCAACAACCATTCCCATCACCATTCCCGACCAAATTTCGACCATATTCCTCCAATACTACCAGGGGCTGTACCACATATGCCAGGACGCACAAGGAGCCAAAAATCCCCACAGACAAGAAGAATTACGGAGATACCTTGATTCAGCAGATATGACCAGGCACGAGGATCAAGATATGGAGGCCTTGGAGACCCCCATCACCTCTGAAGAATTGGTGCTAGCTATAAAAAAGGCAAAACTGGCAAATCACCGGGACCGAATGGCCTTCCCCTCCTGTACTATAAGACATTCCTGCAAGACCTCCTCCCAAAATTGCAAGCAGCCTTGAACTCCATTTTGGAAGGAACCAATTCACGTCTGCGAACATAAAACTCCTCCCGAAGGACGGCAAAGACCCAGCACTATGCCAAAGCTACCACCCTATCCTGGACGTCGACCTCAAGCTGCTAGCCAATGTCCTGGCAGCCCGCATTGCACCAATGCTACCAACGGGTTTCACCCCAGATGAGAAGTCCGAGACAACACCATTTGGGAGCTGAACCTGATTTCAGCAGCCAGACAGACAGGACACCCAGTTCTACTCCTGTCCACGGACATGGAAAAAGCGTTTGACAGTGTGGACTGGGACCTAATGTTTGGGGTACTCTGAGGTCTCGGCATCGGACCAAAATACCTTTCATGGGTTGTGGCACTATACTCATGTCCAAAAGCCGGAATACGGATCAACTGAGCTCTCTCTGACCCATTTCGGATTTACAGCAGGAGACGACAGGGCTGCCCACTGTCAGCTCTGCTCTTCGCATTGACACAGGAGCCCTTCCTAAACAAGATCAGGCATAATGAGGATATCCATGGAGTGAGGATAGGATGAACAAACCACAAAGTTCTGGCATACGCCAGACGTTCATCGTAATGGACCCAAGTCCCTCCCTGCAGGCAATCCAGATGGAATTCGAAACCTATGGTCGTGTCTCTAATTTCCAAATTAACTACTCAAAATAAGAGATCCTGAGCCTCACCATCAGACCCACGCTCAGACTAACAATCCAACGCCATTTCCCATTCTGCTAGTGCGAAACATGCCTGCGGTACCTAGGGGTTTGACTCACACCGGACCCGGCTGACCTAAACACCCACAACTACCTAACCATCCTGATAACTGCTGGCGCTGCAGAGAGGCAACGGGAACGTTCATCCATATATGGTAGGACTGTGCCCCCATCAAACCATTCTGGGAGTCAATAAGAAGATTGATACGGGAGGTGACAGATGAATCTCCTCTAACGACTTCATACAACATCTGGCCAACTCATGAACAGCTGAAGGAGAATTGTAACCATCCAAACAGGGCAGTTTTGGGGAAAACCCCAGGGCATGGTGGGCTGGGGCGTTGACCGAGGGCAATGCTCCAACTCCCCCCACTCTTACCACTTCTCTATCTCACTTCACTCTTTCTTCTTACCTCCTTCACCCTTCCTCTTCCGGCTCAACACACCCATTCTGGAACTTTGGCAACTGACCAGACTAGGTAACCCCTGACTGAGACAGGCCACTTCAGGCCGAGGACCTTGACATTGTATCACCAGGTCCCACATAGACAGAGGGGTGGGACAAATACCACCACCACTGCTCTGAGCAGTTCGAGACTTCAGGGACGAACACGCCCCAAGAGATCATATATATGCCAGGTATACCTCCCTATTCTCAATGTTCTAATATACGCAACTATCTATTGACTGTATGTTATAAAACCTTTCGTATCGTTCGCAAATTCTGTGATCACAATGCATAAGGTGTACAGAGAAAAGGGGGGAGGAGGGGAAGAAAGGGAAAAGTTAGAAACAATGCAAAGCCGTATCTGTTTTTCATATTGTATGCACTGTTTGCGCTTCATCCCCTGCGTGGGAAAACTGTTCAATTTGACAAACTCCCCTTTTCAAATTAGTTTGGGCACCAGTTCCTGGAGGAGCCTGCTTGCCAGCCTCCTGCCCACAGACTATGGACCTTGTAAAATGTGATATAAAAGTCTCCGTTCGTGTATTTGGACTATATGGTTTGGGAACCGAACAGCTGCACGAACCGGAGACCACCCTGGAGCTTGTTAAGCCTAATTGCTACTTTGTAACAATTTCCACCTCAGTGTTCGTCTGGGTGACCACAATTCCTATGGACAACCACAAGGTGGCGGCCATCTTGTTCTCATGATCGCAGGCAGCGGTGTTTGGTTGTGGAGTTCATGGAACTATTTTCGGATACTGAAACTCCCAAACACCGCTGGACTTCCATGATCGCGTGCATTCGGTTCGACAGCACTTAGAAAGACACTGTTCGAACAAGGGGGACAAGCTCCTGGGTAAGACTATTGACTATGTTCGGTAGTTTGTTTGTTTTTAAACTACCAAACTAGACTGACTTCAAGCCCTGATTCTCCGGAACTGTTTTCGGCATGGGACAAACAAATGACTTCCAGGAAATTCCTGAACACCTGAACTGATCTGGGTTATTTTTGGATATGTTGGTCACCAAGATCAGGGCTATCAGGGGGTGTACCTTTTGTGGGGGTTTAAAATATTTTTAGGGTTCTTTTGGGTTGTTTGGGGAAAAGTATGTTTTTTCTGTGCTTGGAGATAATTGGATTAGATTAGTACAGTTCCTGATCCAATTATCTCCCAGGCACAGAGGAGGGATTATCTGATTATGTATAAGAGTGTCCTGGATCTGAGAACCAATGCAATTGTGTATTTGTTTCTACTGTGATTTACTCTCAGGTTCAGGGGAGAGTGCCCCTGGCATGGGGACATGCATATAAGGCCAGCTGTGGCTGCCATTGAAGGTTTGCAGCTTGTACTCCCAGAACTATGTGTCATCTGGTTACTGGAAGTGAAAAGGGCTGCTCTGTAATCACTGTTCCAGTGTGGAAGATTCAACGGGAAAAGTCCTTGTAAGGACTAGAACTCCCAGGACTGAGTGTCGTCCAGTGCCTGTGGGTGTTTAGAGCGAATTCCCCATTCGGCTCCAGGAGAGAGCTGTTCCATGGCCCCAGTCAAGCCACGGTGACTGTGGGAAGAAGTTCTGCAGTTTGTCCCCTGTTCCAGTTAGGAGGCGGACCTTGGCGAAGGTACCCAGCCAGGGTACAGGGAGCTCTGCTACATTAATGAAAACGAATTTAACACAATTTTTCATACAAGGTCTGAAATGTTAGCTTAGAAGCAAAACTTCAATTTTCTCACACAGTAGATAACAAAACATAAATAAAATTATCAAATATCCTACTTGAACATATTTATAATGACCTTGATGTAATTTCTAACCGTACAGCTTACTGGTAATAGCAACAGAATGGAAAAATAATGTCTGCATTTGTGCACAATGCCCTTATATTATATTTCTTAAATAAAGAAATCTTTAGCAATCTCTGGAATGCTAAAATAATGTTAACTGCGAAATAGGAGAACTTATTCACCTTTCTGCGACTGTAAGGGATGGGATGACGTATTGAAATTTCCTTTGCTGTTTCGTGACTGTCATTTTCTGCACATTTACAGATATTAAATAACTGGAATAGACTGTAGGCAATTAAACTCCTTCCTCTACGGGTAATCATTGGTAGATAAATAAATGAAGTTAAGTGAAGCATTATGGACTAAATTTTAGTTAAAATATGTATGCATGACTTTAGAAGTGTAGGAGTTAAGTCTCTTTGTTAATGATAAAAGTAAAATGTCTTTCTTTTTTTAAGGGGTGGTAAATGATAGACCATTATTTGTGGTTAATGACAATAGGTAAGCAGAGATATGTCAATTCAGTGGTATCAAAATTCCAACCCCGCATGTGGGCTTAAAATAAGGCCTATCGTAGACAGAACAGGGCTCAGGGAGAATTATTCAAAATAAAAGGGGAGGACAGGGCAGAGGTAAGATGACAAAAGAGGAAAGGAAAATTGGGATATATACTGGGGACAAGGAGGGAAGAGGGAGAAGTGAGGGAACATCTGAAATTTAGTGGGAAGCAGAGTTGGGGTGACTGAAGGGAGGACAATGAGTTAGGTACAGAGGAGAGGAACCTATAATTAAAGGAGGATGGAGGCTGAAGAGAATTGGAGGACGTCTGTAATAGAGACGGTAGTTGGTCCTACAATGGAGAAGAAAGTGAATCTTTAATGGCAGACCCCAAGAATCTGACTTGTATTGCGCACACACCCCATGTGAGCTTTTGAGTGATGAACCAGACCCACAGCTACATGACGTCTCCTATTTATACTCCTTGCTGCAGCACAATATGAACCTACCATATGGGTACTTGGAATATGGCGATAGGGGAGACTTTTACATTACAACAATGGGGTCAGATCTGTGAATTGGTACATTATTGTGCATTAGCCAGTAAAACCCAGGAAGTGGCCTATAAAGATTTGTGTGGTAGCACAACTCATTCAGAGGATTAATCCTGCCTTTGATGGAGATTGATGGATATGTCATGCTGCCACGGGCACGCTTTTGCATACATGTTTGGTGAGAAATGCCCTAAGATCACACCTTTTTGGGAAGCGATTTGTGCTGTCCTGAAGAGGTTTTTTTGAAACCCTCCCTTTCGGCCCGCCCCTTTTCTTGTGCATCATACTACCACACCAATAGCTAAATATAAAACGGCACTCCCTATTTG
>OW240914.1:68182215-68200616 GCA_933207985.1 Pelobates cultripes | reverse complement strand
CCTATGGGAGAGGGGCATAAAGTTACAGCCGAGGCTCTAAACTCCCTCTCTAGCCCTGACTGGAGACCACCACTCTTTTACGTCCTCCCATGACTTACCCCACCTCGCCACATAGTATCACACCTCTTTATTTGGGGCGGACTACTCACTTAAATCATGTCATAAGCCACGAACCTACCACACACATCATACCAGGTGACACATGAAAGGACATACCACACCCCTACACTCTCATACCATGACGCTGACCTGTCAGGATACACCTGGCTTGAAACCGCTATAAAATGTTTTGCTAGCATGTCATACTTTCTTCTGTTATAATACAAATGGAAGCCTTGGCATTTTCTTCACACTTAAAAGCATGCGTTCCGACCTCATTTCTACTACACTTCTTTTTTGAAAATATTTTATTATATAGTATTCTTAATTTGTTTTCCAACATACACCCTGTTCCAAATTATTATGCAAATGATATTTTTCTCATTTACCTAAATAATTGATGTAAATAACAGTCAGCATAATTTTCATGTTATCAACTATTATGAGACTATACACAAGATCCAGCGCACTCACCTATCCACTAAACAGCAACTTCAATGTTGAAAGATTTTATTTGTTTTTTTAAAAACACCTAATCTAGGCAAAAATAATGGGGGTTTAGTTACATTATATGATCATACATTGCATAAGCCTGCCACAACGTCAATGTACTCCATCTTTGGCAGGTCCTACACTAACAGCCTAATATCTGCTCTTATGAGATTAACCCACTTACTTGGGGAAAAAATTCCATCTGGGGCTCTCTGCAGTACAAGGCTAAATAGGGCCCTGGGATGAGGCACCTGTGACAGGGAGGGATGCAAAACCAAGGAGTTGGCTAGACTCCCAAATATATATAAAACAAGAGGGGGTTGGCTGCACTCACCTTAACATGCATTAATGGGGGTGCTGCTGGGGGCCAAATAATACAATACACAAGATCCAGCGCACTCACCTATCCACTAAACAGCAACTTCAATGTTGAAAGATTTTATTTGTTTTTTTTAAAACACCTAATCTAGGCAAAAATAATGGGGGTTTAGTTACATTATATGATCATACAGTAACCTACTTGGGGAAAGAAATTCCATCTGGGGCTCTCTGCAGTACAAGGTGAGTGCGCTGGATCTTGTGTATTGTATTATTTGGCCCCCAGCAGCACCCCCATTTATGCATGTTAAGGTGAGTGCAGCCAACCCCCTCTTGTTTTATATATATTTGGGAGTCTAGCCAACTCCTTGGTTTTGCACCCCTCTCTGTCACAGGTGCCTCATCCCAGGGCCCTATTTAGCCTTGTACTGCAGAGAGCCCCAGATGGAATTTCTTTTCCCAAGTAGGTTAATCTCATAAGAGCAGACATTAGGCTGTTAGTGTAGGACCTGCCAAAGATGGGGTACATTGACGTTGTGGCAGGCTTATGCACTGTATGATCATATAATGTAACTAAACCCCCATTATTTTTGCCTAGATTAGGTGTTTTAAAAAAAAACAAATAAAATCTTTCAACATTGAAGTTGCTGTTTAGTGGATAGGTGAGTGCGCTGGATCTTGTGTATTGTATTATTTGGCCCCCAGCAGCACCCCCATTTATGCATGTTAAGGTGAGTGCAGCCAACCCCCTCTTGTTTTATCAACTATTATGAGTACAATTCAAATTTTATTGAACAAACCTCCTAATGATAACAGTATTTTTTTTAAACATAGAAAACGTATAGGCCATGGCATCCATATCCATATGCATAAATCATAAAGAACAGGCCTACAAAACTATGCTGAGATTGTACCTAACACCTACACGGCTGTACCACATGGGAAAGACAGACTCAGACCTGTGCTGGAAGCAGTGCGGACAGAGGGGCACATATACACACCTTTAGTGGCAATGCCCCAAGCTGACACCACTAAGGACAGAAGTAGCACATCTGATCTCCGACCTCCTCCACACCGACATACCCCTAGAACCCTGGATATGGCTCCTGTCCAAGCCATGGGAACCCCTAACTAGAACACAAAACAAACTCACGAACAGACTGGCTTTACCAACTAGACGAGCACTAGCAGAACTCTGGGGCACCCCGAATATACCCACACTAGCTGTAGTCATGCGCAAAACCAGGGAGCCCATGTAGATGTACAGGCTCTCAGCCAAGATCCACGAAACATCACATCAATTCTATAAAATTTGGGACCCGAGGCTGAACGAGCCCTCCCTAACATGAGACCCCACAGCACCAATACCCCCCAAACACTAGGCCATACAACAGGACACCGCACCCATACCACGAGGGAGGGAGGACCTCGGCCTTTATGATAGAGGGAGATCCCTGGCACAGACCGGGGCAGATGGCCCACACAGGAGGGTGATGGTGCAGACACCACACATACACCACAGACCAAATGCAACACCTCCCCCCCCCCCGCTACCCCATTGGTTAGGGGCACACTTAGAAGACAGCCCGACATCACCAACCCTAATGGGGTACACACAAACGCACAAACGCCAACGCCTGATCTCCCTAAGCTATCCATCCCCTCTTGACAGAATACCAATGCACTCGGACCTGACGCAGGGACACAAACAACCACTCAGACAAATGCATAAGCCTGTATTGTATGTTAATGTACTCCCCTCTTATGTACCCCAAAACGCATTGATATGTTTAAAAAGTTAAAATGTTGATTGAATTTGGTTGAAGTTTGATTGAAATCGCTTTTCATTTCAGTAAACATGCTGCAAACACAACAAATGACAATTTTCAGTTCTTTACAACCTATAAAGTGTTTTGAAACTTACTGTGTGTAATAATTTGGAAGTTTTTTATTTTTGTTTTTTTTTAAACATTCTGTGTTTATTGGGTTTTCACCACCTTGCTGACATCGCAGCCTTGTTGGAACAGGGTGGCCGTCCACCAACCATCCACTACTCCATCCATCTGGACCATCCAGGGTTGCACGGCACTCATCAGTGAACAGGAATGTTTGAAAATTAGTATTCATGTATTTTTCTGCCCAATGCAGCCGTTTCTGTTTGTGAGCATTGGTTAGTGGTGGCCGAATAGAAGGTTTATGCACAGTTGCAAGACTCAGGAGGACTCTACACCTTGATGTCCGTGGGACTCCAGAGGCACCAGCAGCTTCAAATATCTGCTATGTAATGGTATTTTAGCAGCTGTTCTCTTGATCCGATGCATGAATCTGGCAGAAATCTTCCTCAATGTGCCTTTATCTGCACAAACCCATCTGTGCTCTGAATCAGCCACAAATCTCTTAATAGTGTGATGATCACGCTTAAGTTTTCGTAAAAAATATCTAATGTTTTCATTACTCGTCCTAGGCATTGAACTATTTCACTCTTTTCGGCAGCAGAGAGATCCTTTTTCTTCCCCATATTGCATGAAAATTGTGCACTGTTTAGCCCCTAAAGGATATGTGTGACATGTCATGATTCCCTTTTATTCCAGAAGTTTGGTCCTTAAGGGGTTAATAATGTGGAACACCCTCCTTTAGTAGTTTTTCTTTAAATTGGGCTCACCTGGCAATCTAATTATCACAGGTGTCCGAGATTGTTTTCAGTGATCAAAAGAGCCCTGAGACACAATGTCATCCATGACTTAAATTGAAAAACAAAATATTTAATCTTTGTGACACTTTAATAGAATTTGCATAATCATTTGGAACAGGGTGTACATAAGAGAAGTACATTAAATGCAAACATGTATTTTCAAACAAATACATTCATACTGCAAAAGGGAGTATTTATCATGTTATAAATACAGAAAATTGTTATCTTTAGCTGTTCCTTTAAACTAGACGTCAAGGCTGTGGCAACACCATTTGTTGTTTACCATGTAATAGTCTAATGCTTATGGATCTAAATTTATTCCGGTAGGTAGTCTGTTATGGTAGTTCTTAACCAAATTTATATAATATTCATATTTCGCTGTCTGTTTACGGTTTGTTCTTGGGTTTAATATATTGATCCCTTTTTCCATACCGCGCTGATAAAGAAGTTGATTTATAAAATGATCTTTAGATGGGCTTTCTATTTCTTTCCAGTGTCTGGCAATAAGGACTTTAGTGGCCATTAAACAATGTATTATTAAAGTAATATGGGGTTTTAGACAGTTGCTGCCAATTTAAATGTAACAGTGCTACTTTCGGTTTCTTATCTAATGTGATACCAGTTAAATCTGTAACTGTATCAAAAGCATAGTTCCATAATTTTATAATCTTAGGGCAACTCCACCAAATATGTTCCATATTACCCTCTGATTGTATACATCTCCAACATGTAGTGGAATTAGTCTGAGAGATCCTGATGAATCTAGTAGGAATTAAACACCATCTATAGAAAATTTTAACTTGTGTTTCCAATAAATTTAGACAATGTATTGATTTTTTTCAGTTTCATAAAGGCTGTGCCCCAATCCTTAAACTGTGTAGGTATCAGACAGTCCTGTTCCCATTTTCTAAAGGGCAAGGGGATCTCCGGTATTATTTCATTTTTAACTAACTCTTTTGCTTTTGAATAAATTGTCTTAATTCCGTATCCAAATAGTGATGTCCCGAACGGTTCACTGGCGAATAGTTCCTGGCGAACATCGCGTGTTCGCGTTCGCCACCGATGGCGAACATATGCGATGTTCGGTCCGCCCCCTATTAATTTACTAATACTAAGTAAAAATTACTTAGTATTAGTAAATTGTGCCCCTACTCGCAATACCGCGAGTAGGGGCATGTCTATTAAACAGTGAGCAGCCGGTGGGGGCCCTAAATACTAATGGGGGGGGACCTATTGTCCTCCCCCCGGCCCCCACCCCTGAGTGGTGGGTGGGGGCCCTAAAATTAACAATAAGGGGGGACCTACTGTCCCCCCCCCCGGCCCCCACCCCTGAGCGGTGGGTGGGGGCCCTAACATTAACAAGAAGGGGGGGACCTATTGTCCCCCCCCCGGCCCCCACCCCTGAGCGGTGGGTGGGGGCCCTAAAAATAACAATAAGGGGGGACCTACTGTCCCCCCCCGGCCCCCACCCCTGAGCGGTGGGTGGGGGCCCTAATAACAATAAGGGGGGGACACGGAGCCCTCCATGGGTGAAGATGGATTATTTTTTTGTGCGCTTGTTTTTTTTTGTTTTGTTTTTTTTAATTGCGTCGGTTCTTATGGCTTTTTATTTGGCCTTTTTTGGGGCTGAAAAAAGAAGTTTGTAGAAGAAAGAAAACATCAAATGGTAAGTTATTTTTATCTAATTTTTTTTTTACAGCTTTTTAGTTAAAGGTCCCCCCCTCATTATTTTTAGGGTGAGGGGGGTAGGTAGGGAGATAATTTTTTTTCGGGGGGGAGGGGTGACTAGGGTCCCCCCCCTTTGTAGGTTTAGGGGGCCCCCACCCACCGCTCACAATAGGTCCCCCCTTATTGTTATTTAGGGCCCCCACCCACGGCACAGGGGTGGGGGCCGGGGGGACAGTAGGTCCCCCCCTTATTGTTATTTTTAGGGCCCCCACCCACCGCTCAGGGGTGGGGGCCGGGGGGGACAGTAGGTCCCCCCCTTATTGTTATTTTTAGGGCCCCCACCCACCGCTCAGGGGTGGGGGCCAGGGGGGGGGACAATAGGTCCCCCCTTATTGTTAATTCTAGGGCCCCCACCCACCGCTCAGGGGTGGGGGCCGGGGGGGACATTAGGTCCCCCCCTTATTGTTATTAGGGCCCCCACCCACCGCTCAGGGGTGGAGGCCGGGGGGGACAGTAGGTCCCTCCCTTATTGTTATTTTTAGGGCCCCCACCCACCGCTTAGGCGTGGGGGGTGGGGGGGAAAATAGGTCCCCCCCTTATTGTTATTAGGGCCCCCACCCACCGCTCAGGGGTGGGGGCCGGGGGGGACAGTAGGTCCCCCCCTTATTGTTATTTTTAGGGCCCCCACCCACCGCTCAGGGGTGGGGGCCGGGGGGGGACAATAGGTCCCCCCCTTAGGGTTCGCCCGGTTCGTGAACATTTGCGGAAGTTCGCGGTTCGCGAACTGAAAATTTTGTGTTCGCAATATCACTATATCCAAATATTTTACTTAATAAATTGCCTATTTCACTATTTGCATACATAACATTTCTACTACACGTCTTACACACGCTCATATCGTGATATTGAAAGGTTTGCATGTTGCACACAAATCAACTTACCATAGAACCACATGCCTATCTCCCCAATCTTGAACACAAATTACTGGCTTATGAGACATGTCAGCAATGTTAAGCATATTCATAAAACAAAAAAATGTGCAATTTTCCAAGCTCCTATTAAACCCATATGTATACACGAATGCTGTTGTGACGTTTGTTGATGTTATTTAATCACCTGCACAACAAAATTTAAATTTTTATTTAAAAACATATATATACATTCCCAAGGCACACCTAAAGTTAGGTAGGTGCCCTTTAACAGGCATACCAGTGTTTTATAATCATTTCGACTTTGCTGTTATTGTTATTATTAGCATTATAATTTGATATTAACCCTAAAAATCCGTTGCCATAATACAAATCCAAAACTTTGATAAAAGGAGCCAGGGCCTTTTTTTTATCAAAAAGACACCACCCAGGGTTTGTTCAAAATCGAATGAAAAACGATTTGGGATAATAAAAAAAAAACCCTGCTGCTTACGTGAAATTCAAAAATAGAACGAGTAGCCGTGACAAACCATTTTCCCCTGTACAAATGTCTTACTAGATAGAAGAAATCTGAGTTCAGAATACCAGCCGTTACAATCTCCCACCGAGTGTGGCTTTGATGATCTGTAGCCCACACAAGAACCTCTGAATATGCATACATCATCATTCAGAATGTTTTTTTTAATTACATTTTAATTAAGATATTCTTTCAATTATTCTTTTAAATAATTCATGCTTGTTGACTTTGATGAATATTTATACATTATTTTCAAGGCTGTAATTTCTCTTCCAGGCTATCATTCGGAGATGTTCTTTGTCCCCGCTGACAGACAAATGCTTTAATCTATATCTTACATCCATCACATTGTGATTTAGAATATTGCGAATGCACAAATGTTCGTTAAAAATGGATGTTCAGATGTGTGCGGAGCCCACCCTGGCATCGCTTTGAGAGCATGCATACCATTGCTGTCCTGGTCTTTTCACATTCAAGGGGTTAAAAGTCAACCTTCCACACGACAAGGGAACCACGCAAACCGCAGGCTCTGCCATAAGGATTAGCAACGACACCCATAGCCAAGCAACTAAGCGAGAAAGAGACTATGGCATCTCCCACACAATCTGCTAGTCGACACACGGAATCTATTTCTCACATTAATAGATCAGGGAGAGACTTCGACCCGAAGCGCAATCCATAGATAAACGGGTGAATATCTGATTAAATATAATACTAGTAACAAAATATGACCCAGTAAACTCCATCACATCCTTATGGTAATGCATGCCCAGCAACACCAATGAGGACCTGCGAGTCCGAATTATACCTGGGCCTGCGAGCCACTTTACCTGCAAATATACAGATTTCCCTTCTGTCTGTACACAATGCATATTGTTGAACCGTATACATACTATAATTGTGGAGACCTGCGAGTCTCAATGTTATATTTAAACAATCTTTGCAAATAATAAAAACATATATACAAAAAAAAAAGTCAACCTTCCATTGATGATTCATGCGAGCCTTTATCTGGCTTTGAATAAGAATGCACTTGTGGAAGCCTTTTTAATCAAACTCGTCCTCTTATATCTCTGGGTCTCCTTGACAACATATTTGTCCTATGTTCCCTCGAAAAAGCAAGAACTACACAGAGCCTCCTCCCACATGTGCTTTCTAGTAGCAAACTATTCTCTAGGAATCTCATTGATTGCAACAGTTGCTGAAACCAAGAACCCTACCCCCAAAAAAGAGATTTTGTGCTAAAGATCCTGTATCAAATATCAAAGCACATAGTGTTGGTACAACGTATTCTTTCAGTCCACGCTGCGTGTGGAGTGGTGGAGTGTAGTCAGAGAGAAATACACACATATCCAAAATTTGTGCATTCCTCGTTGCATAGAGTCCTCTGTTAAGGCAACTTTATAGCAAAGTACAGTGCGAGCAACAGCATCCTTTTTCGAGTCCCCAAATCCTGCCTGTCATTAATTACATGTATTACATTTTACTCCACTCATTCTTATTCTGGGTATTATTCGTTGTAATGAAAATGTACTAGCACTCCATGCAAATAAAGGTGTTCCTTTATTAGGTGTGTGACCGTAACAGGACCTTGTGGAGAGGCTTTCAGGCTAGCCTTTACCCAGGGGCTAAGGATCCCTAGTGAGGAAAATCACCCTCCATCCCCAAAAGGTTAAAATATCCAGAACATCTCAGTAGAAACATCCGAGCAATATGTATTTAACAGGTAATCACCATGAACACAGTAAAAACCACCAACTAGACATTGGGTCAATGTCTGTGCTTAAACCAAAGTGTGCCAGGTGGTACACCGGGTATAGTATCAATAAAAAACTAGATAAAAAGACCATATGGTGCAGTATATTAAGTAGGTAAGTGTGTATATAGGATGATATGCTACACACTCACATAGTACTCTGCACTGGTGTTAGTTCTAGCCACGCAGAACACTTTGGTTTCATTTATTAATAGTTGTAGCGGAGATCCAGTATTCCACAGGTTATCTCCGCTTAAGATCCCAGTAAGGCTCAGGAACAAGTAATTATAAATCCATAAAGCAAGGTTTCCAGCAGGTAAAATAATCCAGCAGTATCCCAACAGCAATCCCAATAACTGGACGACACACAGTATCAGGAGCAGAACTAAAAACCTTTATTTCACAGTGGCCTTATAAAGCATGCTCCCATGCACGGGAGGGATTTCCATCAATTACTACAGTATCCAATCCGGCAATAGTAACCTCCCACCCATCTCCTCCCCTCAGCCTGACTCATAATCCCCTTATCCAGGACACCAATTCCCCCCATTTCTGGATGTACCCCTAAACCTAGGGGTACCACTTTAAATTATACATCCCCTGGTAGCCCTGATCTGGGTGAACAACATATCCAAAAATCACCCAGATCAGACCAGGGGTTCAGGAAATTCATGGAGGGAATAAAATGACCGACCGCGCTGGAAGGTATAGCCGAATTGGGCTCCATGCGATGGGGCCCTGCGGTCGGTCCTGGAACAAGGGAATAAATCACACGAAAGCCTCTAGTTACAGAGACTGGGGAGGGTTCGCCTGAATCCCCTCGTTCGGTTGTTTCTACCTACCAAAAGAGGGGCCGTTTGGTAGTTTGGAACCGAACAGACCGGGCTTGTGGAGGTCTCAGCGGTGTTCGCCTAGTCGAGTGTCCGATTTGAGTTCCAGACACTCGACGGCAAAACACCGCTGTTCGGGAGTTTTAAAATGGCCGCCGCCATGTGTTCGTTTCCCGAATGGTGGCCACCCCCAAGAACAAAGGACTGCTACTCAGCTTGTCAATTACCCGTTCGCAACAATGTTGCAACGGGTAATTGAAGGCACACTTCACACAGGGGAGGTCTGACTGTTCGGTAGGTTCATTCGAACAAACTAAGGGAATGAAACTACCGAATAATCAGACGAACACAATACATTTAACACATATAACTTTGCCATTTACATGAATGCAGTCAAAGCTAATACAATCCCCAGGACAGCCCAGTGCCATCCGCTACAATAGTCAAGGAGAGACTTACCTTAGTGTGGTAGCCACTGGCGGAACTACTGTGGTTGCACAGGCTGCAACTGCGACTGGGCCGTCACTCCAGGGGGCCTGGCCGCCCTGTTGACCCCTGCGACCAGGGTGCCCGCCAGCATTTTGGTGCGGCCCCGACCGTGTGGAAAAACGCCGAGGCCGCATTAAAAGAGCCCATTGATGGCAATAGATTTCCTGGGGATCGGTCAGTGCTGCGGCGCTATAAGAGTGCGATAGGGCACCAGTGATGATGTCAGAGCTGGGAGGAAGCCGTCACTTTCTCCCAGCCAACAGAGCGCCGCACTGTAGGAGAGGAGGGAGTCAAAGTGGGAGTTATGACTCCCATCAGCATGAGGCAGCCACTGGACCTCAGGTAAGTCACTAATTTTTTTTTACAGTTTGTGTGTGTGTGATAGAGAATGTCTGTATCAGTATATATAGGTGTGCGTCTGTATGTCTGTGTGTGTGTGTGTGTGTCTCTGTATGTGTATGTTTCTGTATATCTGTATGTGTGTGTCTGTGTGTCTGTATGTCTGTGTGTGTCTGTATATCTGTATGTATGTATGTGCGTATGTGTCTGTATGTATGTGTGTGTCTGTCTGTATGTGTCTCTGTGTGTATGTGTGTATCTGAATGTATGTGTGTCTGTATGTATGTGTGTGTGTTTGTATGTATGGGTCTGTGTGTGTGTGTGTGTGTGTGTGTGTGTGTATGTGTGTCTGTGTATATGTGTGTGTCTACATGTATGTGTGCCTGTATGTGTGTGTCTCTGTGTGTGTCTGCGTGTGTATCTGTTTGTCTGTATGTGTGAGGGGGGGAAAAGAAAAAGTGATCCTAGGGCAAAAAAGTCCTGGATACAAAGATAGGATATTTCAGAGTTACCTATTACTGATAAAAACCATAATTTTATTAATCTTCATAAACAAGGACAAACCAAAAAATAAATAATAAAAAAACACTATCCCAAAGATAAATACATAAAGAGGAAATAATGAAGCTCAGTAAGCTAGAAAGAGGAAGCCAAATAAAGTGGCAATACCAAAAATTGAATACTCCTATATGGCATATATGCCACCTATAGGCTGAATATACGAAGCTATAAAGACTATATTGGAGACTGGTTATATCTCGAAATGCCCCTAATGTAAAGCCACTAAGTATCAGGGGCGGGCTGGGCCAGGGGGCAGGGAGGCAATTGCCCCCCCGGCCGCCCTAAATTCCTGTAAGGCCGGCCGCGACGGGCCGGCCCTTTAAATACTGCAGCCGCCTGAGCGCTCTAAGCAACTAATGTCAAGTGATAGTACACACTACACTTATGTCCATATTGTACTAAGAACTATCCATTGCTAATCCTGTTTGAGAAAGGCGCGCGTTTTAGCGCCAAAACGCGTTAGGCTTATGGCTTTTTTAAAACTCACAGCACTAGAAGCCGGACTTAAGCAATATTTAGACAGGGATTTTGTCTCCTACTTATTCAGTATCTATGAGCCTCCTATACAGGATTAGCAATGGATAGTTCGTAGTACAATATGGACATAAGTGTAGTGTGTACTATCACTTGACATTAGTTGCTTAATATTTTAAGACACAGACACATCATTGTCAAAAACATACAACATTCAGAGATTGCATGCAGAGAGTACAAGGTTTAGACTTTTTAAGTCAAAAAGAATGAAGATATAGAAAGGGTTACACGTGTATATGCAATTGTTTATTTCAAAGCTTTCAGGTTGCCAGTCTCTTAAGAGATTGTGTCTTCACAGTGTGTAAGCATCTGGTCCATCGCTTGACTGGGCCGAGTGGTAACATTAACCTTGTAACACAAAGGACAATGCGGACGGCATAAAGCATGCACAGTCTGTGCTTATTGTCAGGCTTACTCAAGAAAATAAAATCCAGCTATATCACCTTTTTTCATTTTAATTTCTTTTGTAATGAAGTTGGTATGTAAAAAAAAAAATATATATATAGTAACTTTCCATATAAATATAAATTACAATCTAAACTTACAGTGAAATGAGAAACGGAAATATATAAGATAAGGCAATAATCATTTCAAACAGGAGAAACTACAAAAAGCATGGGGAAGATAATAACCAGATAAGGGTCAGCTTAAACCACAAAGTCTCAATAATGTGGGCTACAGTTAGATAAAAAAGAAGAGAAAGGCTTTGCAAATGAGTGTTATGGGCTTAAAGGGAAACTATAGTGCCAGAAAAAATAAAGTTGTTTTACTGGAACTATAGCTCCCTATAGTGCTTCCCTCCCTCGCAGCCCCCTTCCCCCCGGCTGAAAAACCCCTTCTGTCACTTACCTGATTCAAGCACCTATGTTCCCCGGTGCTGGTTCAGGAGCTGCCTCCGCTTCTCCCCCGGTAAACAGCCACTAGAAGTGGAGTTAACCCTCCAATGCAATTATTGCAGTTTCTCAAAAACTGCAATAATTACCACTGCAAGTGTTAAGGGACCTATGGCACTGCACTAAGACCACTTCGAAGAGCTAAGGTTACCTGGGTGCCTATAGTGTCCCTTTAACCCCTTAAGGACACATGACATGTGTGACATGTCATGATTCCCTTTTATTCCAGAAGTTTGGTCCTTAAGGGGTTAAAGGGTTACTTCAAGTACCATGACCCTTCAGGGATTTGAAGTGGTCATGGTGGTAGGCAGGGTCGGACCAAGACATTGTGCTGCTTGGGTCCAATGATAAAATGCTGTCCCTCCCCCTCCCACACACACCAAAACTTTGAGAACCAAAACACGTCCACATCCATGAATTTATGCAGTGTGTGTAGTGAATGTATTGTCTTTGTTTGTGTATAGTGTATATGTCTGTGTATAGTGGATGCAGAATGTGTGTTTGTGTAGCGTAGAGCCTGTAAAATTTGCTTGGAATCTAAGGGCCAGCTAAACAGAGTTAGACAAAAATACAATTCTGAAAGGGACACTATAGTTACCAGAATCACTACAACTCAATGTAGTGGTTCTGATGTCTAAAGCTTGTCCATGCAGGCTGATCTATGTAACACTGCCTTTTCAGAGAAAAGGCAATGTGTACATTGCTGCCTAGTAACACCTTTAGTCATAGAGAGGGTCACTAGAGGTGCTTCCTAGTCCAATGCTGTACGGTGTGCAACAAATACTTTCAGTGTCTCTACGCTCAGCATGAAGGTGTTGAATGTTCATCTCTATGAAGAGTTGCTGAGTGTTTTAGGGTATATTTAGGGTGCCTGTTTACTTTTTAATTTGTTGTGTACTCTCCTGTCTTGCTGATTCCCTCAACCAAACAGGTGAATTTGGCTGTGAGCCTGTACAGCGCCATCTGTTGGTTGTGAGGATCTTAAAAAAACTAAATGCACTGAATAGCAAGGCTTGTTAATTTGCATATTCTGGTAGTTTTGCATATTGAGCAGGAGAGGTATTTTGTGTTAATAATTGTCTTCCCCGCTCCTTTATAAATATGTCTTTATGTTAATATAAGTTCCTGTATGGCTTCTGATATAATTTGGTTATTTGTATTTTATTGAAGTTGTCACAGTAATTTTATTGTAATGAGCATATGGGCTAGTCCCAAGTAAAAATATAATTGTGTATGTTAATTCCTTTTGGAAGTGTGTATTGTGTGAATTTGTTCAGAGATCCAGTGACAGTCTTTGGACCTGTTGGCTGGCTGTTTGATTCCTGTAACCAGTGACAAGTAAAAATGAGAACTAGGCTTAAGAGCTGCAAGAGCCTTTGTAAATGCGAGAGCTGTGAATACTTGCCTGGAAGAAGAACTAGAGAGGAATAGGCAGAAGAAACAGCACCTGCCTGGAAAGCAAGAGCTGCAGTCTGGTCCGATGGGAGAGCTCCGGAGAGAGCCTAGTCATGCTTCAGTGACTGGGGCTGAAGTGTTCCAGAGTACCCTGTGGCAGCGAGGAAGCAAACTTGGCTGAAATAATCGGTCAGAGTACGGGAACTCCGTCACATTTATCCCAGTCATAGAGGCAGGGTCAGCTATGGTGAGACCAGCATGGTGTTGGAAAAAGGTGAGTTAAAACATGCAATCAGAGGGGGCCTGGCCACCACAACATGACACACTTGTTGATTTGACACACACTCACATACTCACGCACAGAGACACACTTACTGACAGAGAAACAAACTCACAGATATACACCCACACATGTATGTAAAAAATATATATATTTTTTAATTTGTCTGGCTTTTTTGCAAACAGTGTGCTTTCAAGGGGAAGCTTGCTCATCCTTCCCTTCCACCCTGCATACTGTTCCTCCAGCCTCCCTCAATTAAATAAACAATGTTTTGTTTTTTAATTTTAAAATCTCTCCATCCTCTTCTCCCTCCCTTCACAGGCACAATGTTTGCACAAGTGCTCTGAGACAGCGAAACCGTCCAATCGAAGGCTTCTCTCTGAAGCCTTTGACGGACCAATGTGAGTGCAGGGATAACAGTGGACGGGAAGTGGACATCAGTAATTACATCTGAAAATATCTTGCGCTCCCCCCGTGTGCCAGTCCTGGGGCGCCACGGCACACAGTTTGGGAACCGCTGGTATAGACTAATTTAACCTGATATAAAATGGCAGAAAAGCATGATTTACTTTTGTGCGCGCAATCTCATACAAATTGCTAAATTGTGTTGTCAATGCAGCAGATAAGCTCTTTTTTTGTTTTGTTTTGTTTCATGAGTTTTAAAAATTGAATGAAAGAATATAATTAATGATGTGATGAAAATGCCTATGTTTATCCGTACATATCAGACAATTCTTATTTGTCACAAGAGTTTTAAATTGCATGAACATAACATCATAAATTCTTTTGTTTAGGAATGTTCTCGTATTACTCCAGGGACGAACACGGTGTAATGTATTGGAAATCAAATAGTTAAAATGCCCATTCTTCCCAATATTAGCATTCAGGAGTAAAGATTCTGAAGTCATCATGTACGAAGTGACAGGCGCATGGATTGCAACAATCAATAATAACACCGTGGTTTATATGAACAATCAAGAGCAGTGTAATTGTGAATGGGCTAGAAATTATTTATCCATGGTGGTTTTACCATCTCGTATCATAACGCTCAAAGAATCTACTTGCTTCATGGAAACCAATCTAACAAAATAAAGTAATATCGACACACAGGGCAATGTGTAGTAGATGCTATAGGCGTGAAATCTCTTGGGTTCACAATAAATCAATGAGTTCAGCCTCTATTCCACTAAGAACCTACCTAGTTAAAGAAATTCTCATTACTCAATTGACTACTGAAAAGAATAAGAAGCAGAAAACACCAAAGCTAATGTTGCAGGAAAATACCTGTTTGTTAATTATTTGTTCTCTACTTACACAGTACAATGCTCTACATCATCTGTTTTAATGTATGTATTTGTATTTCTTGTGGTGTTGAAAACATAGTTCTAAATCATGTAAAATAGCATTGTTTCCCTTGTTGAGATTGCTTTATGTTGGTTTTTTGAAACTTTACGTGCGATCTACAGCAGAAACAAGTAAATGTGAAATTTTGTACTTGAGTCTTTTCTACTCCATAGTACTATCAAGTGATGAATGACAACGCCCTGTACCCCAAAAATGGACCCCTAGAACATTGTACCCCTTACAATTTCATATTAGTTTCCCATTTGCTGAAGAGGCATTGTTTTTTTGTTTGTTTTTTTTAAATCTCCTGCTAATGTTTCGGGTTGCAGTGTTTGTTTAATGGGAGCTGTCTATATTAATTTTAACAATATTAATTATGCCCTTAAAGGACCACTATAGTGCCAGGAAAACATACTCGTTTTCCTGGCACTATAGTGCCCTGAGGGTGCCCCCACCCTCAGGGACCCCCTCCCGCCCGGCTCTGGAAGGGGGAAAGGGGTTTAAACTTACCTTTTTCCAGCGCTGGGTGGAGAGCTCTCCTCCTCCTCTCCTCCTCCGTTCCGCCCCGTCGGCTGAATGCGCACGCGCGGCAAGAGCTGCGCGCGCATTCAGCCGGTAGCATAGGAAAGCATTTACAATGCTTTACTATGGACGCTGGCGTGCTCTCACTGTGAAAATCACAGTGAGAAGCACGCAAGCGCCTCTAGTGGCTGTCAATGAGACAGCCACAAGAGGATTAGGGGGAAGGCTTAACCCATTAATAAACATAGAAGTTTCTCTGAAACTGCTATGTTTATTTAAAAATGGGTTAACCCTAGCTGGACCTGGCACCCAGACCACTTCATTAAGCTGAAGTGGTCTGGGTGCCTAGAGTGGTCCTTTAAGGCATAAAGATTTGACCTCTCTTTTCAACTTTGTTTCAAACACTTCCTCCCATTTACATAACATGGTCTTAAGTTGATCATTTACCTTTCCATTACATATCCTGTTCCCCCAAGTGAGGGTCAGAGAAGCCCCAAAATTCATTTTTTTTGGGGGGGGGGGGAATCGAAATGTTATTGGTTTCCAAAATATAAATAAAATGCAGTTCAAAAGGATATGCAGGTCCTCAAAAGTAATAGTATTTTGGAGGTGGGGGGGACCTGGTGTCCAAGATGGCCGGATGTATTTCTCTCCTGAGGCACCGGGCAAAAACACAGCTATTTCACACAACAAAGCTTGTTATCGGAGACCTCAAGCTGCAAGCCGATTGCTAAACAAGCCCTGCACCAACCTTGACACCCGGACCGGATTATGCTGCTACACAGCTGCCGGTTCATTATCTGAGGCCTTCTAGAGCTGGTGTGCATGCTGAGATGAGAGGCGGCCGATCTGCCGGGGTGGTTCTTCGCCAGTTTGTGTTTGACGCTTAAATTCCCATCCATCCCCCCAGGGCGGGTGGGGGTTATCCCTGTCCCCCACCTGGACAGTAACGCAGTTCCTCTAGCCGACAAATTAGAGACTTTTGAAGCAGAGTAATGGCCGCTGTGCAAGACGCTCATCGAGGCCATGCAGGCATACTGGGTCAGAACTGGCGATAACTAAGTTGGACGCTGTCTGCCAAAATTTCTGGCATCATGTAAACAGCAGACCCGCCACACTCAGCCCTCCTGCAGCACTGCCAACCCAGAGCAAAGTTCCAGTAGCCTGTCCTTCACCTGGGTCATTGGCTTCCTTGGAGATACCTCCAGCTCATCGTCCACAAGCCCGGGGGTTGACTTGGAACACAGCGAACCTGCAGACCTACGTTTCTACTACCCTGGAAAAGGGGACCAGTGGACATAGAGTACAGGCTCCCTTACAGACCCTGGGCCAAAATGATGTGGAGCTGCCGCCATGCAGTACAAACTGCATCTTACAGCAGGATACCCAGCAATATTATTATTATTATTGTTATTATTATTGCCATCTATATAGCGCCAACTGATTCCGTAGCGCTTTACAATATTATGAGAGGGGGGATTTAACTATAGATAGGACAATTACAAGAAAACTTACAGGAACTATAGATTGAAGGGGACCCTGCTCAAAGAGTCCAACGAGCCTGGTGACAGAGAACGGGGTCTCCACCTCACCTGCATGCTGCAGCTACTTCCCGGTAATAGGACTCAAATGAAAAGGGACTTCTCCTAGACAAGACCCTTATGCCTATTGGTAACCGCCGATTTGTCCCACTGTTTTTGCTTTTACAATTGCTTACGACCTGTTGTCTAATACTTTTATTACCTTAAGACCTACTATAAGGCTAGAAGTGACTCACTGATATGAAGCTCTGCCCAGGTGGTTAATGTACTATTATGTGTGCAACACTCAGCAGTAGATTGAGTTACAGATTCACAAACTTTCCTACTCGGTATCGATTTTGGAAATTCATGTAACCTTACAGTCGCACACACTGCAACCAACATACATGTTTATTTCTAACTTCACTCACAGCGCGTGACACAGTCATAGACATATCTATTTTGCTTTATTACTACATATTTTTCTTTAACAAAAATTGTGCTGCAATATCGTTTGCCATGACTATTATGTGCTTTGAGAAGCCTGTTCATGCTGTTGTGGCATAACAAGCATGATGTACCTTTGAGCAGTGGAGAAATAAAGAATAAAAAAATTAAAAAAGTAATAGTATTTTTAGGCCACACAGGGCCATATAGGTACAAAAGGAAACTTGGAAATGTAGGCCCCTTATGACACAGCTCTAACAAAGTAAAAAGTATATCATAAACAATCCCTATTGTACCATGCCTCAAAGTAAAATATTAATTGATCATTAACAAAAATATTACAATTTTTATCTTTCCCACGTCCCTCCCCGAAACCTTAACGTTCTACAAGAGGCAAAACATCCAACAGTCCCAGTTTATGACCTCCCAGAGAAGACCACTTTCATAAACATAATCAAGTATAATAAGGTAACTACCCTTGCCTGACAAGGCTTTATGTAACAAAATTAATAGAAAGCTTAAAGGCATTGGGTGCCTGTGCCACATTTCAAAGTGACCCAAGACCTCATCCCAAGCCATCCTACCCATTGCCTCTATCCTCCCCTAAATTACCCGTCAGTTGTCCGGATATCAATAGTCTTTTAAAATCTGCTTGATCAGCAACAGTAAACCAGTGTGTCCATATATCTATATATAATTGGGTATGTCTTTGTGCTTGATATGTCAATTCTTCCAGTCACCTCAATTTCTCCTTTAAGTCAAACCAGAGTGAGGGA
>OW240914.1:68159418-68182115 GCA_933207985.1 Pelobates cultripes | reverse complement strand
AATTTATCCACCCCAGGTTAGCTACCCACCAGCTAGATAAGATTCAGTGTCTGTGTGCTGTGAGGCTTGCCTATGAAGTGTAGTGGCTGCAGAGGGACAAAAGCTTGGGAACTGCCATGTGAGGCACAGTCCAGGCAAGTAGCAGAGTCATATTCCCCTTGTGGAGTACTTGCGAGTTATTGCAGTGTCTGCCTCGGGTGGGAGTTAGATCCCTGCAGCTATGTTGTTTTTAGGGTGACCTCACAGCTACGGGCTTTCAGTCCATGTGAGTTGGCTTCCTCGCGGTGCTCTGAGAGGATCGATGTGCAGGGCTTCATCGCTGTGGCCATGTCTCTCTCTTCGAGGATCCACTCTGTGAGTGCTCGTGGGTGTGCCTGAGTGGTAGATCGCTGGTGTCGATCTCAGCTTTATTGCTTTGTATTAGGCTGGTAGAATAATAGTGGGTGCTGTTCTCTTTAGCTGTGCAGTATTCCTCACTTTTGAGCAAGTGTCAGCTCGATCTCTCTAGCAGCTCGCGCACATGGTGGCAGCCATCTTGTGGACTGGCGGTTTCTTGCATTTTTTTAAACAAAAACTGCACTTTCACTGGTGATATCATCCTTGTGATAGGTTTTACTGTTTTGAAAAACTAATATTTGTGTACAGCGAAGTCTCCCGAGTATAACCGTATCCCCCATGTACAGGTTTTATAGTGTTTTTGAAAGTTACAGGGTCAATATAGGGCTTGCCTACTTCAGTTTGCCAGATTGGTATGATGGGTCAATGTTGCCCAGGAATGTGAATTAACCCCATCATGGCATACCATTTACAAATGTAGACAACCCAGTGTATTCAAAATAGGGTATGTCCAGTCTTTTGTAGTAGCCACTTTGTCACGAACGCTGGCAAAAGTTAGAGTTTTTATTTTTTTTGTCTGCATTTTTTTAAAACAAAAACTGCACTTTCACTGACGGTATCATTGTTGTGATAAGGTTAACTGTTTTGAAACATTCATATTTGTTTTCAGCGATGTCTCCAGAGTATAACAGTAACCCCCCTGTACTGGTTTTATAGTGTTTTTGTAAGTTAGAGGGTCAATATAGGGCTTGACTATTTCAGTTTGCCAGGTTGGTATGCTGGGTCTATATTGCCTTTTAAGACCATTTAATAGCCCAGGAATGTGAATTAACCCCATCATGGCATACCATTTGCAAATGTAGACAACCCAGTGTGCTCAAGATGGGGTATGTCCAGTCTTTTGTAGTAGCCAAAGTTAGCAGTTTTTTTGCATTTGTTTTAAACAAAAACTACACTTTCACTGACGATATCATTGTTGTGATATGTTTTACTGTTTTGAAACATTCATATTTGTGTTCAGCGAAGTCTCCTGAGTATAACAGTACCACCCTGTACTGGTTCTATAGTTTTTTTGAAAGTTACAGGGTGAAATATAAGGTTTGCCCATTTAATATTTTTCATTGAAATTTACCAAATTGATTACGTTGCCTTTGAGAGCGTATGGTAGCCCAGGAATAAGAATTACCCCCATGATGGCATACGGTTTGCAAAAGTAGACAATCCAAGGTATTGCAAATAGGGTATGTCTAGTTTTTTCTAGTAGCCACTTAGTCACAAACACTGGCCAAAGTTAGCGTTCATATTCGTTTTTTTGTATTTTTCACACACAAACAAATATAAATGCTAACTTGGGCCAATGTTTGTGACTAAGTGGCTACTACAAAAGATTGAACATACCCCATTTAGAATACCATGGGCTGTCTACATTTCAAATGGAATGTCATGGTGAGGTTTATTTTAATTTCTGGGCTGCCATACCATCTCAAAGGCAACATAGCCAATCTGGCAAATAGCAATTTACAAAAATAGAAATTGGCAAATCTTATGCTTGACCCTGTAAGTTTCCAAATCGCCATAAAATCTGTACTTGAGGGGTACTGTTGTACTCGTGAGACATTACTCTACACAAATATGAATGTTTTAGAGCAGTAAAATGTATTATACTGATAATATCATCGGTGAAATGGCAGTTTATGTGAAAAAATTCAAAAAAACTAATATAAACGCTAATTTTGCCCAGGTTTTGTGACTAAGTGGCTACTAAAAAAGAGTGGACATACCCCATTTTGAATACGTGGGTTGTCTACTTTAAAAGAAATATATGGTTTGATGGGGGTAAATTACATTGGCCAGCTTCAAAAATGTTCCAAATAGGACATGGGTGCATGATGACCAGCTGTGAAAATTCCAAGTTGGAAAACTGGAATGTGCCCCCTCCAAATAAGGTCTTTTAGCCTCTGAGGAACCCAACACACCTATACATGGGTGGTATCACTGTACTCAGGAGATGTTGCTGAACACATATTGGGGTGTTCTTTGGCAGTAACTCTTAAAGTTCTCAGTACATGTATTCTTAAATTGCTATGTGTGTCAAAAAAATCACCAATAGATTTTTTTTTTTTAAATTTGGCATAGATTGGTGGTAAAATGGTTGCATGAAAAGAGTCAAAATACCCCAAGTTTAATACCTTAGGTTGTCTTCTTTTAAAAAATCTATACATGTTAAGGGTTATTCAGGGATTCCTGACAGATATCTTGCGTTAATTTTGAAAAAAAAATGGTGTGGAAATAGCAAAGTGCTACTTGTACTTATTGCCCTATAATTTGCACACAAAAAAGCTAAGAACATGTTAACATTGGTTATTTTTAAACTCAGGACAAAATTGAGAAACTATTTAGCATGGGTGTTTTTTTTTCACCATATTTTATCATTTTCTTTGTAGCAAATTATTAGACATGTTCAATTCGTTTCAGTCCGAATATGAATTCGGATGAATTTCGGGCAGTAGTGCCAAAGTGCCGAGGTCCCGAAGTTCTGAAAGTTCAGCCAAATTTACTAATACTAAGTAAAGATTACTTAGTATTAGTAAATTATGCCCCTACTCGCTATACCGCGAGTAGGGGCATGTCTATTAAACAGTGAGCAGCCCCCACCCGCCGCTCAGAGGTGGGGGCCAGGGGGGAGGACATTAGGTCCCTCCCTTATTAGTATTTAGGGCCCCCACCCACCACTTAGGGGGGGGGGGGGCAGGGGGTAGGACAATAGGTCCCCCCATCATTTTACTTTAGGTCCCCCTTTAGTTTAAAAGCCCCCACAGGCTGCTCACTGTTTACTAGACATGCCCCTACTCACGGTATAGCGAGTAAGGCAAAATTTACTAATACTGAGTAATTTTTACTTAGTATTAGTAAATTTGGCTGAAAGACCAATTTAGGTCTTTCCGCCTTTTGGTAGATAACTCCCTAATACCATGGGAATTAGGGAGTTATCTACTAAGCGGCTGCAATAGAAGTCCCAAAATTCCGAAATGCAGAAGTTCCGAAATTCCGAAGTGTCGAAGTGCTGAAGTCCCGAAGTTGCCAAATTTCCCAAGTGTCGAAGTGCCGAAGTCCCGGATTGCGAAAATCCCGAATTTCGGAATGCCGAACCCCAAATTTTCCTCATGCACATGCCTACAAATTATATGATATGATGAAAATAATAATATCTTTAGAAAGACCATTTAATGGCGAGAATAACGGTATATAATATGTGTGAGTAGGCACCTGTAAGAGGAAAATTACAGCTAAACATAAACATTGCAGAAATGTAAAAACAGCCCTGGTCCCAAACGGTAAGAAAATTGACCGTGCCCCTGTTCAGCAGTAATGGTTCCCTGGTGCTATAATCATATATAATCATTCCGCGGCACCCCTGTGTGCACGTCGCTGCGCCCACAATTCTCTGCCTAAATAGTTGTGTTATCAGATTCTACAAATATATTTTTAAAAAACCTTGTTGCTTTTTTGCATAAACAGAATATTCAAAGATATAATTGATTCAAGGAGAAATCTGATTGCCATTATGGATTAAGGAAGGATTTTGTTCCCTTTTTCTGGCATAATTGGAAATGGCTACAATTGTTTTTGATGCCTTCATTTGGATCAACAGCATGAAAGAATGGGATTTAAGGCTGCACTTGATGGACATGAGTCTTATTTCAACCTAGACAACTATGAATGCCTATTCAGTCATTTAAAACAAAGTATATAAATGTTTGTGAAGGTCATCAATAACTTGTTTGGGTATTTATAGAGTAATGCAAAAAAGAAATAAAAAATTGGCAGCAGGATCTTTTGTAAGTTTTGTATTTTCATAAAATCTTTTTGCTGACAATAAGAGCAAATAAAACTATGTCATTTGACACAATATGGTAAATTAAAAGATAAGATAAGAGCTAAAATTTCCATGAGTGCAATAACAGAAGGAAATGAATTTGACAGGGAGAACTGTCTGTTTTTTTTTTGTTTTGTTTTTTTAATAAAAAGGATCATGTGGCACCTTTTCCATCTCCGCTGCCTCCATTGCTGTTGTCGCTTACTTATTCTAACATCCCAATTGAATTCGTGCTTATGGCTACCAGGACGGTTTAACATCGTATCACGACTCTCTTGAGTGGAGACTTGCTTGATTGACAATATGCATTCGCTGCTGCTCCTCGTTCGACAGTTTGTCAAAGGAATACCTACCCTTTTCCCCCTTTGGTGGCGGAGGAACAGCCTATTATCCTGTGGGGGTTCCTCCCCTACCATAGGTCCCTCCCCACTCTTCTTCCCCAGCCCCCCTTTTCTCTTGTTTTTGTTATCTATAAGAAGAAATTGAAAATGAGAATGTTTGTCTATCATTATTACATTACCAACATCTTTGATATTTTAATTAATCCACTTGATGACCTCACAATGTATATTTGTACAACTTTTTACAAGCACTCTCGATAAATATTGTTTGAAAAAAAGAAAAAAGGATCTTGTGCTAAAATATAGAATACTCTGAGATCAAAACCATTACAGGGTAGCTATAGAATAATTTGAAAGATGTCCTTAAAGAGAATTTATAGTGTTCAGATATTTGGTATATCTGGTATACTCCCAATTGCACTGTCAGCACCCTGTGCCAAAGCGGATCCTCCCTCTACTCTTTGAAAGCCTCTGAAGGTGGAGCATGTTGATGTCACATCTGAATGGAACGTGCTGTTGTGTGACTCCGTGCACCTCCAGGACCTTCACTGTCCAGCTGCGGCCATTGCAAAACTGACCAACAGACACTCACTGACAGAAACACTCACTAATAGACACACACACACTGACAGACACACGCACTGATAGACACACACACACTGACAGACACACACTCACCAACAGACACACAGTCTCACTGACAGGCACACACATTTACACATTCTTGTACACACTCACAAATCATTTTATTGCTACCTACCTTTGGGAGCTGGTGTGGGGCCTCTCCCTGCTCCTCACTGCTCCCTCACGCGCGCAGTTTAGTGATGTCGGTCCGGAATAACAGGAGCAGTGAGGAGCAGGAAGAACCGACTGAGCTCCCTCGCTGCCGCCAGCGACCTCTCCTCCAGGCCAGGTTAATTTTAGCAGACTAGGCACCTGCAATGTGAGGAGAGCAAATCTGTCATGCCAAACATGCCAAACTCGTGGCTCACTGGGCCGCAAAGATATTTATTGTGGGCCGCAAGTTTGACATGTTTGTTGTAGACCATTGAAGGAATATCCATACATGTAAATACATGGTTTTAGGGTCCCAGGAGAACTTCCCTTTGCAGCCACCACTTTTAATATATCATGGGTTTAAAGTGGACACAGAATTCTATGGTTATACGGCGTTATCACATTATTAGAAACATCTATTTTGCAGAACCTCCCTAATTTGTCTCCATAAAAGTCTGGATTTTTGTGGCATGGTGCAAAAGGTCCCTTAGGTATTCCAGCCACACATCAATGTTTACATTTATATTCTAACTTACTTCCGTGGTGCTCGGTCAAATAGTCTTTCTGTAGGCTATTGGTATAAACTGAAGTCATGGTCATGTTTGTGGGACCAGCTTTAGAAGATGCACGCTTTGTGAGATGGCCCACTTTCCTGTTGGAAGGATCAATTTTATAATGGCTTTGCCATAAAGATATGAATATATATAGATTCCAAATGGAAATGCGCTGATCAGCCACAACACTAAAACCACCTTCCTAATATGGTGTAGATCCCCCTTGTGCTTCCATAACATAACTGAACATGTCATGTGGCATTTGGCACAAAGACTTTACTTCCAGCAGATCCTTTATTTCCTGCATGTTGCGAGTGGGGCCTCGTTTCAACAAAAAGTGTCTTTGTCACTGGTTTGCTGTTGTTGTGGTCAATCAGCTTCACAGTTTGACATACATTCAGAGATGCTGTTCTTCTCACCACTGTTTTTGTTTTTATTGCTTGGAGACTGTCTTGTTAATGGCTTCTCTCAATTCTACTCTTATCTAATAGGTGTTTCTATCATAGAACCGCAGCTCAGTAGTTGTTTTTTGTTGATCACACCATTCTTTCTATAATATTGAAATTGTAATGTGCATTTAATTTTATGGTGCTGGGACCTATTATATAATGATTACAGTCACTTAGATCATGTACAGTCTCTGGAAATGGAAAAAAAGTGATATATATTTTTTTAACCATTTAGTTGAAATCGAGAAGTCCCACCTGGGCAAGCACCATTGCGTGCATGTGTATGATTGGAGAGCTGTGTGTATGTGTGCATGGCTCTCCGATTATGGATGCTCTCTAGCCTGACATGCACATCGCTACATGGGGGAGAAGACAGGCGTGCTATAGCAGAGTACACCTGCTACTTACAGTAGGTCCATGGAGCTAGTAGAATCTGGAAGAAAACTTTCCTGGATGTCTGATTGACAGCCAGGTAGGTGTTTTTGCAATTAGTTCAATTAGTCATAAAAGTGCTGATTTCAAATAGAAACCAATGCTTCTACAACTGCAATTAAATGGAGATGCTCTTCAGAGCAAACCGAAGTGCTTTCTGTGTGTGGAGTGCCCATTGAAGACATGAAAAGACCATCATAGAAATGAAACGTGTACAAATACATGTTAAAAATATTAACACTGTTTCAGTCATTGCATATTAAGAACAATAAGACTTACACTGCTGTCAATGTTCTTTAAATGCTCCCCACTACTGTTGCCATCATATACTGCGTCAGACAGCAGTCCAGTAGCAAAGCGTATATGGTCATGCTTGGTGGACCCTCTATATACAATGGCTGTAAATCCTCTGTAATATTGTATCCACATCATAAATGACAAGAGACCTGAACCTCAGAATTTCTAGCAAATAATTCTGTGTATTGAAACCTAGATCTCAATCTAGAGATTGAAATTGCCTTAAACTGAAAGCAGAATCAGAGTAGCTCTGAAAGACCCGGTTTCCACAACACTCCCAAAATTCAGTGTATGATATGCAAATGAGCACAGACAGCAATTTTCCAGATTTTGTAACTATACATTATAACAGGCTACGTTAGCAATGACACATTGTTTGCAAAAACAGCTTAAATTCTTGAATCACCAATTCCAATACATGGGTTATGATACAGATGGACTGTTTAGGAATATGTAAAGTAAAATTGGAGACAGCGAATATTTTGATCCTACATTTTTGGCTCAAAACATATTGTTAGCACGGAGCTACATGAACCAAGTGGCCACTATTTCAAACTTTAGTATCTTGCCTTAATTTGCTTCTAGCGCGGTTTGGACACAGCTGGAAAGGTCTTGTTCTGCAATATGTGCATGTCATTATATCTGAGAATTTATCTAAATCAATTGAGAGCTTTCTTTCACTCTTTTTTTTCACCACTATTTAATCAATGACTGGCTTGATTCCAGCAATGAACAAAAAAGTCAGCGCCACACTCAAAGACCTGATAGGTCAAAACAACTGTCTGTGTCTGGGGGGTGGGGGGCTCACTTAGATCCTACCCAATGCTTTGGTTGAAAAGCTTGTTTAAAATAACAGCCCACTGCTAAGTGTGTCCACAGAGATATAAAGAGGGACAATGCTGGCTGTGCTCATTTACATATTCTGCAAAGGAGACTGGGGAGGGAGAGGAGGGGAACAGTGTCTGGTGTGGAGAGGGCGTCTGGTGGGGAGAGGGGAGTAAACATATTTTTGTGGAGACAAATTTGGAGAATAAACAAAAAAAGAAATCAGCTCACAAAACGTTCATCAAAATGACTCTTATTACTCTTTAATTGTGGAGGCATAAACACAAGTAAGTAACTCTGCCTCCATAATAAAAATTAAATAATGGGTGTATATATTACGGCTACTATATACATACATACATTATATATATATATATATATATATATATATATATAATTTTTTTTCTTTTATTAATTCTAGATAGGTAGGTGAAAGGTGTTGATAAAATGTGTTTTGTTGTCTGTACAACTTTAAATTAGTTATTCACAAAATGTTGTCTGACTTCAGGTTTCCCAATTCAAAGCAAATAAATAAAGACATGTCTAGAATTACCGGAAAGATTAAATTGCGACACATTTACACTTGGTTTACACGAACTGTTACATGGCTTAGTGCTGCACCCTAGTGGTAGAATTTATGTACAATCTCTCCTTCAAATATATTGTAGATTAACTGGTTCTTTTTTGGCTCAAAATTATTTTACATTACACTCCAAGAATAAATAAAGAAAAGATAAGAAACAAAACAAAATACACCCTGGCTAAAGCTGCAATCCGTGTGTTAATGTGGTAAGATAATAATGCTTCAAAATCAATAAATGAATTGCAACAAAATAAAACACAATGATTGCATTGAAATTAGGCAAACATGCAGCCAGGGCCCGTAAAAGGGCTGTTGCCTATACTGTCAAAGATACATTTTCACCACCCACAAAGAAAATGCATATTCACCTATGTTTCTCTTAACCTCCCTTTTGAATTTTTTTGCCCCCTTTTGTGTTTCTTAACCCCTCTTTTAATTGTCTGACCCAGAGACATTAGTCACCAGAACAACTACAGCTAATTAAGTGTTCTTGCATAGCAAGACCACTTAATGCTATCTCACATATATATTATTCTTATTAGTATAGCCAAATTTACCACCCTAACTCCTCCCACAGTTTTTACACTACAGAGACAGTAATATACCGAAACGTGCGGATTGTTCCCATTTGGATTGCTATTACTTTGTGGAACGTTTCGCCAAATGGTTCACAAAATATCGTAGTTCTTGTGGCGAAATTGGTCCCATAGGAATGAATGGCAAAATGTTCAAAACTAGAGTGGGAGCTGGCAAAAGCTGAAAAATCAGGACATGATTTCTAAACTGCCACCACTCCCTCATTTCCAAGCCCACCTACACAAACCTTATATCAAAACGTTCAGCTATCCCTGCTGCCACTAAACATGTCCACGGCTAAGCCATAGTCCTGATAGTTTTCACATTATGAC
The DNA here is from genome assembly GCA_933207985.1 of Pelobates cultripes. NCBI lineage: Eukaryota > Metazoa > Chordata > Amphibia > Anura > Pelobatidae > Pelobates > Pelobates cultripes. Next base: position 68,172,736 of record OW240914.1, on the reverse strand, counting down.
CATTTGTTTGCAACTCACGCCGTCCATTGACATTCATTGAAACTCCACTCTAGCCAGCTCAAATTTAAAGGGCAATTTCTAAACTGCGACTGTGCCTTCATTTTTAATATTTCAGAGACATACTATGCAGTTGTAGACTACTAGAGGAGGCAAGAACACTTTACACAATTTCCCCAGAAATTGTAGCTTTTCTAGTTGTATTTGTTCTGGTGAGTATAATCATTCAGACATAGAGCTTCTGGCTCAGGTAGTGGTGACAGGAGCAGATCCCAGGTAAGAAGTTAGGCCACTCTAAAATAGTTCAACTATTTACAAAGTGGGGGAGTCAGGGCACACCTGACACCATAACCACTATGGCACACTGTACAGGTAATGTTGCTTGGCATATTCCTTGTTGCAGACATATGTAAAACTATACCCAAGTGTCCATACAAGTGATCAATTCTGGACACATAACCCCATAAATCCAATTTTATATGCCCACTTGTTAGCTCAGTCCTGTAGAAAACCATCTCCTATATACAATATGGGCTGTACTGAATATACTACAAAATGAAGTGAAGTGAAACGTAAACAGCAAAATGAAGGCAACAATAGCCGATTTAGAGAAATTCTCCAACTCAGTTGTAGTCAACAGCTTGGCTACTTTAGCCACAATTTTGCGATTCAGATTTCAATTTACTACAATTGGATGTTTGTTGTTTACCCTGCATCCCACACTCTGACATGTATGTATGGTGCACAATTCTGTCAGTGTGAATATTGACATCGTATTCATTTATGTATATGATACATGTACATGTGTGACGTATATGCAGTTTTATCCTGTGTGATTGTGTGAGGCATAGCAGTGTGTCTGTTGTATGTACATGTTGGTGTAATACATGCTTCATGTATGTAGATGTATGTGATAATCTGCATGTGCACTGTAATAACTGAATGTCAGAAAAATGTATTTTCTTTCATTCAGTGTCTCTCACATTCTCTTTGACATACTCCCATATACACTGCACATTATTATTATTGCCATTTATATAGCGCCAACTTATTCTGCAGCGCTTTGCAATATTATAAAGGGGGAATTTAACAATAAATTAGACAATTACAAAATGTTATTTGGGAACCAGTACTCCGAATAATCCAACTCCACCCATTCGGATGACCTGTCTCTTACCAGTGCTAAATCGAAGCACGCCAACATTTTATCCAGATAGAGGTCTCCTTTCTACACTATGTTCTCTCACACTCAATACCTAAGTCAGTTCTTATGTTGCAAGCATGAGATAGAAAAGGGGATGGCAAAAAACAACACTGTCATAATATTCATTGCTGAGTCACTGGAAAACAGCAAACTTCCTCTGTTGATCATGACCTTTCAAAGGCAATACTAAGCCACCCAGCTCAACCTCATATTACAAAACAATGTCTGATATGCTTACTGATCATCAGCTGTTACTGCTGCTCTAATTGGCTCTGCCATTCGCTACACAGTGGAGCAGAGAGACAGCTGTGTAATCTAAGGGCTCAAATATTATCCAAATCATGTTTCCATCCAAAAGGATGAAGATGCCAAGTCACACGCCTAATTCTTACTGTGGGCTGAATGGTATGTAGAACACCTGTAGATGATGAATAACAAAACTTAAAGACTACTTATAACATGCAGGGTATGAATAAATTGGCAAATAAAAAGAAAAAGATTTATAGTTACTAAAAATAAAGCAGTATTACAGAGACATGGATTAATATGCCCACTGCATTATGTTCAACCAAAAGCCCACTTTAAATGTCGATTCTCCCTATACCTAAATGTGTAGACTTATAGATATACAGAATTAGGACATATTTAAAAAAGAGGTGTATGATCAAAAAATTTAATATCGAAACAGGAAATCGGTGTGCATAACGGCAGTCTGTCCAAGCAGTATTAGTGCATTTGTAATGTTAAAATGAGTAGATCAGGGGTAGGAAAACATGACTGAAGTCCTTTGGTGTGCCAGTCCGTTTTTTTTTTTTTTTTTACTATAAATGAATGTGTGTGTATGTTGCAGTATTCTGCTTGTGTTACATATGGGTGCTGCAATAGCTTTGTAGGGTTGTATGTGGGCTGTTATAGCGTGGCAGGGGGATACAGTAGTGGCTAATCTCCATTATGGATTCCGCTTCACAAGCTCTTGGAGGAAGTGATCTGAGAGCACTTCCTTTAAGTGCTGCAATGAGTGATTTGATTACTGCCCCTCACCATTTGCTGCAGTCATCGCCAGCACCGAACATTCAGTTGGCACTAGCAGATAACTGAAGAAGTCTCATTTGGAACTCTGGAGGCCAGCTCCAGTGGAGATCCTCAGATCTGGAGGGCAGGTGTAACAGACTTGTGTGCATGCAATGCAACTTGAGTGGCACCGGCTACTTACCCCTGGACTAAATGCAAACTAAACGTTAGCATTAGTTACGTCTCACCAGTTGCCGCCAGTCAGACTACCTGCCTTCAGAAGTCAAATAAGTCCTTTTAGCATCACAGAAGATCAAAAAGCATAACATGAATGGTGTCACTCCATTACAACCAAATGAATACATTTTTCCTATTTTCAAAGTTGACAAATAGTTGTTTCCTCTGTTGTTTTTAGAATTGCTTTGGCTGATTTCATTACATTGGGCACACCTGGAAAAAACTATCACAACCTCACTGCTTTCTTATCTATAGTCCACTATCCACTATAGTCCAGTTCTATAGTGTTCTGCATAGTTCTATAGTGTTCCGGGGTGTATGCTGCAGACATGAGACTTGTTTACCAAAGTCTCTTTATTTTAAAGATCTCTCAGAAGGTTACTGGTGTAAAGTTGCAAAATTTATTTGTACTTTTCAGGCGTGGGTTGTCATACAACTGGTGCACAAAAATATAATACAAGGCCTTCAACTGGGCACTGAAGATGAACCAGCAGGAGTATTTGGGACTTCAGATATGCGGTAAGAGATTTATATATAGTTGCATAGCCTATGCTTTAATGCTACCTCATTACATGCATATCCTCAATAACTGCCAGGAATGGGTACTTTCAGAGTATGTGCATGAAGGGGTAACACAACTGGTCCAGTTTCCAACTCAAACAGATAAAAATCCCAAGTTAACACATGTCATAGCTATGCTTACAATGTTCCAGTATGGGGTGTCTGCCTACCTACTGCTGGGTTGTGATAAAGCCAAAAGGAGAAAAAAAAGGGAAGAAAAGTACCGCATCCATATTCTTAATGTGGTTAAAGGGACACTATAGTCACCTGAACAACTTTAGCTTAATGAGGCAGTTTTGGTGTATAGAACATGCCCCTGCAGCCTCACTGCTCAATCCTCTGCCATTTAGGAGTTAAATCCCTTTGTTTATGAACCCTAATCACACCTCCCTGCATGTGACTTGCACAGCCTTCCATTAACACTTCCTGTAAAGAGATCCCTATTTAGACTTTCTTTGTTGCAAGTTCTGTTTAATTAAGAGTTTCTTATCCCCTGCTATGTTAATAGCTTGATAGACCCTGCAAGAGCCTCCTGTATGTTATTAAAGTTCAATTTAGAGATTGAGATACAATTATTTAAGGTAAATTACATCTGTTTGAAAGTGAAACCAGTTTTTTTTTTTCATGCAGGCTGTGTCAATCATAGCCAAGGGAGGTGTGGCTAGGGCTGCATAAACAGAAACAAAGTGATTTAACTCCTAAATGACAGTGAATTGAGCAGTGAAATTGAAGGGGAATGATCTATACACTAAAACTGCATTATTTAGCTTAAAGGACCACTCTAGGCACCCAGACCACTTCAGCTTAATGAAGTGGTCTGGGTGCCAGGTCCTTCTAGGGTTAACCCATTTTTTTTTTATAAACATAGCAGTTTCAGAGAAACTGCTATGTTTATTAATGGGTTAAGCATTCCCCCTAATCCTCTAGTGGCTGTCTCATTGACAGCCACTAGAGGCGCTTGCGTGCTTCTCACTGTGATTTTCACAGTGAGAGCACGCCAGCGTCCATAGGAAAGCATTGTAAATGCTTTCCTATGCGGAGCTGAATGCGCGCGCAGCTCTTGCCGCGCGTGCGCATTCAGCCCAGGAGGAGGAACGGAGGAGGAGAGGAGGCATAGAGCTCCCCGCCCAGCGCTGGAAAAAGGTAAGTTTTAACCCCTTTCCCCTTTCCAGAGCCGGGCGGGAGGGGGTCCCTGAGGGTGGGGGCACCCTCAGGGCACTATAGTGCCAGGAAAACGAGTATGTTTTCCTGGCACTATAGTGGTCCTTTAAGTAATTTAGGTGACTATAGTGTTCCTTTAAGAGAATTAGTTACTTTTTTTTTAATAACTTCATGTATTAATAGTTATTGTTTTTTTCTTTTTCTACAGTCTTGTGAGCTTTGATATTCTGTGTATACTCTAATACAATACAGTTACATTAAAATATGCCTACACTTGCCTACCTTATTACTAGCTTACCGTATAAATATGAAGATGTGCATTGTGTTATGAATATTTCCTGTATATAGGCAAATCTAGATTTTATATTTTAGACTTTCTATAATAATCACATCCTTTTGCACCAAATAGGTATATGTGTTATTCACCAGCACTTCTGTAATCACCATGTTCATTATCAGGGTTATTCGCTAGAGTAGAGGAGTTGGAAGCACTGCTGATTTAGAGAATTGATCCAATTTGGTTATTTTGGCTTTAAATTTTTATTTTATTTTTTTAATTCTCACTATAGTGAATAACCCTGTATGTAACCAACTGCTGCTTAACTTAACTTGCCTGTTGCTGTGATTACTATGTGTGACTCTGAAGCTGCAGGCAAGTTAGGATGAGCAACATCTGGTGAGATAACCATAGAATCTGACCCAACATGGCTGCTCAGCTAGATAAAATGACATTTTATAAATAAAAAAAATAAAAATAATATATATATATATATATATATATATATATATATATAAAAAAATCAATATACATCATTAAAAATAAAATCAAGCTTAGTTTCATTAATTGTAATGTATTTTTTAAAAGGAGAGGTGAAACATTGATTACAGTTGTCCTTTAAACTCATTGCCAACAAAAATTCCTACAAACCAGTAGCATAGTCAGATACTGTTAGACTGGCATTACATGAAAGAGGTTTAAAGCCATAGCTCTTAAATAGAATATGACCTGGTGTGCGGCACAGCGCTGAACTGAGCTACTACGCTGGCATAAAATGTAAGAAACAAGAACACTGCGAATGCAACGGTAGTTGAATTAATCTTTATTTACTGCTTCAGGATACTTACGGTGTTGTGAGCATTTCAGACTAAAAAATATGAAACAAATATTCCAACATTTGCATCTATACATTTGTTGCTCTGCCTCAATGCATTTGTATAAAATATCAGACTATATATTTAAACAATCCTTTTACTTTCTATAAATTATCAAGTATTTACAAGTAATACTTTTAGGAATAACAGTGCAGCAAGAAAAATAAAATCAGAAAAACAAAAAACAAAATAGGTTGTAGAAAATCTAAGACACATTACGTTTTCTTTCTGTAACAGAAAGTACTTAGCCACTTTGCTGCTTTAGAGTTTGCAAAACATTGCTATGAATGAGTAGCAGGTCTCTCAAGCAGCAGTCACTGTACACATGATTCAAGTCAGGATACTAATGTGAGCATACTGTTAAACATCTCTGATTGGTTGCTTAGTATGGATACAGCTTACATGTAAACATATTGCATTATCATATGTTATCACATACACTGCTATATTATGCAAGCAAACATGCGTTACATTAGTGGCTCTTGCCCTAATCAACCGGGAACCATATCACAAGCATATCATCAATTGTAAAGTTACACCCCAACAGCCATTTTGTCACCTGTTATATAATATATATATAAAAAAATATTTCTGCAAAACTCTCTTCCCAGGCTTTCTCATTGCACTCAGGGAGATATGGCCACTCATCAAAATGACTTGCTTGTTCCAAACATTGGTATTAACTGGGTTTACATAGGGATTCAAATTCGGATCCTGACTTGGGGGTTGAGAACCATGGTGCGTTACTGCCTTATCCTGCACATGCTCATTTGAGATGCTGCTGAGAAGTCATCGACAACTAAGCTGCTACTGCATCTAGGATATACATATGCTTGGCTTGAATCAAACCTCTCTGATCATCAGCTAAACTCTCCATAAAGCACAACATTGTATGTGTGTGCTCGTCAATGCAGGTTACCCATCTACAAATTGTGCTTTGTATAATTTCTGGTTTCACGAGCCTGTTTGCACGGTATAGAACATAGAAGGTTTGAGAAAGGTTGCAATCTACATCGTGTTTACATTGCATATATCAATTTACTGCATAGCAAATTATCAGCAGTTTACCTACTTGTAAAACGACAGAGTGTTTGCAGGTTATTAAAAACTAAAGTGTCACATTTGACTGCTAGGTAAGCTAAAAAGTAAATTTAATTTATAGTGAAAAATTCTTTAGAGGAATTGATACTCGGAAGTAGCAGTCAAATTAGTAATAAAAACAACTGTAGGTATTGACATAGGAAAATAATTTAAGTGTAGAAAAAAAACAATTTCACAGAGTGAACAAAAAAGGACAGGTAATCACACATTATTACACTATGATTTTGGTTAAATTGCATTGTAACAAATTATTTGGTAACTAGGCTAAAAGTGAAGGATTTGTATGCACACATACATGTATAGATATTAAGCTAGAGTAAGTGTAAACATATACAAATCTGTAAACATGTCTGTACTGTAAAACTGTGCAAGTCTGCAATAATTAATTCAGGGGTACCCAGACAGACCACAGCTGTTGAAGTCCTTTTTCCCCACAATGCTTTGTGTTTATTTATGGAAAGAGGTAATAAGCTACTTGTTGTCTGCCCCTGAATTAATGTGTGCACACCCTACCCTAATTTACATGTTCCACATAATAGAAGAAAAACACTTCTCCTAACTGGAAAATAGAATTCACTTATGAAAGCTTTCGCTATCTTTTTAAAACAGAGTAAAACAGAACACACCCTTAATAAAAATATATAATATATAAACCAAGCATCTGAATAGAAGAAATTCAGCGGCTTAATCTTTTCTCCATATAAAAATGAATTCTTTCTTTTTCTTAGCCTATAACACAGAGATAAAATGCAGGAATAGCAACAGTGAGGGTGGCTCAAAAAAGTTGAATTGCATCAGTGGTTCTTAAATGTTTTTGACAGGGACCCAGATTATTTACATGGCATCAACTTGGTGAAATAATCTTTAATTGTAAAATTATTTGTGTGACACACCTCCATTTTAAACCAATACATAAAAAGCTAAATAAACAAATAACCATCTTTAGACTGTTCCCATGCCGTGGTGCTAGAAGGATCAGTTTATTGAGGCCAGTGGACTAGGGCCGGATTCATATGATGTGCCTGATCCATGCAGTTGGGATCCAATAAAAAAAGCCTGAGGACCCAGCTCTTGGTGTGACTCAAACGTTCAAGAACCACTGAATTAGATGGATAGGATTTTTTATTAAAGTGTCTGGTGATTAAGAACATTACACAGCCTGAAGCAGCATCAAGTTTATTTTTAACAGTTGAAGGGGCCTGAGCACTGGCAAGTCCAGCAGTTTTGGGGTCTTGGAGCCCATTTTGTTGTATTAGTTAACATCAAATGGGCAGGCACTACCTTTCGAATAATCACATCCACTTTTCACAGTCCATAGTTCAGTAGTTCTGTATTCCAAATACTTTCCTGTCTTTATGAAGAGGTAATCAAAATTACGAAAATAAAATTTATATCCTTTTTTAGGCAAGACAGAATTCAATAATTTTCAGTGTGTGTATATTATATATATTTATACTCATACACACTCACATATGTGAAACTGCTGCACATCTGAGGATCTTCCCAATTAACATGTCAAATAATACTATATTAGTTCCCTGGGAAATGGACTCTTCACGTAAACAGCACTATTTTAGCACTTTTCCAGCCATTTTCTTTAATCCACTCCATCAAAGCCTTGAGCATTTTCAATTGCTATGTGTAGCTTGTCCCAAAGGTCCTCAAATGACTCATATGGTGGCAAGTCTAGGCGGTTAAAGCTGAGGAACAAAAAGGGAAATGTGTGTTTAAAAAAAAATAATTATTAATAAAAAACAAAATCATACTGGTAACAACATTGGGTAATTATATGAGCATTCGGCAAGGTTTACAGTGCAGACCAAAACCCATTAATAAATTTTGGCTTAAGCGCCAATCACCATACCGATAGAATTGGTCATTTCAACACTATGTAGTATTATCTCAGCCATATATAAGAATTGTTTCAGTCAGAACTATTTCATTAAACCACAGAAAGGCTTCTCAGAGGAAAAATTATTTTAACTTGGATACAGACATAATTTATTTTATGAACTAAATAGCTCAAAATAAACCAATGTTACATTGTACTATCAGGCCGGTAGTTGGATGTGTATTTCTTTTGCACTTGTTCAGGGGTGCACTTCCTGAAAGTGGCAGAAGACTGCTCTAAAATCCAACATAAAGGGAACACAACTTAAAAGGACACTGTAGGCACCCAGACCACTTCAACTCATTCAAGTGGTCTGAGTGTAGTCCTGCAATGTAAGTCATTGATTACATTGCAGGACTTAAAGGGACACTATAGGGTCAGGCACACACACACGTATTCCTAACCCTACAGTGTTAAAACCACCATCTAGCTGCCCTGGGCCCCTCATGCCTCCATAAATATAGCAAATTCTTACTTGTATTCAAGCCTGAAACTGTAGCTCTGCATACTGTCTGCCTCAGAAAAACAAGTTATCTGCTGACATCATCAGAGGTGGTGGCCTGATCCAATCACAGTGCTTCTCCATAGGATTGGCTGACAAGACTGACAAGGAGGCAGATCAGGGGCAGAGCCAGCACAATTCAAACACAGCCCTGGCCAATTAGCATCTCCTCAGAGATGAATTGAACCAATGAATCTCTATGAGGAAAGTTCAGTGTCTGCATGCAGAGGGAGGAGACGCTGAATGTTTGGATGCCTTTTAGGCAGCCAGTGAAGTTATCACTAGGCTGTAATATAAACACTGCATTTTCTCTGAAAAGACAGTGTTTACAGCAAAAAGCCTGAAGGTAATGATTATATTCACCAGAACAAATTCAATAAGCTGTAGTTGTTCTGGTGACGATAGTGTCCCTTTAAGACTAAGACTGAGGACATCCAGCATCAATTAAATCCCCGTAGGAAAGCATTTAAGCAACTTTGTATTTCCTACACTATAGAATCTCTTTAATAATATTGATTCTTCTAGTTCTCTGAAACCTAATACACCAGTCAGGGCCGGCCTTAGGGGTGTGCGAGCTGTGCGGCGGCACAGGGCGCCATAGAGCAGGGGGCGCCCTGAAAGCCGACACAGCTTGCACATGGCCGGTGTCAGGGGAGCTAAAACGGGTACTCGGGTGGAGGATTAATTATTCTCCACCCGGGTTTATGAGAAAAACATTTTTTTTTTTAAATTGTGGCAGCGGGACTTAACGAGCTGGGGAAGGTGGGGCTTAACGAGCGGTGGAGGCGGGGCTAATACCCAAAGCCCCTACACAGGAAGAGGAAAGAAGGAAGGACAACAACCAAGTGCATCCACTCTCCCTTCCAGCCATAATGGAAAGATGTAAGTCTGTATGTCTTTATGTGTGTCTGTGTGTGTGACGGCCTGCCTGTCTTCCTGCCTGTATTGTTTTGGATCAAACAAACTGTTTGATTATTTGTCTATATTCTCCTTTCCAAATTGATTGTGCACATGCTTTCTTAGTAATTCACACCAGAGACAAAGTTTCTGATTAGTGAAAAACCTGAGGAATGGTTTATCCAAGGAGTGGGAGCCCCTTTTAAAGCAGAAATATGTCAGGTACAGAGTCACAGTTAACATAAAGTATACATTCAACAATTGGTTAACAGTCTAAGGGGTCTAAACCCACCCTACAGGATGTAATGTCATTACAGAGCTCTCCCACCCACATTCCAGCTCCATCTTGGTTACACGATGGGAGGGGGAGTGAGTAGTTACTGAACAAAGGGGGGGCTGAAGGGGAAACAGTTACTTTAACAGCGATTCTCCATTTTGTTACACATGGCAGAGAGCTGTTAGTTGCACAAAGGAAGTGGGGGAGGAGTTAGTAAAGAAAGCTGTTCCTTTAACACAGGAATTTGTTACAGGAGGCTTGCTTGATTCGAAGGGGGGAGGGTAGCAGGATGGGAGGAATTTACAGAGGAAATAGTTACTGAGCACAGGGGGAGGGGAAGCTTTTACTCCAGCAGCCAACACAGATACACAGAATAAATAGACATTAGTAAATATCCATTCAAGTATTTTGTCCATAACAGTGTAACTACCTGCCTTTGTGTGTGACTGTCTGACTGCCTGTGTGTGCCTGCCTGCGTTTGTGACTGTCGGTCTTCCTGCCTGCCTTTGCGTGTGACTGTCTGCCTGCCTGTTTGTGTGTGACTGCCTGTGTGTGACTGCCTGCATGCCTGTGTTTGTATGTGAGTGTCTCCTGCCTGCCTGTGTGACTACCTGCCTTTGTGTGTGCCTGCCAGCCAGCGTGTGTGACTGTCTGTGTGCCTGCCTGCGACTATTTGCCTGTTTGTGTGACTGCCTGCCTGTGTGGAGATGTGTGTGACTACCGGCCTATGTGGTGGTGTGTGTGTGACTGTCTGCCTGCCTGTGTGTGGGGGTGACTGTCTGTGTGACTGCCTCCCTGCATGTGTGACTGTCTGCTTTAACTGTTCGTGATTGTGTGCCTGTAACTGTGTGTGACTGTCTGCTTTAAACTGTGTGTTTGGATCTGTGACTGTCTGCCTGTAACTGAGCATGTGTGAGTGTCTGCCTGTAACTGTGTGTGGAACTGTCTGACTGTAATTAAGCGTGTCTGACTGCCTGTAACTGAGCGTGTCTGCCTGTCTCTGTGTGTGTGACTGTATACAGGCAACATGGTGGGGGAGAGTGAGAGGGGGAGTGCCGTGAAGCCTTGTCGCACAGGGCGCCTAATGGCCTAAGGCCGGCCCTGACACCAGTTAAAACAACCAGAGCATGACTGGGACACTTTAGGCACCATAGCCTCTTCATCTCACTGAAGTGATAATGTCTGGAGTCCCCTGGTACTGTACCACTGTTCAGTATTAAACCGTTTTAAATTGGTCTGACACTGAATTAGTGCTTCCGGTCACTGCTGGCAATTGTTGGAATGAATTGGTATGGCTAATGAGGAGTTACACTGACCAGTTGGACGGAGCCACGGGACTACAGATACCATGATCCTCCAAATGGAGATAGAGGACAAATTTCAGAAAATCTTGAGAAACCTCCTTCTACATGAAACCCCAATTTCAAAATTTAGCAAAAAGTCTTAGCTGGTAACTCCACAGGGAGCAAACCAACCACTAAACCCTAAACACGTGCCAGGATTTGCACTGCATTCTTTCAGAATGCTTGTCTACAGGATCCTTAAAAAGGAACAATCATTTGTGTCATCCACATTAGGGACTGCTCCACATGTTTACCTCTACCAGGTACAATCACTAAAAATGAGAGAAAGGCATGTGGGAGACCGAAGGCTCTCACAGGCTTTATTACGAATTGTGGACAAGGATTGGTGTACCGAAGAGCAAAGTGGGCCAGACAAAGAGTCCAAAAGTACTTCATCCAAAGCAAGCACTTCAGAAGAGGATGACTGTATCAAGGACTCAAAGTGTGGAACGCCTCCAGCAGGATTGAGCGCATGTGTTCTGAGTAGAAAGCACATGAAGATTATTATTATTTATAAAGCGCCAACAAATTCTGTAGCGCCGTACAATGGGTAAAAGATTCTGCGTGGAGACTTGAGAGTCTCTGTCAAAACCATGTTGAGAGGTAAACTTCCAAGGAAAGGCTTAAAAACCCACATTGAGGAAATCCAAATTAGAGAGTAACCAGGGAAGTTCATGGATTTGGATAAACCATAGTTGTTTATCCTGCACTGCTTGAGTGTACAGTTTGGCAAAAGCAATCTCCATACAGCCAGCTATGGTCTATAAAACCTCAGTGTTTTCTAAAAACACCCTGCACATAATCCCAAACAAGAAACATATTAGAGTGACAAAGAGGCATAAATTTGGAAACTTAGAAGGAACTTTGATGGTATATCTGATATTAGCTAAGTCACACCCATGCTTAGAGGCTATGGAGGTGCCCAATGAGTCTCTCACTCTACCCACAGAAGAGCCAAGTAGGCAGGGGTTGAGGATTTGGAAAACAAACAGGCAAGCATGATGATAAGATTGCTACCCTTAGGGTTTCACTCAGAAGAGCTAAAGAAAAAAACCTGTTTATGAAGTTGTTCCAGCTCTTCTTCATAAGTAGAGGAGGCAGGTAAGAAGTCAAGATGAAAGGAGAGTGGGAGGCTGGGACAGTGGCGGATCCAGGGGGGGGCAACTGTCCCCCCCCCCCCCGAGATCCGATGCTCTCTCCTGCAGGGCCGGTGCTATCCAAGCGCCGGCCCTGCTAAGTGCCTTCACGGACCGGAGGGGAGATCAAAGATCTCCCTCAACGGTCCGCAGGCACATTACTGGGCGGCCGGCACGGAGAGAGGAGACCCGGGAGAAACTGTAGTCAGCAGCTCCGCCGGGTCTCCTCTCGCGAGAACGGAGCGTTGCCGCGGTTAACACGGCAACGCTCCGTTCTCGCGAGAGTGAACTCTAGCCTCAGGAGGTGCAGGCTAGAGCTCACCACTGGACCACCAGGGATTCCACCGGACCACCAGGGATAACAAGCGATATCCCCCCTCCCTGGGCAAAGGTAGGGGGGATTATAAATAATATTTTATTAATTAAAAAAAACATTTGTTTTACACTGCCCCACCATACAAACTGCCCCCATAGCCCCCCCATACACACTGCCCCCATAGCCTCCCACAGCCCCCATACACACCGCCCCCACACACACCGCCCCCATAGCCCCATACACACCTCGGCTCATAGTCCCCCTCCATACACACTGCCTCCATAGGCCCCCATACACACTGCCCCCCATAGCCTCCCATACACACTGCCTATATTCCCCTATACACACTGCCTCCATAGTCCCCCATACACACTGCCTCCATAGCCCCATACACACTGCCTCCATAGCCCCCATACACACTGCCTCCATAGCCCCCCATACACACTGCCCCCAGAGCCCCCCATACACACTGCCCCCACTGCCCCAAACAAGTGCCCCCTCCCTGGGCAAAGGTAGGGGGGATTATAAATAA
>OW240914.1:67825783-68159318 GCA_933207985.1 Pelobates cultripes | reverse complement strand
ATAATAGTTTATTAATTTAAAAAAATAATTTGTTTTACACTGCCCCCACAGCCCCACCAAACAAACTGCCCACACATGCCCCCATACACACTGCCCCCACAGCCCCCCATACACACTGCCCCCATAGCACCCCATACACAGTTACACATTGCCCCCACAGCCCCCTTACACACTGCCCCACAGCCCTGAAACAAACTGCCCACGTACCCCCATACACACACTGCCCCCCACAGCCCCCCCCTTGCACTGACCCCACCCCGGCCCCCCTTTTTACACTGCCCCAGGCCCCCCCATGCACAGTTACACATTGCCCCACCAGCCCCATACACACTGCCCCACAGCCCCCCATAGGCACAACCCACATGCCCCCATACACTGCCCCACAGCCCCCAGCCACACACTTGACCCCCACAGCCCCGCAAAACAGGCTGCCCACACATGCCCCTGCAAAGCCCCCCCCATACACATTGCTTCCTGGAAGCTGCCCACATGCCCCATACACTGCCCATAGCCCCCAGCACTGCCCAGCCCCAGGCACAACACACAGCTGCCCCCATGCACGCTGCCCCTGACCCCCCCAGCAGCCACACTGCCCCCACAGCCCCCCACCAAACAAGCCTGCCCACACATGCCCCCCATACATGCACTTTAAACACTGCCCCCACAGGCCCCATACACACTGCCCCCACAGCCCCCCATACACACTGCCCCAACACACACACACTTCTCCACATACACACAGTGCTCCCCATACAAACACTGCACCCCACATACACACAGTGCTCCCCATACAAACACTGCACCCCACATACACACAGTGCTCCCCATACAAACACTGCACCCCCCCACACACCTCCACATAGACACAGTGCTCCTCATACAAACAATGCACCCCACATACATACAGTGCTCCCCATACAAAAACTGCATCCCACATACACACAGTGCTCCCCATACAAACACTGCACCCCACATACACACAGTGCTCCCCATACAAACACTGCACCCCCCCCACACACACACACCTCCACATAGACACAGTGCTCCTCATACAAACAATGCACCCCACATACACACAGTGCTCCCCATACAAACACTGCACCCCACATACACACAGTGCTCCCCATACAAACACTGCACCCCCCACACACACACACCTCCACATAGACACAGTGCTCCCCATACAAACAATGCACCCCACATACACACAGTGCTCCCCATACAAACACTGCACCCCACATACAGTGCTCCCCATACAAACACTGCACCCCCCCACACACACACACCTCCACATAAACACAGTGCTCCCCATACAAACAATGTACCCCACACACACACTTCTCCACATACACACAGTGCTCCCCATACAAACACTGCATCTCACATACACACAGTGCTCACCATACAAACACTGTACCCCACATACACACTGCACCCTCACACACATTACACCCTCACACACTTCTCCCCCCACACACACTACACCCCCATACAAGCACTGCACCCACATACACACACTTCCAACTGGACTCCCATACACACACAGCCCCTCCTACACACAGTGCTTTACTGCACCCCACATATACACACTACACCCCTCGCACAAACACACACTGCCCCTCCTACACACAGTGCTCCCACTGCACCCCTATACACACACTGGCCCACATGCACGGCCTCCCGTACACACACACACACACACTGCCTCCCGTACCCACCCTGCATCCTTCACACACTCAGTGCCTCCCATACACACACACACACACACACACACACACACACACACACACACTACTAGAGGCTCTATCCCCTACTACAGCCCCTATCCTGGCAGACCCCAAGTAAATTGTCAAACTGTTTTTAAACCGTTTGACTATTTACTCTGGGAGGGCACCACGGCACTCCTGGCACCATAACCACTACAGAGAGCTGTAGTGGTTACTGTGCCTGGATTGTTTCTTTAAATAATCTATGAGTGCCCCTCCCGAGATAAGACTCTGGATCCGCCAGTGGGCTGGGGAGAGTTTTGTAAGTGGGGAGTTTCCTATGGGGGGAGCAGGAGGGAAGAGGTTTCTCAGGCTTTCTTGAATTGGTGCTACCTCTTCAGCTTGGGGAAGAACTATGCCACAAAAATGTGAAATCTTGTGGAATGTGACCACAATAAGATGAAATATAAGTTTGTTTGGATTGCAGTTTTACCTGGAATCATATCATCACTAATTTTCCTCCATTTATTTTTTACATCTTATAACTTTCTGTTATAGTAATATTTAATGTAGTTATTATTGTCCACTTAGACAAAAAAAAAAAAAAAAAATTAGTAATGAATTTTTTTAGAATGGCGTTCTATATCAATGAACCTACCATGTGTGCGCCCTTGGAAGTTTATCTGGAGTGCCCCATTTTTCAACTGTAAACAACTGTGGTCCATTGGAGCCTAGAAAGAATCAAAAATGTATTTAAAGTGAAACAAAGAGGTTTACTTTACAGAAACAAACAAAACAAAAAAACAACAGGCAATAGGCAGTGTTTGACAGCAAACTTTTAGATTAAAATGAACCGTAAAAAAAGATGATCTTGATGTTAAAATAAAGAGACAACATTAAATGTCAAATGAAGTCTACAAAAAGGGGATATTGTAGTAAACAAACATTACACAACCACAGACATTTGTCATTTTTAGATTATATAAAAATAAATACAAATCATGCTGTCCATTTATCACTACTGAGAACACAAATTGCAGCATAGGCGTTTGCATGAGATCCAGGGGTTGGAACTTGGATCTTGCCAGAAAGATAATCAGATTTTTACTTAAATAGAAATAAAACAGCCAGAGTGTCCACAAGGTAAAGGCTAATTTAGTGAAGTTGAAGTACATACCATAAAGCTCAGCAAATCCATTCATGGGTACACGGGAAGTGCCAGTGACAAACTGAAGTAACCGTATTCTCTTTTCTGCATCCATCATTAATACAGCCTGTGAAAACAACAAGGAAACCATTAGAATGGTTACAGATTTATCCCATAGGAAGGAGAAGCTATAACACTTTTTAAAATTAGTCACAACACCTTAAACCAACCCAGAGTCCATGTCAATGGCTACATAGTGTGATCAACATATTGAAATTGCAGACACTTATTAAAGAGACACTCCACTGCTGCTATAAAAAAAAAAAAAAAAAACAGAATCCACTATTAAGTAGATATACCCCATAAGAAAACATGTAAGAATTTATTTATGCATTCTCTTGTCTGCTTCCTTTGCAAGCCCTCTACTTCTAACCCGGCCCAGACTTTATGTGGCTGTCCAATCACAGGCTTCCCAACGCAGCTTAATGAGAAGTCTTTGCAAGGCAGATGCTCAGGGCCTCTTGATTTAACTTAACTGAGCTAAACAAAGCAGTAGGCAACAGTTTTAGTTGTCAGACTGACAGTCACAGGGTTGTAACAAGGTACATTTATAAAAGTGCCAATATCTATTGAAATCTGCACTTTTTGTAAAATGATAAAAGGGGACACACTTTTCACATAAAGCTGAAGTGTTTTAAGGGTCTGGACGACAGCACAGGCAGGCATTTTAAATCTTCTCAAGAGATGTATGTCCATGATGCAACAAACTAAGTAAAGCAGAGTTCTTACATGCTTAAAAGAACACTGTACTCACTATGACAACTTAATCTAATTAAAGTTGTTGTAGTTGCTGTGATAGAGCCTTGGACAGGACCGTCATCCTGGAGTTATGCCTACATAGGACAGCTCATCAGGGTGACTACAGAAACTTAATCCTGCTAAAATAACTAGATGGTTTTATTATCTAGCAAAGCAAAAAATAATGTCTTTAAAATTAACTCCACACCCCACTGCTCTATGATACACAACTATATAACCAAGACTCTCTTTCAGTGACCACTGAGTGAGGAACTGGAAGAACTGTAATGTTTTTCCAGGGACATTAAAAAAACTATTTATGCATGCATCAGGGCTACGGAGTTTATATTTTCGAATGGTTTTAAACCTTAAGACCTCAATTATGTGCTGCCAATTAAAAGGTACACTTATTTTCAGGAGGCAGGCAAACTAAAAAAAAAACCCAGAACTTGTAAAATCAAGTTTTTAACTAATTTCTCTGTATAAAAGGAATAATAA
The DNA here is from genome assembly GCA_933207985.1 of Pelobates cultripes. Classification (NCBI taxonomy): domain Eukaryota; kingdom Metazoa; phylum Chordata; class Amphibia; order Anura; family Pelobatidae; genus Pelobates; species Pelobates cultripes. The sequence continues at coordinate 68,155,169 of OW240914.1, read as the reverse complement.
TAATAATAAAACAAGTTTCCAGCTTCTAAATCTAATTTTCCAGTAAAGTCTACTGTGGAAATTTCTACAGAGGAATAAGAATATGGATTACTGGCTTGCAGCCTGCTGAAACATACTCTACACCCAGATCAGGCCTCTGATTTCTTTGAAGTTTGTTGATATTACTTGCAAGCAGCCAGATTCCGATAACTTACACAGATCAGCCTTAATGACACTTTAAAGAAAACAGACTGAAAAAGACATTCTATGCACCCACTATGTGGTTAAGTCACACATTTTTAATATATAAAAATCTTATCCAAGTAGGAAAATTCACTATTTTCCTTACACTACAGGCATCACCTCTGTGTTTTGTACCAACTGTGAGCAATATTCATGCAATCCAAAACGGCATCTGCTTCCTTATTTTGCGCAGTTTACTTCATGAAAAAGGATACTGACAGGTCAAACTCTGTTCTTTGTTGAACGTAAGATGAGTAAATTTATATGATGGTTATTTTATGATAGTACAAATATTTTGGTCTTTATCCCAGACATCTGCACAGAATCAGCCATAACATTCACATCAGCTATGTACTTTGTTCTAAATGGTAAAGGCATGTTTATTAACTTACTACGATCAAGAATATTATCTCTACTGAAGAACTATTATGCTGATGACTGTATAATAGACTCAACATTAACATTGTGTAACATTTAAAGGGGAATGGTAATGTCCTAGAATTTTTAACATTATGTTTACTTATCCCCCTGTACGCTATAAATATGTATTTGTTAGGTGTGAAAAATAAAATTAAACGTAGAGATCCACAGCTCTTTGTACCATGTTTTAGTTCCCTGTCAATTGTTATCAGTTCTGCAATTTGGACTGAACTAGATATTTTTTTTAAATATAAATTTAAAAATAAACAGAGAATCCCATACATTTTTTTTGAAGAGGTATCTAATATTTAAACTTCCTTTATTGCATAGTCTAATTAATTAAAATGTTCTCTGCAGGAGCCTCCTTTGTGTGATTTAAGTTCACAGAGCAGGAGATAAAAACGTATAAAGCAAGTTAACATCTGATTAAAAGAGAAACCATTTTGTTTTCATCCAGGCTGTGTCAGTCACAGCCAGGGGAGGTGTTACTAGGGCTGCATAAACAGAGACAAAAGTGATTTAAAACTCCTAAATGACAAATAATTGAGCTGTGACACTGCAGGGGCATGATCTATACACAGAAACTGCTTCATTAAGCTAAATTTGTTTTGATTCCTACATCTCTCTAAATGATCCGGTGCTCTCAGTCACCAGTGCTGCCTAAAGTTAGACTACAAATGCATAAATTCATTTCTGGATTAGCAATTTAACAAAACCTAGATAAGATGCCAGGTTTTGTTAAATTGTTTCAAAAACTGTTAGAAACAAATTGATTTGCACCATTACCACTAACAGTGAGCTGTAGTGATTATGGTGCTTGGAATGCCCCTTTAACTAAACATGCATCATTTTATCAAAAAGCAATTACCTTCCAAAACCACTGTATAACGTGGTGTCCCTGGGAATATCCATTCTTGTATTTTGTATGTTCTTTCCAGTTATTGACATCAACGTCTCCTAATCCACACATTAGCAGCTAAAAAGGATGACAGAATATAGCTGTTGATTTATACACAAAAGAAAATTTGTAAATTAGACATTTTTTGCAGCAAGCATTGAAAATTCTACTGTACCTCCAACTCATTTTCATCAAATATTTTAATCAAATCCTGTGGTATCAGCTCAAAAAAGCCCTTAAAATAAAGAAAAAAAAAAAATATATAAAATCAGATGAAAAAATAAATATATATATACATAAAACAAATTGGCTTGTTTCCACACTCAAGAACACTAAGCGACAATTTTAATAAAATATAGGAAACTAAATATAGTTATAACATGGCATTCATACTGGAACTTACATTATTAATTTCAAATAAACAATACACTATAATTCTTTATATATATGGGAAAAAAATCTCTCCCTTAACTTCACCACCACAACAGTTCTAATAAGTATATTTCTGACTACAATTCATAGCTTTTAAAAGATTGAGAGTTATTATCGAAAAAGAAAACTATGAATATGCAGCAGTACTTGCTTGATTTAGGGAAATTAACATTGCACACAATTGATTTTTAAATCCACTTAAACACTGCAAGCACATAATGCATGTGCCTTTTTAACAGTTGAAAGCATGCTTCCTAGATCCCAGATCTGTAGCTATTGCAAGGTAATAATTCATGTACCCCCAAAGAAAACATACAAAATTAAACATATACATTTACACATATATTATCTGCTGGCCCTGCTTTTTATTCATCAGTTTTATAAAAAGTAAATCAAAAACATTAAAATAATATAAATTAAATAAATCTAATCTAGCTAGTAGTGTACTGAAACGTTTCCCTATTGATCCATATTATGTCACAGTTTACTATGAATTGAAAAAATATATAGATCTATAACTATGTTAAGCATCAGCCGACCTTATAGGTATCTCCCTTGCTATTTATGCAAAATGCAAAGCAATAGCCAAACAAGCTACGCCCAATTAATTGTAGAAGTTTCAAATTAAAAGTCACATTAATGAAAACATCAACGAATTCAATGCGAAATAAAAGCATTTCCAGGCATATTGCATTAGTGGAGGTCCAGAGGCAATGTGAAACATCATAGCTTTATGTTTTGTATAAATTGTAGCTATGGACTGTGTAAGGGAAAACAAACACTTTTCAGCTGTTTAAAAATAATACCTCTTTAAAAGAAGCCATCTGTTTCTGAACTCTTTCTACAAATCTCCACTGTATGACAAGGCTGCATAAAAGAAGAACATATACTTAGAAATCTCAGATTACAGATATTACCCCAGCCCCCCCCCCTCAAAAACCCCAGAATGCATTATTTGGGTTCAGTTTAATATATTTCCGTTTTCCTTGAGCAGAACATTCAGAGGTTGCTATCACTAAAGTGAAACTGGTTGCACATTTAGCAATGAATTCAGTGAAACTATGGCAATATTTCTGATCAACTTGACATTTACAGCAGGGCTTGACAAATTTGCTTAGAATCTAGGAGCCAACAAAGAAAAAAAAACTTAGAGGTTTTTCAATGTCAAAAATACAATTCTTAAAGGGACACTATAGTCACCAGAACCACTACATTTAAATGTAATAATAGCCTGTCCATGCACACACTTTTCAATGCAAACCCTGCATTTTCAGAGAAAAGGCAGTATTTACATTGTTGTCTAGTAATACTTCTAGTGACAGTCACTCAGACAGCTGCTAGAGGTGTATCCTGGGTAAGGATGTTGTTTAACATCTCCACATCTCCACTCTCTGCATGGAGGTGTTGAATGTTCCCCATAGAGATGCATTAAATCAATGCATCTCTATGAGGAGATGCTGATAGGGGCAATGTGGCATTTTGCCACACATGCGCAATAGCCTCCCAATGTTTTCCTATTAGAAAGAATTGGATTGGTTGAGATCATCAAGACTGATGATAGCAGTCATGGAAGCAAGGCCAGCTGCGGTGAGACCAGCACAGCGTGGGAAAAGTGGGGAAAAAAGGTGAGCAAAAACACAAACACACAGAGACACTCTCTGTCACTGCAACGGTTCAGCTTTCCCTGTGGTCCAGTGGGGCTTCAATCATCTCCCTGCACTGCTTCCTAGGGTACTGTTTATTGGTGCCAGGGCTGAAATTACGTGATATTACGGCTCCCGGTATCACGGGATGGCACAGAGAGGTTACAGCTTCCTCGCATTGCTGCCCGTCTGCCTCAGTCCTGTAGGAGTCACCCGCTTGCCCACCCATGCGCTTCCTGAGCAGACCGGCAGACCGCACGCCCACGCTCTTCCTGAGCTGACCGGCAGACCGCACGCCCACGCTCTTCCTGAGCTGACCGGCAGACCGCATGCCCACGCTCTTCCTGAGCTGACCGGCAGACGGCACGCCCACGCTCTTCCTGAGCTGACCGGCAGACCGCACGCCCTTCCTGAGCTGACCGGCAGACCGCACGCCCCACGCTCTTCCTGAGCTGACCGGCAGACCGCACGCCCCACGCTCTTCCTGAGCTGACCGGCAGACCGCACGCCCCACGCTCTTCCTGAGCTGACCGGCAGACCGCACGCCCCACGCTCTTCCTGAGCTGACCGGCAGACCGCACGCCCCACGCTCTTCCTGAGCTGACCGGCAGACGGCACGCCCACGCCCTTCCTGAGCGACCGGCAGACCGCACGCCCCACGCCCTTCCTGAGCTGACCGGCAGACCGCACGCCCCACGCTCTTCCTGAGCTGACCGGCAGACCGCATGCCCCACGCTCTTCCTGAGCTGACCGGCAGACCGCACGCCCCACGCTCTACCTAAACGGGCAGGCAGACCGCACGCCCATGCTCTTCCTGAGCTGACCGGCAGACCACACTCTTTATGAGCCAGCCGACCACCTCGGGGGCTGAAGGGGCCAACAAATCACAGGCGCCAGGACAAAAGTATGCAGAATTCTTGCTGATAAGCTCAAACGATAAGTAGCTTTACAGTTACACTGCTCCACTGCAGAACCACCACCAAGTTCAACCATTAGAAAAAAAGAATTACATAGTATGATTAATTTGTCATCCACAAAATAGGTGAAAGACAAATCCACTATCAAATTGGCAGCTATTAAATCTATAAATTGTGCTGGGTAAATTACCAGCAAATATATAGCTTAACCCCTTTCCGACCAAAGACGGAAATTTTCTGTCAAGCTTGTCCTTGCGTTAAGGACCCTGGACAAAAAATGCAAACTGCAATAAATGACAGAGATGCAAATTGCGTTTGAACGCAAACAGCAAAAAAGGCTTGTGTCCTTAAGGGCAAGACAAGCTTTTGAAGCTGTGTCCTAAAGGGGTTAAAGGAAAACTATAGGTTCAGGAACACAAACATTTATTCCTGACCCTATAACGTTAAAAACATTATCTAACCCCCCGCATTGCCCCAGGAAGCACCTCTAGTAGCCATCTGGGGAGTAGCCACTGGAGGTGTCCCTAAGCTGTAATGTAAACACTAGCTTTTCTCTGAAAAGACAATGTTTACTGCAAAAAGCCTGCAGGGACTGACTATTAAACTGTAGTTGTTTTGGTGACTACAATGTACCTTTAAAGAAACACTATAGTGTTATGAATACAACTCCCTGTGCAAAAAATGCGCATTCAAACTTTCATATAGGAAAGCATTGGAAAAAATGCTTTCCTACAGGGCTTCTACATCATGTGACAAACTTTACTAGAGCAGAACTTAAGCATGCAATTTCTCAAAAATGGCAATATAATTTTGCAGGGACACTGCACCCAGAGCACTTCACTGAGATGAAGTAATCTGGGCGACTACCACAATTTACGCACTGCAGCAAGGTTAGGGCTGTATCTTCCATGAGGCACCAAGACGTTTGCCCTGGGTGGTACTTTCAGGGGGGCTGCAAAAAGAGCTTCTCCCGCCACAAGCACCTTGGCAGATGCTTTGCATCATGGTGGGCCCAAGAGCTGACCGGCTTGGGACCCCAAATGAGGCAGACAGATGCTAATATTGCAGGCATCACTAAGATTACAGCTCCTTCACAACCAACACTGACCACTCGCCCACCCAGCAGCAGCAGACAGCCCAGTAGCCCCACTGGACCCCAGGGAAAGAATCCAAAGGTATGGAGGCTGGGTGGATTTCATTTAAAATAAAAAAAACAGCAACAATTTGTGAGTGTGTGTCTGTGAGTGAGTCTGTCTGTCAGAGAGTACGTGTGTCTGTCAGTGTGTCAAATCAGTGAGGATGTGTGTGCATGTCAGTGTATTTGTACATATGAGTGTGTGTCAGTGTTTGTCTGTCAGCCAAAGTGCGTGTTTGTTTTAAACAGGAAAAGGTGCAGCCTTAACAGGAAGGGGTGTCAGAGTTTAATCATGCCTAGGATGGCATGAATCCAAAATACACCACTGAGCAAGGTTGCTAGGCTGTGGGGTGGCAGTATGTGTGCAACCAAGAAGGTCAAGGAAACAATTCAAACAACAACACAATCTATACATTTGCTACTAGTTTGGCTAGTACAAAGTATAGACAAAATGTTATTCCCATAAAGTCAGTCAAGTCATGCTTGCCATGACAAGAGTACTGTGACAAGAACACAAACAAAACGGAATAACAAAAAACACACAGCAAGAAGTAAAGGGATAGCTGGTTAACTAAGAAAGCCTTCATAGAGCTAAACTGCGCTACGAATACTAAGGAGATTGAGCACTGAAAATGATATAACTGGCTAATTAAATAGTGATTGGAAGAAAAGGATGGGAGTGGTTACATTTTTCAGTATTGTTAGTTAGAATTTAATTATACATTCCAAAGCCTATACTTACTGAATATACTCTTTCTTGTTTTTGTTGGTGACAACGATTTCTGAGCCTGCAGGCTTCAGGTCATGTTGATGAGTCTAAAAGATGATAGACAGCCTTGTTATCAATATACAAAAGAAGTGCACACATAAACAATAAGATAGCCCAAGCTCAACACTTATTTGGAGGATCCTTGTTATCAATTCTATAAAAAACTATTATTTAACATGTAAAATGTTATCGTTGTTGTTACTTTGACTCTTATCACATTCCCAATCTTGATATAAACATTTTACAACAAGAGTTGCTAGGAGAAACCCAACATTTTTTACACACACACACACACACACAAAGTGAATAAACTGAAAATGATACAACACACAGCACTGTGAGCGTTAACTAATTTATATACTTTGCCTTGCCTTTGCTGGCAAAGTATGTATGTTTATATGAAAAAACTAATATTGATACATAATGTTTAAACACTTACAACAAACAAAGAATTTGGTATGCAGGGCTCTATGAGAAGTTTTTACCTCTGCACTGCCAGTGGGAGGGTGAGACCCAGAAGCTTTACAAAAGTGAGGATTTCTCAAGGAATAAGCACTTTTATAAAGTAAGAAAGAGGGGTGATTGTGTTAACTTCTTGGGTTTGGAATGTTATTCTAAAAAAAAAAAAAAAAAAGCCATGCATGTAGGTAATTTGCCCTTATTTACTCTTACCTGTCCAAAAAGCTCTTCATCAACAGTGAATCGTAAGTCTAATTCTATAGGATCATTCTCAAGTATCCACTGGAGGGAATTGTAATATTCACTGTCCTGAAAAAACACCAAAGCAAGTGTAATTTTATTAATATAGCATGTCTTTTCAAAATAAAGTAACATTTTATCGTTCACTTCATAGCAATGAATATCACTGGGCCTTGAAGGATTAAATAATTACAACTTTAAAGGAACATTATAGGGTCAGGAACACAAACATGTATTCCAGAACCCTATAGTGTTAAAACCACTATCTAGCCCCCTGGCTCTCCTTGCCCCAATAAATATAGTAAAATATTGCCTTTATTCCAGTCTGTTGCTGGCTCTGCACCTGATCTGCCCCCTTTGCTGATTGGATGAGCTTGTCAATGAGGCAAAGCCAACACAAGCCAAACACAGCCCTAGCCAATCAGCATCTCCATATATACATGTATTGAATCAATACAGAGGATAATGTAAACACTGCCTTTTCTCTGAGCAAACAGAGTTTACTACAAAAAACCTGCAGGAACTGATTATACTCACCAGAACAAATGCAATACGCTGTAGTTGTTCTGGTTACTATAGTGTCCCTATAAATGTGTAAGCAGTCTTATATGGCACAATGGACAAATTGGGGGAGATTTATCAAGGTGTGTTGTTCTAAAAGGCAATGGTAAACAGTAAGGATTTACCAAATTAATGTACCTGGTGGATCCCCTTGTTAGTCCCACAATCTAAGCATTTTATTGAGGTTTACCAATAAATAAATGAAAATAAGTTACTAGTTATATGGGCAAAAACTATGAGATCATCAAATGTTCAACCCAAAGAACATGTTTTACTGGTTTACTGGATATTTTCCAGGAGTGCTTCTCAAATATCTGAAATATTTTATCAGAGTAAAACACCACCTGATCAGCAACATGTTATGATTTTACATTGTTGTGTCCCTGGCAGAAAATAACTGAAATTCCTGATCGTCTCAATAGGAGTAGACGTATTTGATTTCCATGTGTCATACTACAATGAAACAACCTTATAACAAAATTGAAGTAAAGAATACAGTTCATTTTGATGAATAAAGCTCATATTTAGAATCTTAGCAAAGTACCCAATGGATTGCTAGTAGAAGAATCTGCATTTTTCTCTCTTAAGATTGCTTATTGAACTATCTATAATCCAAATTAAGAAGCACTTGTCACATTTCTATTCAGTAACATAGCTTTTCCTCACGGGTCTCTAGTGAACACCAGCAAAAAATATTGAATTCTTGGGTGATATGTGATAAGGTTCCAAGAGCTATTTGAATAAGATTATTTCAGTAATATATATTAAAATTTATATATATATATATATATATATATATATATATATTTATATTTATTTTTTTTAAATAAAACAGACAAAACATACCACAGATTCCATGTCATTCAGTGTTATTGGTTTCTGAAGCATCATTTTATAAAATGGGCGAATAAAAAATGCTGTAAGTAAACAGAGCAAAACATTAAAGAAAAAACACACAATCTGCATGAATTAACATAATTTTTTTAATGAAAGCTTTATTTTTTTTAAATAAAGGTATTTTCTCTAATATTTGGATTGTGTCTTCTTTAATTTAAAACAAATGTATGAATGGAAAGGCAGGCAAAGGAGTTTAAGCAAAAATATTGTCCAGTGAACAGCTCAAATTTAAACTGACAGATTTTTGAGCTGCTGTACAGACTTTGATGGGATAATTTCTTATAGCTTTAATGATATTTATGTCTTTTTTTGACTGATATTTCAAGACTATTTTGGAAACTATGGAATACCTCAAAATGTTTGTCAAAAGGTGTTCATAGAATATTGCATCAATGTGAGCCTCTGGCTACATGTTTTATATGGAACTCAACACATTGAAAACCTAAATATTTTAATTTACAGTTCTTGTGCCAAGAAAATAACCCTACAGATATTGGCATTGTACATTATACTTGTACAAAATTTAGGCAATGCTGAAGGAAAAATACAATTAAAAAATGATATGCAAACGAACCATCCAGAAGCTTTCCATGATACACTGCCATCCCTGCCACACGACCAATAAACTTGAAGTATGAAAGGTGATCTTCATTACATAGTCCAGAATTCGGATTGATCTGTAATGTGTAATTATCACTGTGAAGGTAAAGAGAAATTCAGCATTTCTGAAACATGACATCGTGGTTAGTGGAAAAGGGCTCTAAAATTCAAGTTCCGAGTTCCTAGCCAGCTAAAGTTACTTGCCAACTCATAGCATGTCTTTGACCAAAAGCACGTATGCAGTTTGTGTGAATCTCAAACAAATCAAACAATTTTGAATTGAGTGTTTGTGTGCAGGAAACAAGGGGCTTATTTGTGTGTACTGTATAGTCCATCTGTTGCATGTGTTTGCATCCATTTTCATAATCAACATGTCACAAGTCCACCAGCTAGCCATGTTACTGTCAGCCTTTGGAAGTGGGTAGGAGTTGACCCACTCACTTTATGGACAGACCTGGAAAACATTGATGCTCCCTTCTGACCCACCCGCTTCCATAATTTCCATTGTTGGGACGTATGCTGAAATAGTGCATTGTAAGGACACAAAGATGGGAAAACTTACGTAGCAGAATATTCAAAAAGTCCATAATAAGGATTAAACATTTCTTTGGAGATCAGAAAGAACCATTCCCTGGCCACTCCCCCATAGTCCAAGCCTTTCTCGCCATCAAATTCAATCCAAAGCCGGGCTTTCAGAATATCGGGCCTTTTCACAGCAATGATCCTTCGGTAGGAATCTTCAAGGATAGTAGTACGATGCAATTTCATTTCAAACCTATTCGGAATATCAAGCTAGAGAAAAAAAATACCCGAAACTCAGATGTTAACATATACTTAGATAATTGTTAAATTAAAAAAACATGCATTTCCATATAATATTTTAGCAACAGAGAAATATGTAATGATGAATCATTTACTCGATATTAAAAGGAATACCCTCATCCCAGTTACAATCATTTAAGTTGTTATAGGCACAGGAGAGTCCAGGCATTTTCTTACCTTCACGAGTTAAACCAATTGGCAATGGTTGGCTTATGTTGTTTGTTCCTCTATGGACTGCAGTATGAGAAAGGCTTAGCTAGGTGGCTGGTGATCGACAGAGTGCCCATTGAGAGATATAGTACATACCACTGATAAGCTGAAAGTGTCTGCTGATGGCAGTGCTCTCCAATCACTTATCACAGGGGAGCATGCTTTTATCTCCTGGGTATGTTCAGGGATTTAACCCTGCTTGTACCTACAACAAATGGCACTCCATGCTGCCCTAAGGAACTTTAAAATCCACTCTTTCTAGGATGGCAAGGAATGTCTAAGGACATTTAAGAGGAGGAGCCTAGGTATGAGTTGAGCAATATTTTAATGCATTAAAAAGCGTAACATAAAGCTGCTAGAGTGATCTCTACACAAAACTAAAACTAGACGACACTCACATTTTTATTAACCCCTTAAGGACACATGACATGTGGAACATGTCATGATTTCCTTTTATTCCAGAAGTTTGATCCTTAAGGGGTTAAAAAGAAAAACCAGTCTACCAAAAAAAAGAGGTGAACGTTTAGTTACTTTTGAACACAGTGTGGGATATCTTAAAAGACCACTATAGGCACCCAGACCACTTCAGCTCAATGAAGTGGTCTGGGTGCCAGGTCCATCAAGGGATAACCCTGCAGCTGTAAACATAGCAGTTTCCTAGAAACTGCTATGTTTACATATGGGTAATCCAGCCTCTAGTGGCTGTCTCATTGACAGCCGCTAGAGGCGCTTCCGTGCTTCTCACTGTGATTTTTACAGTAAGAAGACGCCAGCGCCCATAGGAAAGCACTGAGAAATGCTTTCCTATGGACTGACTGAATGCGTGTGCATTCGGCGGATGACGTTGGAAGAGGTAGGAGAGTTCCCCAGCGCCGAGGGAGCCTGGTGCTGGAGAAAGATAAGAATTTAACCACCTTCCTCCCCCTAGAGCCCAGCGGGAGGTGGACCCTGAGGTTGGGGGGACCCAAAGACCCTATAGTGCCAGAAAAAAGTGTTTGTTTTCCTGGCACTATAGTGGTCCTTTAATGATTTGAAATATTTTAGATCTGAATGTTCTCCATTTCACAGTAATAAAATCAGGAATAACTCATTGAAAATACGGTGATGCTCACCTGTTTTTTCAACTTTTTACGGAAGTACTCATACTTTCTTTTGTAATCTCGGGAATAAGGCACGGCCTTGAAATATAAAAAACAGTAGCTTAATGTAGAAGTAAAGACAAACAAAAGTATAAATACAAAAACTGTCAATGTCAAAGCATAGTGACAATTTAAAAAATTTTTTTTACCCTGTACAAATCGCAGCAACTAAAGAAGAAAAATATATACACTGGAATATCATGTCTGCTTTCAGGCTGCATAGGAATAATACACAAATGTGTATATTTCATTAATTAAGCACAATTTCTTATATGAGACCATTATTAGACCAAGTCTAATGCAACAAAAATGGTAAGACACTACTAGGACTGGAACTGAACTCTCGATATGTTTGGCCAACCTAGATTGCACAGCTGCCAATGCATTAATCCCAAACATAAAACACCCTTGCTACATTTTTGTGTTTTAAATATACATGAAGCTTTTCGAGAAAATAAAGGAGTCAAAAGGTCACAATCATAATTGGAGTTTAATAAGTGAAAAAATATGCAATAACTTTTATATGAGAATCTTCTGTTGCTTTTTCAAGTCATTGAAATCCTCACCATAATACACTTTGATGATTGTTCTCTAACTATTTTAGTAAATTAATGAAAGGATTACCTTTTATGCCAACAATGCAGCAAGATATGCGCTCTATATAAGAACAGTTAAATAAAATAAACGCAGGGGTAGATCTGATAAGTGGAGATAGCAAGATGGTGATAAAAATAAAACTTACTGGTCCTGTTATTGCTACAGTCTGCAAGCGTGGATCCTCCCACTGGGTTCGCTTTGTGTCTGGAAAAAATTATAATGCATTTTAATTCACTTTAATAGCTATTCAAAGTACAGGGATTAAATGGAGACAGGTTGTGCCTTACTGTGGTCAATATAAAAGACTCTTCCATCAGTGTGTGTTCTCTCTTCCCATCCAGGCTTTAAGAAACAAACAAAAAGGGCAATTATATACAAAAAACTTACTTATACTACAAAATCTCCAGTTTTTCTTTCTTTAATTCTTTATTAATGCAAACATACAGCTTAACAATGTACATAACAGTAGCCATAGGAGCATCATAAAAAATGTACAAACACAACCAATTTTCACATCCATATACCAAAAATCCACAGTTTAAGACACTTTTCCACCAGCTGTTTCTTCTAAGGACATAAAGTAATACCACAGTTTTGCAAATACAACAGTATATAGTGTGCTCACAAGGATAACAATTGTTCTTTATTTAAAATGTTGTGTACTTACTGGTTTAAGTAACAACAGTCTCAGTAAAATCACTCCTTAAACAACTTAGCGAGCAGTAATTACAGCAAGATCAGACTACATCTTTGCAGTCCTTGCTGGTCATCTCTATAAAGGTACCGGAGTGGGCGGTAAATACCCTCCAAAGTGTGATCCCTTGGTTTACATTTTGGGAACGGACTTGCACACATGCTGTGCAAGTGACATACCTTCCATACAGATGACGCAGTGGTATAAACTAAAGGTTTAACGTAAAAATAACATGCTATCTACACGTTTAAAGCAATTGTACTAGCACAATGTATAGTTGTAGGTTATACCATATGAAGCTCAGCAATAAACTTTATTTTTTTACATTTTGAAAATGTGTGTATTTCTCTGACTAAATCAGTGTTTTACTAAATCATCATGTTTTCTGGCAAACTGCCGGGGCCGCCATTCAAGGGGTCCATCGGATGGCCCATGCAGTTGGGCCACCCGATGGGTATGGATTTTCAGGGGGCCCGGTCAGCGCTTTAACATCGCGACCGGGCCCTCTGTGATGATATCACACGGTGGGAGGAAGTGACTGCCCTGGTCACTCCTCCCAGTATATACAGAGCCCACACAGGAGGAAGGAGAGGAGGGAGTCACAGTGGGAACTCCCATCAACCTGAGCCACCACTGGATCCCAGGGAAAGTCACCCTCCTGCACCTAAAAGGTAGGAAACAGGAGGGTGACAAACATTTTGTGTGTTTGTGTGTGTATCTGTCTGTATGTGTGCCTGTCTGTTTGCATGTATGTATGCATGTGTGTCTTTGCATGTATGTGTGTATTGTGTGTGTCAGTATGTGTGTGTCTGTCTGATTGTATGTATGTATCTGTGTGTCGGGAGGGAGGAAGGAAGGAAATGGGGGGGGGAGGAAAGATAGGCGGGGAAGGGGAGAGGAAGGAGGAGGGGAAGGGCTCATAGATCAGTTTCGCACCGGGTCCCCATGGATTGTGTGTACGCCACTGACCACATGAAAAAGGTTGATTCAAATGAGAGGTCATTTTCAAAGTTTTCTTCAACTGAGTTCTGTCCAGAAATTACGGTTTTAAAATGTGCATAACCCTTCCCACATACCTTTGAAGCTATTTAAGTTTCGGGAAGTTTAGTTCAATAGAGTAATAACTTTATCTAAAGGAACACAAATCTTTAATCAATAAGCATAAACTATAACAGTTATATTGTGTGCTTTGTACTGATAACCATACTCCACTCTTTAGAAGTAATACAACATATAAAGAACAAGTTGCATTATAAGTTCCATGTATAATCTTACTTACTGGTAGCGGTCCCAGATCGGAAAGATCTATAGGAGGCTTTGGCCTCAGCTGAACTGGAATTCTCAATCTTGGGTCTTCCTTTTAGGAATAAAAAAATAAAAATAAAAGTAAGGAGATGAAGATCTGTAAAATCAAGACACTTGAAATGATTTTGGTCCAAACAATGTTCAACATCAAGTTCAAGAAAGCTCATTTGAGTTTACAAACATTCAGCCCTATGATTTACAATCTGTACGTGTCATTTAACTTGTTCAGTCTAGATTTTTACCTTATTTTAAAACATGAAGCAATCATCAATCTTAAATGTACAAAAAAAAAAAGGAATGCTATAGAAGATTTATAACACACAGGAAACTGACCTGCTATAATATTACACAGTAAGAGTGTTTAACAGGAAGAGTGGGGCTTCATTACAAAGGATGCTCCTCACTAAACCAGCAGTCGGTAATATTTGTAATTATTTTTTTTTTTTTTTTTAAAAACAAAACGATTTATTGGTTTATCAGTAAAATTATCAGAATCACAGAAATTCATGGTAAATGAAGTGATTATAGACCTACCTACACTGAATAATGTTGTATGGTATCCATTTATTACAAATGAATAATAAGCTATGAAGTTTAGGAGCAATATGCGGATGAAATATTCCTGTTCCTTGCCATCATCATGGCCTCATCCGTTGTTTAATTTTGCCCTTATTTTACCCTCACTGTTGAAGAGAGCAGTGTGCATTGCTAAGGCACAGAAAGGGTCACAGACTGACTTTTAAAAACATCAAGATAACTACTTGATCTTGAGTACATAACATTTGTTCATGACTTGTCAAAAGGAGGCCATGTCAAATGTAAAAAAAATAAAAACACAAACCGCATCTGTGTACAGTATGAATTCCACACAAATATTGGAAAATCCGTAATATAAAGAGCAGGCAATGTATTATTATCCCTAATGTTGGTAAACAACCCAGCAGAATACATTGGGATTATAAGGATAACCCACCTTACACTATGTTATATGCAACTGTCCCAGGGTCCTCTTTATCACTCCCTACATTAAGTTGCCCTTGGTGAATCCTGCCCAGAATACTTTGATAATACCCCTTTCATTCCGTCCAACAGATTATTGCCTCAGTGCAGATATTTAATCTCCCCGGTGGTTTGGTTATGTCAGTATTTTTGAATCTTAAAGCAGTACATTGTTTTGTATGTAAATTTGTTGTTTCATACTGTAGGCTGGTAATTCTTAGGAATAACTCACCACTTAAATCTATCCAAACAAGAGTCTAGTAGACATCCTTGGTATGATAAAGTTTGAAAACACGAAATCCTAAATTATAATGTAAAAATATAATAATAAATTGAATTAATAATGTAATCAAACCAAAAACACCGGAATTTGTCCAAACAAGGGTGCAATCATAGCTGTCAGCACTTTCAGTGTCTGGCAACCAATTTTCCCATGAATTGCTATCGCTCAATTCTACAAGTGATTTTGATTCTCTATCGCTGTTTTCTAACCGGTCTAAAACACTTTTGACCTAAAGGGACGCTTTTTGGAGTTTCCAGGCAGAAGTTCTCAAGTTTCCAGGCAGAAAGAACAGTAAAAGCGCAGGCAGGACACTGGACAGAGCACTGGGAACAAAACTGAGGTGAAAAGGTTTGATACAGTAATGTAATCCCAACAGATTACACCGTATCACAATGTATTACTATGTATTTGCACTTTAAAAAAAAAAAAAAATTTCCAGCCTGGTTCTGCCAGGCGGAGCTTGCAGGGAAAGGGAACCCAGAAGACGGGTGCCGGCATCTGGCGGAGGTCACCAGGGGCTCGTAAGGACAAAGTAAGTGATACTACAGTGTTATCCCGAGCGTGGCTCGGGGTTACCGCTTTTGGTACTGAAAATTAACCCCGAGCCATGCTCGGGATTACTGCCAGACAGGTTAAACTTTGTATACATTTGTTTGCTGAAAGGTAGCACACAAGCAATAAGACATATAATGATAAAACACACTGCTGCACAATAGTTAAATCCACAAATGTGTGTTAAACAGTTGTTAAAAATTAACTTATTTATTTTTAACAAGTATTCATTTTTTGCAGTAAACACAATGAGTATTACTTAATTAGCCGAAAATAAGCAGAAATGGTTTAAATTATAAAATCACAGAATTCACTTTTTGTTTAGGGGAAAATACCATCCACATAAACGATTCTGGAAACTATACAATGTCTAGATCAGCATCCTCTTGTTCTACAGTTTCAGTCACATCATTTACACATATCCACAGTACAGTAAAAGAAAGGAAAACCATGACCCTTATTGTAGTTGTTCTGGTGAGTATAGTCACAGTTTGCAGCACTGACGTTCAGCGTCTCCATGCTGAACTTTCCCCATAGAGAGGCCATGATTCAATCTCTGTGAGGAGATGCTGATTGACCAGGGCACAGTGAACTGGTGGAAGTCTGGTAAGCACTAGGATTATAAGTGTACTGAAGTAATGATTTTTACATCAGTGGCCTCTTCTGCTGGCGCAGAAAGAATATTCTCTTTCTTTGGATTAGTTCATTCTAAAGTACGAATTTATTTGGCACCTGATAAAGTAGGTAAGCCTAGCATTTCTTTTCCAGATTATGAACAAACAAGAGAAAGAGTTTTTCATATGGCCCTGACTAATGTAAGAACCGATGAAGTGAGTTTAACTTTTTTTTTTTAAATAAAAGAAATATAGTATTTTGCAATAATTTCATCATTATATATGTATTTCGAATGGTATATAACAAAATCAGTCCTGATATAATTGTTAAACTTATCTGAATAGTGACTATTCTAAATATGAAATCCTCATCTGTTTGCAAATATTAAAGTTCATAACAATCAGTCTTACATTTAAACACTATCATTTAAGTTGAGTCTTACTGGCTTTAAAGCAAATCCACTATGATAACAATCATTAACTTAAAACACAATAATATACAACCTGCAAAGCATGCAAAATGATGTGTTTCCTTACATAAGTGCAGCTCATGTAAGAAAAGGAAAGAGAAAGCCCAGAATAATTTGTACAAAATAATTAATTTAACATACCCATGTAGTTGTTTTGGTAGTATGGTTGATAAAAAATGGTCTCCCGCCTGGTGCGTGGCGCATCTCCCAGCCTTTCGGGAGAAACATGTGCTCTAGGTCCAATGGCACAAGCGTGGCTTCCCCGACTGTCATTTGTGACTGACGGCTAGTGGAATAACTCTGGACAGGAGACATTTGAGCAACTTCCATGGGTCCCTGCTGAAGAGATCAAACATTAAGAGCTCCTTGAATGGAAGTACTAAAAGAAAGCAGTGTTTAACCTTCAAAAGCCCTGACTGCAGCTCCAGCCCCTTTAAAGGTTTCTATAAACAAAAGAACACATGCCTGCTTCTAATGCTGACAAAGTGGCAAAAGCAAAAAAAACCTGTTCTGCGAGCATACCTACATGCATGTTTTATTTTACAGGGATATGTTTCTATAAACAGAAAAGGACATGCCTAGTAATAATAATGTGTAAAGCAAAAAAGGTCTATTCTAAAGTACGAATTTATTTGGGGCACACACACACAATTGTGCAGCACCAAAACACAGTTAGAATTAAAAACAATAGTGAGTTAGTTTATTGCCATTACATGGGTACTCTTCTAAAGCACGATCTGATGGATGCTGTGGTCTGGCACAATAATTACTTGTAATGCTAATGTTTGAGTTATACATGAATTCATTAACGCTACAACATGTTTCATGTTGTGCATCTATCATGACTTGCTGACACTTTGAAGGCCAACTGACAGCTCAAAACTAGTTTTTAATACAATAATCCTTAAATCAAGTTTTTTTTTGTTTTGTTTTTTTTTTTTATTCTTTATTTTTGCTTCAACAGAAAGCAGTAGTGCACAGTGTACAGTGGCTGTTCCCACCGTGCCCATACTTTGTCAAAGATGGATATAGTGTTGCGGACTTTTGCCGTGAGCTTGTCCATTAAATAGTTGTCCCTGATTTTTAGTAACACTTTAGATATGTGGGGGTTCTGGGTTAGCCCATTGCTGTGTCATAGCCCGTCTTGCCGCTAAATATATCATATTCAATAACTTTTGCTCGGGTTTATTTGGGCCTTCTGTGGGTCTGGACAGCAAGCATCCCCAAGGGTCAAGCTCCAGTCTCCTCTGGAGGATTTGAGGGCCGAGGTCTACCACCCCTTCCCAGTATCTGCGCACTATGGGACGTTGCCACCACATGTGGATGTAGCTTCCCTTTTCTCCCCACAGGCGCCAGCATGCATCTGAGGGGCTTAGGTTCATGTGGCACTGCTTAGCTGGTGTTGTGTACCACCTCAGGAGCGTTTTATAATTTTGTTCCTGGAGTGTGACACACATCGATACTTTGGTGCACGCTTCCCATATATCCTGCCGGTCAGTTCCCTCCAGGACCTCTCCTAGATTTTTCTCCCATTGTTCTGTGTACCAAAGTTTTCCCCCTGCCTCGTAGCTAATGTGTCCGTAGAGATCCTTAAAATCAAGTTTTGAAAGAAAAAATATTTTTTTTAATAAAGAAACAAAAAAAAAAACGTTTTTTTTAATACTATATTTAGTATATGACAGGATCTTTGAACACAAACATGCACCTTTGGTGGTTGGACAGTAATTTAAAACCCGACAATCTCTATGGTCTTCCCTGTTTAGCTCCATGCACAGAAGCAGGGTAGACAATCAAAACTGTCAGATTTCATACAATGTCCGACCCAAGGTGCATGTATATGGCTGAAGGATCCCGTCATATATTAAAGGTAGGAAAGTTTTTTGTAATTTTTCTTTTTACATATACTTCAGTTAGGAAAAAAAAAATTTCCTTCCAAAATGGATTATTATATTAAAAAATTGTGTTATGGTGATAGTTGTGCTTTAAATTGCAAACAGTATTACAGATACATTGTGCTATCCAAATTGCTAGCAAATGTGCAGATGAAAATGTACTTTGTATTCTATTTTAGAGTGTTCAATTAAGGATTGTACGGGTTTATAATTTCCAAACACCAGAAAATTCTAGGATGACATCTATATCACTGGAAGATCGAAGGGTCTCGATGCTCCGTACACCATGCCGAGTGTGAAGGAAATCTTCAGGGAATTATCTGCATGTAAGTATATCTTCTAGTCCAGTGGTTCCCCGGTGCTATGATTATAGCACTGGGTTTTTTCCCCAGTGTTATGATTATAGCACTGGGTTTTTTCCCCAGTGTTATGATTATATTTATAAAATATTTTACCAGGATGGATACATTGAGATTTGACATATAAGGTAAGATAACAGGAGGGTGGCTGGAGATATATATATATATATATATATATAGGAAAAAAAAATCACTTGTGTGTGTATGCATGTATAAGTGTGTGTGTGTTTGTGTCAGGGTCTGCATATAAATGTTCGGGTGCTTCTGTGTCAGTGTGCGCGCACACATCTTTGTATATGCATCTGTGTGTCAGGGTGTGTGTTTTTATGTCAGTGTGTGTATCTGTGTCATGGTGTGTGTCTGTATCAATGTTTGTATGTATCAGAGTGTATGTGTGTATGTGTCGGTGTGTATCTATGTATGTGTGTGTTAATGTGCACGAATATCTGTATAAGGTTGTATGTATGTGCATACATCCAAGCAGTCAAACACCAGCAGAACAAACAAACACACCCCTGCAATCAAACTCCAACAAAAAAAATATACAAACATACCCCATCACACAAACACAAATACTTTACACAAATGTACATCTGCATTTAAAAGTGAATGTTACGTACAGACACAACCCTGCAATCAAACTCAAACATTACACACAAACACACCTCTGTATTAAACTATTTACAAGCACCCTTTCAAACACCAACACTGTACATTACACTATAGCGCCAGTAAATGCCGCAGAGCTGTACACTTATACAACCTAGAAATTTTGACTTGGGGTGCCTTGGAAAAATATTGAAATATTAAAGGGACATTATAGTCACCAGAACAACTACAGCTTATTGAATTTGTTCTGGTGAGTAGAATCATTACTGTAACAGAACTATGCTTTTGCCCATGCTTTTTGCCTGGACTTAGATAACAACACTGCTGGATGTATTACACAAAAAAACGAATGGCTATTTTCGTGGAACTATTCCTACTAGAGAATACAGCCCAAAATACCGAACATCGGACCGCCCAGGGGAACAGTTAATTGGTATTTTACCTCCCAGAGCTTGTGGAGCCGTTCGCATGGTTCATACGAATTCCTTTGTGCTCAGGTTAGATGGCCACCATTTCGGGACTTCACACGTGTTCGCGGCCATCTTACGCACGAACAGCGGTGTTTGCCTGTGAACGCATGGAACTAAAAACGGATACGCAAACAGGCGAACACCGCTGATACCTCCAGGAGCTCGTAAGTTTGTGCTGGAACTACCGAACAACCGGCAGTTCGGTAGTTTTGTTTAAGCTCTCATAGGGATTCCAGCGAACACCAGGATGACTGTGGATGGCAAGGGGTTCGTGGGGTTTTAATGCACGAACGGAGACCGACCGCAAGGCCAAAACTTATGGAACTCTTTTCGGCTAGAAAACCTGTGCGGTCGGTCAAAACTTCAAAGATCCATAACTCCCGAACCCCTCAACCGAATGGGCTGAAATTTGGACATATTGTTCCCCTGAGTGAGAGCTATCAAGCGGTGCTGGACTTACATCCAGAATGTGGTTAAAATTGTGTCTGTTTTAATTATGTTATATGTTATCTGAGGGGAGGAGACGTCGGGGTTGAACCATGTATCTAATTGGCTGTTGTGTTAATTATGTGGGTGTAGCCTTTCAGAGGGCACCATTGTATAAAAGGAGACCCCTGTCAATAAACATCAGTTCTACTTGACCCTTTAAAACGTAGCCTCGTCTCGTTCTTGGAGGGGATTTATGGTACCGTTACTCTGCCTCATTTTACAGCACTGCCGGATTATACACTTGGATATCATGGATGGGAATAAGAACTCCATTACTTCACAGCAGCTTGCCTAGAAAAGGACGTCTCCAACGGCAGATACCCCCCCCCCCCAGCTGGGTAGCCGTTACAATTACCTTTAGGCTTTTTGCTGTAAACACTGTCTTTTCAGAGCCTAGTGATAACTTCACTGGCCACTCCTCAGATGGCTCTTAGAAATCCTTCCTGGGTCATTGCTGCCTACAATGCATCAAAACATTCAGTATCTCCTTCCTCTGCATGCAGACACTCATCTTTGCTCATAGATATTCATTGATTCAATTCCTCTCTATGAGAAGATGCTGATTGGCCAGGGCTGGGTTTGAATTGTGCTGGCTCTGCCCCTGATCTGCCTCTTTGTCAGTGTCAGCCAATCCTATGGGGAAGCATTGTGATTGGATCAGGCTACCACTTCTGATTATGTCAGCAGGCAGTGGGCAGGTCAAAAGGAAACAGGGACAAAGTACGCAGCTGCAGACTTGAATACAAGTAAGATTTTACAACATTTAGGGAGGCATGAGGGGACCAGGGTGGCTAGATGGTGGTTTTAACCCTATAGGGTCAGTAATACATGCTTGTGTTCCTGACCCTATAGTGCTCATTTAAGGGCGCCTTGAAGATAAAAGAAAATTTGGGAACCACTGTTCTAGTCTATACATTTGCTGATGAGTGTGCCAGCATTGGGTACAGATCATATTATGTGATATCATCCAAGTGATTCATGTTTGCATTAATATACATAGCACAATATTTGATGATTAGGAGGAGTCAGGCATTTTGAAACTGCCAGCACTAGCTTTAAACTGACAAAAATCCTGAGAGGTATAGAGATAGACATCTAGATATATACTTGGGTAATTCTGGATTACCATTTATCTAGTTTGCTTAGTGAATATTAAAGGGACACTATAGTGTTAAGAATACAAATCCACAATCCACCAATGATACTATTGTCATAGATAATCATTGAAGAGAATGAATCTCTTTGTCAAGACGTAACGGCACTGCGTATATGGCTGGGTATGAGAGCCAAGTAGCAACAGTCCCGGCTTTCCTACCAAGAGGGCTTCCAAGCCTTCAATTTATTAAAATAATGCTATTTATAACTTGGGACATGGCTGGATAGTGTTGTTATAGTGAGTACAGTGCTTCTTTAACATTTTTGTATACTCAGCGTTTAGCAAACATATTTGGAAGTAGAAACTGTGGTGTGGGGGCAGGGGCAACCCCCCCCCCTTTTTTTTTTTTAACCCAAACAACATATGTCCTGTGTCTTATTAATTTTCTTTTAAAGAGACAATAAACATAGAAACCTAGAATGTGACGGCAGATAAGAACCATTCGGCCCATCTAGTGTGCCCAATTTTCTAAATACTTTCATTAGTCCCTGGCCTTATCTTATAGTTAGGATAGCCTTATGCCTATCCCACGCATGCTTAAACTCCTTTACTGTGTTAACCTCTACCACTTCAGCTGGAAGGCTATTCCATGCATCCACTACCCTCTCAGTAAAGTAATACTTCCTGATATTTTTAAACCTTTGCCCCTCTTATTTAAGACTATGTCCTCTTGTTGTGGTAGTTTTTCTTCTTTTAAATATGGTCTCCTCCTTTACTGTGTTGATTCCCTTTATGTATTTAAATGTTTCTATCATATCCCCCCTGTCTCGTCTTATCGCCAAGATATGCATGTTAAGATCCTTTAACCTTTCCTGGTAAGTTTTATCCTGCAATCCATGATAAAAATTTTATTTCAAAGAGATGACCTCCTGGCTCAACACCTTTTGCCTTAGAACAATGAACCTGGATTGTGTGACACTATGTACAATGAAGCCCATCTGACAAACCGAAAAAAACAAAAACTGAATAGCTTTTCAATTAAAACAGAGCATACAGCAATTCATCCAATTAGAGAAAATCAAAATAAGACCGTGTCTTAAATTATATGATCACCTCCTTTTGCTTGAGATTTGTGGAGCACAGACATTCCTAAATACACATTTATATATAACGATCATGTAAATACAATGACCTTATGTAAGATGTAACCAGTGATATTTGATTCTAAATGTTAGAATTTTACACAAACAGCACGTGTAGCACTTATTTGGCTAGAAAGTGAAGAAGAAAAACCCAAAAACCCAAACTACAAAGGCTATCTATACATTGTGTGAAAACGTGAACTTGGCATTACCTGTAACACAGGTTTTTCCCAAGTCGTCGTCCTGGTATTGTGATCAATGTAATACAATCTCCCTTTGTCATCACGTTTTTCCTCCCAACCTGGGGGTAAGCCAGAGGATGTAGGTAGTAACTGCAAAATAAAAATAAATAATGACAATGATTAAAGTAGATTTTTTTATATTTCTGATAGGCATGTTTTGAAAGTCAGATCATATTAATCCAGCAATATGTTTACTGCAGCATTGCTGTACTCCCCAGGACATTTTATGAATATCCTACTTTTCCTAAGGTTCTAATCTCAGACTGGGAAAGATGCTCAAACTCATAACCGTCTGTCTTTATTAAAGTCAATTCTAACTCATACAAGTAGAAGGAATCAAGGAAAAATAATCAGATTTATGTAAAGAAAGAGTAAAATTTTGCACACAAAGTTCAAACAGCAGACCTAACTAGGTTTATCTAACAATATGAAGAAACTCTGTTCAGCTTTGCTAGTTCACAGGTTATATATATATATGAAGTTAACACAATTGTATTTAAAGTAGTTTGATAGTTTTCCAGCAATTGCAGTCAGAAATAAATGTAACACCATGTTTTTCCCCAAAAACTTTTTTGTGCTCCTCCGCTATCCCCTCTCAAAAACAAATACACACAGTTTAACAAAGCTTATATCTGTAACACTGACTTCTATGTCACATGTATCTCCCAGTCTTCAAACTCTCTCTCAAAACTAATTTCTCTAAAATCAGGCTAATTGTTCTAAGTCAGACACTCACGGCCCATAACATGCACAATTTAGCCAACATACCTAATTTGCTACATAGCATACACCGAGTATCATCTCTAGATTGCATTGATGTTACATTTTGTGGGTTCCCTTAATACAGGGTTGTCAAACATGCGGCCCCCCAGATGTTGCTGAACTACAACTCCCATGATTCTTTCAATGAAACAGATAGGAGTTGTAGTTCAGCAACATCTGGGGGGGCGCATGTTTGACACCCCTGCCTTAATAGAATATTAAATGTGAACTTAAGTTACAGCTTCTCTCCATCAAGTCTCTAAACTCAAGGGTAGCTCACTGCCAACCCAGTGTGGCAAACTTCACTC
This sequence comes from Pelobates cultripes, assembly GCA_933207985.1. Taxonomy (NCBI): domain Eukaryota; kingdom Metazoa; phylum Chordata; class Amphibia; order Anura; family Pelobatidae; genus Pelobates; species Pelobates cultripes. The sequence continues at coordinate 68,130,922 of OW240914.1, read as the reverse complement.
TAGATGCTCTTGCATTGAGTCACTATGGCAATCACCTGAATTGGTGAAAGTGGTTGTTGGCAAATAATGAGGGAGTCTCCATTCATTTCACATAAATCCATTGTTTTGCTACAATTAACAGAACACTTCACTGCCCATTTTTGAGGGGAGGGGAGCGGGAGGAATATAAATCACTGTTTAGCAGATACACCCCAATGAAAACATGCATATCTTAAAACAGTTTGCATAAGCTGTATTTCTTATTAACTGCAGCCTTTGCAGACCCTCTTCTTTTTCCCTGGAAAAGACTTTCAGTCTCTTCGCTGAGAAATAGCCAGATGCTTCTCATTGATAAGCCCCTGAAAGGCTCCCTCTGGGCACCTGCACGTCGGCATGTGCACACAACAGCTGCGTACTGGACACTGGTCTGAGGTATGCAGAGGGGAAGGCTTTCAGGGGAGCTAACAGAAGCAGAAAGAAACCTCCCTGGCTGTTTAATTGACAGCCTGGGGGTGTTTTATTGATATTTCAAAAGTGCCAATCTCTAATAGATCGATAAACTATTATTATGGGATACTCCTCACCCATAAAGCACTTTAGCAAGCTGAAGATCTTTATGGGTGTAGAGTGGTCCTTTAAATGATTACATTAACAAAAATAAAAGAAAAAGAAAGAAAAGGTAATTAAAATCATGTAAAGTATTTAAAGGCACACTATCGTGTCAGGAATACAAAGATGTATTCCTAACACTAAAATTGTCTCTCTGTCCCTGCACCCCGGTCCCCACCCCCCGCCAATGTAAAGGGTTAAATAACCATTTATTCACATACCTGATTCAGATGTGAGATGATAGGAGAACCTAATGCAAGCTTGTCACGAGCGCTGAAAGAGCATTAGACCTTCCTGATTTAATGCTTTCCAACACTCCAGCATTATTCCAGAGTCAAACTCCGTGAAACAGCAGGAAGACAGCCACTAGAGGCAGTCTTAACACTGCAGTTTTTCTAAAACTGCAATGTTTTACATTGCAGAATTAGTGGAACAGGGGCAGTACACACAAGCCACTTCAATGAGATGAAAGTATCCCTTTAAAATTACTCAATTTAGAGAAGTTCAAATTTATATTTAAGAAGTGACAATCTTGCATTTTATAACAGGCAGCAGAGAGACACTGGCTTATTCATATGTAGGCATCCCCGAGTTACGAAATACAATTTTAGATAAAACAGCATATGAACTGACTGAAAAAAGTCACCATTGACAACATAGATGTTCTTATATGATTTCAATCCTGGATGAAACAGAAAAAGCCCTGCAAATTTTACATGGGATTTTAAACTTGACTTAGGTTAATATGTCATACACACTATTTAACAAATGTAAAACTGAAAGTTTAAGAGAAATCACCATTGCGTCTTGTGACCATTTCCTTAAGACAAAAAATAGCTCAAATTGTGCAAAGTGGGAAACAAGCGCATACAAGCATGTTAGTCAGCAGATTGATGCATATTGCAGTTGCAGGCAGGCATGCATATGAAAATCAAACTGAATCTTACAACTGGTATTGAAGGCAGCTCTTCATTAATATAGGACTGCGAGCTCTCTCCTCTGCTGGAATGGACCTTTATAAAATATATTTAATACTATTAGTGAAATGAATAAACACAGTTTTATCAGTTACATATTACATTTTAATTATTTTGTAAATGTAGGGACTAAAAGTTATGGTTGCAAAGTCAAGAGTTTTAATTGGTTATCTCTGCTGGGTACTTGATCGGTTGCTGGTTACACTTAAGCAATTATCATCCGGAGAGACTTTAGAAGGCAACTGATAATTAAGAGCCATAGAGTTTACTAGTCCCTATATTTCAAAACAAAACACCACCACCCCCAAGTGAGAATATTAAACTTTTATTAGGCAGAAACATGCCTATAGTAAAGTTTTTTAGGGACACTACAGCATTTTATTTTGCTGCAATTACAAATTCATACAAACCAGCCTTTGGTTTCTACTCTTACAGTTAAGGAGAATTAACTTCCTTATATCTAGTGAACACTGAACATTTATAGACTACTTTATACCTGCTCTAACCAGCTGTAGCTTACAATAAACTGAACTAAAAGCAGTCTCAGCCGTAACGCTTCATGCCAGGAGCTGACTACCACTTGGAGAATAAATTAGGCAGTCAGATTCAGGTGTGAAATTGTTTATGTGTTTAGGATAATTTAGATAAACAGTCAAAATGAAGTTACCAGCCAGCAAAGAATCTACAGCTGCACACCCCCAGGAATTCTTTTTTAACCATGCATTATGCTACATAATGCAGCTTTGAAAACTTTTTTTCTTTAGTGCTTTGCAGCAAACAAATGTAATCATAGAGAAAACAGGATGGTGTGTGATTGATTTACTTGCAATAAAAAGTTTGCCAATGCTTTGTGCCCACTAACTTCAATAGGAAACAGCTTGTGAATAATAAACCACTCTCTGCCAGTAACTTGTACTCTTGAACTGAACTCAGTAGGGACAGTTTACAAACTTGAAGTCTGGTTAAAGGACCACTATAGTGTCAAGAAAACATACTCGTTTTCCTGGCACTATAGTGCCCCTACCCTCAGGGTCCACTTCCCGCCAGGCTGGATGGAGAGGAAGGGGTTAAACTTACCTCTTTCTCCAGCACTGGGCGGGGAGCTCTCCTCCTCCTCTCTGGCTGAATGCACATGGCGGCAGGAGCCGCGCGCCCATTCAGCCAGTCCATAGGAAAACATTCAAAATGCTTTCCTATGGACACTGGCGTCTTCTCACTGTGATTTTCACAGTGAGAAACGCTGAAGCCCTCTAGCGGCTGTCAATGAGACAGCCACTAGAGGCTGGATTAACCCTAACATAAACATAGCGCTTATAGAAAAAAGGGTTAACCCTAGATGGACCAGGCACCCAGATCACCTCATTAAGCTGAAGTGGTCTGGGTGCCTATAGTGGTCCTTTAAGTTCTCTGAAAGAAGAATCATGGAAGAATTATTAATTTTAATATTGAAGATGGTTGTTTATCCAACTCCGTTCGTACGGAAGAGATTACTTATTAGTATCTATATAATTTTAATGACAATTCCACAGAGAACAAAGTTATATATTTGTCTTTCTTCAGGCATGCAATGGAATTATTTTCCATTTTTTCTTATAGAAAACTGCTGGTTTCACTTTTCTTTATTCTGACACTCTAAATGCGGTGAGCTTCAGAAATGCGAATTTCTGCGAAAACTGGAGCCAATTACTATGAAGAAAACTGTCCCATTAGAAACCAATTTTACAAGCACAACCAAAACAATGAAAAAACAGTCACTTTATAGAATACTTTGACAAACATCCACCAATGTGTTTGGAGCAGAATTTTCACTTCTGTTAATATTTTATTTATGTGCTGCTTCATTTTCTGTTAAAATATATATTAAAGATTTAGCAAGTGACTTCATAATCCAGTTCAGTCCAGGCACACAATGCAAATGAGGAGAACAAAATATGGTTTTAGTTCATCCTCTTCCATTAGTTATGTTAAATGGCAGAAAAGTGCAATATTTATACCTATTGTGACAGAGCCAAGAAAAATGAGCCCTGTTGCAATATAGAGGTAAACAACACTGTTGATTTCTACTTTTAACTGTGCATTTCAAACCATAAAAAAACATATCTGCTAAATATAGGTGACAAGTAAACATATAAAAAGATAATTCAACAATTAAATAAAAAATGGAAAGTGATGAGATTCACTCCCGGGTCCCCAAGGAGCTCATAATTATATGAAAGGATGTCTGGTTTTATCTGTACCCGACAAGTGATGTGTAATATTTTACGGCCACTTTGCTGTCTCAGCTCTTACAATGGCACACTTCTCAGTGTTGTAAGATATGCATTTATTTTCAAAAATTACCAGTGCATAACATGGCTTCACATTTTATAAGTGCACTAAAAATTCAGAATGTGCCGAAGTCACAGGGCAGGAGGCGGGCAAGCAGCCCCCTCCAAAAACTCATGGCAAACTCCCTTGAAGGGGTGAGTTTGCTACAGTGAGTAAATAAAGGGATTTTAACAAGAGCGCATGGGAGGCATGGGGAGCGGTAGTGTCAGGAATACAGCTTTGTACTCCTGGCACTACAGTATACCTTTAATGCATGTACAAATTCTGAATATATAAGATCACCTTTTGCTTTCAACAGTCCACTAAATTTTAGAGGGTTAGAGCAGCACTGTCTTGCCAAACTTACCTTTCTTTAATCGATTCCTCTTCTCTCCCTCTGTCAGGATCTGTTCTCCATTTCTTCCTGTCTGCTCTAGTTTTCTTAAATACATAAGACAAAGTAGTGACTACTTTGTCTTATGGAGGTTTCCTACGCCTGACCAGCTAAGGAGCAAAGTGTGCTTCATTTTCATATTCCCGAACGTCCTATCACTTAGACAGAACGCAGGCAAAACTACCGAATTTCGTCCCAGCAGAATGAGAACAGTTTCTCCATTTATGTTAGGACGCAATTCAGGACTTTGTTCGATACACATTAAAGGGACACTATACTCACCAGAACAACTACACCTTATTGAATATGTTCTGGTGAGTAGTATCACTACCTTCAGGCTTTTTGCTGTAAACACTGTCTTTTCAGAGACAATACAGTGTTTACATTACAGCCTAGTAATAACATCACTGGCCACTCCTCAGATAGCTGTTAGAGTCATGGCTGCCTAAAATGCATCCAAACATTCAGTGTCTCCATCCTCTGCATGCAGACACTGAACTTTCCTCACAGAGATTCAGGCCCGGACTGGCCATCGGGCACACCGGGCAAATGCCCGGTGGGCCGCGATGGCCGTGGGGCCGAGGCCGGCAGGGAGATCACAGGATCTCCCCTGCCAGCCCGTGCAGGGCCAGCACTACCCGAGCGCCGGCCCCGCTGTGTGCCGGTGAGGAGATCCCCTCACCAGCCCAGAGGCACTGTTACAGGCGGCCGCCGGGTGGGGAGGGAGGGAGGCAGGCAGGAGAGAGGACCCGGCAGAGCTCTAACCAGCAGCTCCGCCGGGTCCTCTCGCGGGATTCTGAGCGTTGCCACGGTTACCGCGGCAACGCTCAGCTCTCGCGAGAGTGAACTCTAACCTACAGGTTAGAGTTCACTCTCACCACTGGACCACCAGGGAAGGCAGCATGGTCCCCTCAAGGCAGAATGGCTACCCCCCCTCCCTCCTAGGCTAAAGGTAAGAAGGGAGGGGGAGGGGGGGACATAACTTTTATTTTTTAATAACTTTTTTTTTTAATTATTAATAAAAAAATTCCCTAACAGCCCCCTCACACACAGAGCACCCAAACACACCAGCACCCCCAGACACACAGCACCCAAACACACCAGCACCCCCAGACACACAGCACCCAAACACACACAGCACCCCCAGACACAGCACCCCCAGACACACACAGCACCCCCAGACACAGCACCCCCAGACACACACAGCACCCCCAAACACACCAGCACCCCCAGACACACAGCACCCAAACACACACAGCACCCCAGACACAGCACCCCCAGACACACAGCACCCCCAGACACACACAGCACCCCCCCAGACACAGCACCCCTAGACACACACAGCACCCCCAAACACACCACAGCACCCCCAAACACACCCAGCACCCAAACACACAGCACCCCAGACACACACAGCACCCCCAGACACACACACAGCACCCCCCAAACACACACAGCACCCCCAGACACAGCACCCCCAGACACACAGCACCCCCAGCACACACACCCCTAGACACACCCAGCACCCCCAGACACACACAGCACCCAAACACAGCACCCCCAGACACAGCACCCCCAGACACACACACCAGCACCCCCAAACACACACCAACAAGACTCCAGACACACACACACCAAGAGACCTAGACACAGAAACCCCAGACACAGCACCCCAGACACACAGCACCCCCCAACACACCCAAAATCCCCAGACACACACAGCACCCAAACACACACAGCAACCCCTCGTGACACACACAGCACCCCCAGACACACACACAGCACTCCACACAGCACCCCCAGACACACACACAGCACCCCCAGACACACACACAGCACCCCCCAAACACACACACAGCACCCCAAACACACACAGCACCCCCAGAGCACACACAGCACCCTGGTAGACACACAGCACCCCCAGACACACAGCACCCTCTAGACACAGCACCCCCAGACACACACAGCACCCCCAGACACACCAGCACCCCCAGACACACCAGCACCCCCAGACACATATATATATATACATACATACATATATATATACACACACATATATATACACACACATATATATATATATATACACACACACACATATATACATACAAACATATATACATACATATATACATACACACACATACATATATACACACACACACATACATATATACACACACACATATATATTATATATAAAATAACCCTCAGTGAGTTAACAGACAAAGAAAATTAGAAACCTAGAATGTGACGGCAGATAAAAACACTCACTCACAGCACCCCTCTTACACAAACACACTGCACACCTCACACATACAATACGTCCACACACACACACACTACAGCACCCCTCACACTGCACCACTACACACATTACGCTCCAGATACACGCTAGATCCCTTACCCATGCACTCTTAATCTTCTACACACACACACACTCTTCTATACACACTCTGGGTCCTTTACACACTAGATCTCTTACACACACACACACACACACACTGCACCACCTACACACACACACACTACATTCTTTGTAAGCAAACACATACAACATTTTCTAAACACACCCTCTCTACAACCCCTACACACACTACATCACCTATACACACACTACTGCCCGTATGCACAAACTCGCTACATCCCCTATAACACTATGCCCCTATATACGCAATCTCTACAGCCCCTAGCCACACATAATACACCACAAAATTGACCTATTTACACAATACCACACCACACTCTACACAGGCAATCCCACAAGCTTTCCTGGCCCTTTTGTCCTCTGGTATCCCACTTGTGGAGACACCAAAGACAATTTAAAAGCAAACACAGCGCAAGAATTATTACATTTGCTTGCGCTGCACAGAACAAATTCAGGGCCTTTTTCTAATGCTAGAGCTCTTTAGCGGGGCTCTGCGCATTGAACCAACATGCTCACTTTCAGAAGGGGCGTACTTGTCATTAGTGATGACAAAAAACACCCTCTCTGGCCCCGCCCCCTTCTTGGGGGGCCGCTCTAATTGAAAAATGCCCGGGCCTAATTTTTTTCCCAGTCCGGCCCTGCAGAGATTCATTGATTCAATTCATCACTATGAGGAGATGCTGATTGGCCAAGGCTGTGTTTGAATCATGCTGGCTCTGCCCCTGATCTGCCTCCTTGTCAGTCACAGCCAATCCTTTGGGGAAGCATTGTGATTGGATCAGGCTACCACTTCTGATGATGTCAGCAGACTGCTTGGTTTTCTGAGTCTTACAGCATGCAAATTTACAGCTTCAGGCTTGAATACAGTAAGATTTTTACTATATTTATGGGGGCATGAGGGGCCCAGGGGAGTTAGATGGTGGTTTTAACACTACAGGGTCAGGAATACATGTTTGTGTTCCTGACCCTATAGTGATCCTTTAACACATCTAGACGCATTGAAACACACACACAAAGATACACACACTGGCACATAACCTCAGATACACACACTAGAACACACCTTGACACAGATACACACTGACACACAAATACATACAGTAAAACATACACAGTCCCTTAACACTCAGATACACAAACTGGCACATAGATACACACACTCTCTCAGATAAACAAAGTAACACGTATATATACACAGACACCCAGATACACACACACAGGTCATGATTTTTATATTTGCAGCCACCCTCCTGTTAGCAGACCTTTGTCAGCAGGCGGATGGCTGCTTGGAGTGGTGCTGGCTGAGGCTGATCTGTGGAGTATGAAACAGGCTGAAACAGATCTGTGGAGTCTGCTCCTTTCCTCCAGTGCGGCGCTCTCCCTGCATTCAATACTGCATGTGTCCGGGTGTGCTCTTAAACAGACATGGCGCATAACCGGACCCCTGTTCAGTGATACTCATCAGATGGCCCCTAAGTGCATGGGTCACCCGATGGGCAAATTGCGGTGGAAACCCAGTTTTGGCAGAACACCAATTGGAAAATGCTGGTTTAACCCTTAAGGACACAATTTCTGTAATAAAAGGGAGTAATGGTCAAATATTTCCGTCATGTGTCCTTAAGGGGTTAAAGCATTTCATTTTCCAAATTCTTTTAGAAGGCTGAATGAATAAGTGAAAAATAAAAGTTGTGTAAATGTAGATAATTAGCAAAATGGCTATTGTGATATGTTTGTATGCTAGCTATGCATCCTTGCTATAAATAAATGATATGCTAATATTTTTTAATTTAAAAAGTGTCCGGTAGTGAAGGGGTGAAATAACTTCACGAATACAAATCATTCCTCTTTCCTACTCTAACATTGCGGAGTCCTTTTCTAAATGCACAATATCATAAAAATGTATAACGTTATCTTTGCAAGTTTTACTAGGAGAAACCTGGCCTAAAAATGCTGGTCTAGGTTTCTAAGCATGTCTTTATATGGCATAACACAGCTACCTTTACTGTTGCATAAATCTGTGAAGCATTTTTTCACTAGGAGAATATCAAAATATTAAAGGGACACTATAGTCACCAGAACAACTACAGCTTATTGAACTTGTTCTGGTGAGTAGAATCATTACCTTCAGGCTTTTTGCTGTAAACACTGTCTTTTCAGAGAAAATGCAGTGTTTACATTACAGTCTAGTGATAACTTCACTGGCCACTCCTTAGATGTCTGTTATGGTTGCCTAAAATGCATCCAAACATTCCGTATCTCCTCGCTCTGCATGCAGAAACTGAATTTACCTCATAGAGATTTATTGATTCAATTCATCTCTATGAGGAGATGCTGATTGGCCAGGGCTGTGTTTGAATTGTGCTGGCTCTGCCCCTGATCTGCCTCTTTGTCAGTCTCAGCCAATCCTTTGGGGAAGCATTGTGATTGGATCAGGTTACCACTTCTGATTATGTCAGCAGGCAGTGGGCAGGTCTAAAGGAAACAGGGACAAAGCAAGCAGCTCCAGACTTGAATACAAGTAATATTTTACTATATTTATAATAACTATATATTATATTTTTAAGTTTAGCAAACTTCGGATGTTCCATGTTGTCCTAGAATGGTCATGAAGGCTGTTACACACATTCACATACACACTTAATTTTCATTTTGTTTTATTGGTGGGAGAGAGGGTGTTTCACATTAAGGTCCACCCAGCCTCCCTTTTCTTACATTGAAAGGGAGAGCTGGAGTGGAACCTCATCCCAGTGGGGAGCTATATGATATCAGTCTATGTGCTGACTGCCCAGCTACAGGCAGTTCTGTACTGCAAGCCGGGGCTGGCATGACGTCACAACCCAGCACCAGTACTGGGCAAGCAAGGGAGCTGGGAAATCACAGCGGAGAGATCCTGGCAGTCTACTTACAGCTGTAAAGCAGGTGCAGGTGGCACCTCTACCAGTGGTGCGCCAGTAGGCAGAAGGTATCTGCTCTGGCATTAAGAAGCAGTCTGTGCTAATTGCATTATGATTCAATTATCAATTTGATAACTTACTTTGTAACCTGAATTATGGATGAAATCAGCCAAAAGTCTGGTTAATCTGTGTTCGTTGTTGTCATCAATCAATAGTATTTAAGGTGATTTGGGCTTCAGATGACCTTCAGAAGATATGATTTCCATACGATGTCCTTGTTTATTTAAAGGGGCACAGTTTATTGTATTTATTCTGGTGATTATAATCATTCCCTTCAGGCTTTTTGCAGTAAACTCTGTCTTTTCAGAGAAAATGCAGTGTTTACATTACAGCCTTAGAATGACTCCACTGGCCACTCCTCAAATGGCTACTAGAGGTGCTTCCTGGGGCAGTGCTGCATAGTGTGTCACCCTCTGCATGGAGACGCTGAACTTTTATCATAGAGATGCATTAATTCAATGCATCTCTATGAGAAGATGCCGATTGACCAGGGCTGTGTTTGGCTTGTGCTGGTCCTGCCCCTCATCTGCCTCCTTGACAGTCTCAGCCAATCCTATGGGGAAGCACTGTGATTGGATCAGACTACCACTTCTGATTATGTCAGCAGGCAGTGGGCAGGTCTAAAGGAAACAGGGACAAAGCAAGCAGCTCCAGACTTGAATACTAGTAAGATTTTACTATATTTAGGGAGGCATGAGGGGGCCAGGGGCGCTAGATGGTCGTTTTAATCCTACAGGGTCAGGAATACAGGTTTGTGTTCCTGACCCTAGAGTGCACCTTTAATTATTTTTAGTGTGCTAGCCTCTACAATTCACTTCTGTTAGTTCTTACATGCATCAGAAACTATTCATGTACAGAAAAATCTGTTGTGGACTTATCTAGATATTCATAGTTGAAGGTGACTCTCCAGCAACTCCATTGTGAATTTCCTCTCTATTGGCCAATGATTTTCCGTGTTTAAGGTGATGTGTCAAACAAACCATGCATATTCATGCTTACAAGGCCGAAGTTGATGTGACTTAAGGGTATAAATTGTTTAGTGGCAAGGGAATTATGGCAAAATCAGAACTATGAATTGAATGAATCAGATTTGCATTTATCCTTGTATACATACAGCTCATACTGAAAGTAAAACTCGAAATACTTTACGCACCCTTTCAACATACATAGAGGCATTTATGTCAAGTCTGAAGGATATCATACTCAAAGAAAGGCAAATTAATCACTTTTTATAGTTTGGTGCTAGTGCCCCTTTACTCTATACCATGAGTAGGCAACCTGTTAGCAGCACTGTGCCGATGTAGGATTGTGATGTCCCATAGCGTGCCGGTCCTATTTTTTTAATTTGAGGTGTGTATGCTGCCGTATTCTGCTTGTGTTATTTATACTGTAATTGCTTTGTATCGTTGTATTTGTGCGTATATGAGCTATTTTATTGTATATGTTCAGGAGTAGTTTGTGGTATCGTGTATGATACATATGAATGAGGGCTGTGTATGGGGTTGCTTGTGGAATTGTCTGTGTGGATGGATATGTCACATTGTGTGTTTGGTAGTGTGTGTATGTGTGGGGCTGTTTGGGGTATTGCACGTGAGAGGCTGCATGTGGGGTTGTGTGCATGTATGTGGCTTGTTAGTGGTGATGCATTTGTGTGGATTGTGTGTGTGTTTGTGTGTGGGCTGTTTATATTATTTGTATGAGGGGAGGGTTATTGTGCATTTCTGTGTATATCTAGCAGTTTGGGTGGCTTCCCTGGGTTCCAGTGGGGACCAGGCTGGCCAGGTACAGGTCAAGGACAGGAGCTGCAACAGCAGCTGCAGGCTGCTCTACTACAGTGTGGATTCCCATTCACAAGTGCTGGGAGGAAGTGATCAGAGATCACTTACTCTATGTGCTGCAATGCATAAATTGAGGATTGTCCTCAACCATCTTTTCGTATTAGCAGATATCTGAAGTTTCACTGGGACTCCTGATAGGCCAGTGCCTGTTTGGCTCTAGCAGCCTTGAGTGCCGTGCAAAGACACCTTGAGTGCCGTGCATGGCACTAGTACCGTAGGTTGCCTACCCCTGCTCTATACTATTCTGATTCTTTATGAAACCAGTGACATTTAAATTCACAATGTGTTCAAACCTCATCTGCTTAAAACCAGCACAGCAGACACAGCCTCAAGACAAAACTTGAAAACTACATGGCAGTACATTTAGACCACTTTAAATTAAAGTAGAAAAGCAAGCTTCCAAATTAAAAGTAGAACGTCACAAAGCATAACATGCTTACACCTCCTTGTCACAATAATGCCAAAGATAAACTACATATGATAATGTGATAAGATGTGTAGACACTTACGTTGAATGAGCCCTGTCGGCCACTGGGACTATTCCCAGAAATAATAAGACTTGTGCTAAGCTCCTCTGTGATTTCCGTATGTACGTCACTGTTTTGGGTAGACTGTGGCTCACTGCTATGGTTGCTGTACACAGTGGCTTCATCCTCTGTTATAATTTCCCAGCTCTATGGGGAAAGAGCAAAAAAACAAACAAACAAAAAAAACAAACTGATTATAGTACTTGGAATGCTTATAAGGATTGTATATAGCCGGGTTTAAACACTCCACTAGTCCAAGTCCATGCCACAAGTATGAACTGCAGTTAAAGAGAGCCATGCTTCATATACAAAAATCAACAAAACCTCCAAGCAGCTCACACAGTAATGGTGCATGGCTAATACCAAAAACTGAGGAGTTAATTAGGAATATATCAAACACACCAGAAACATTTCAGGCCCATAACCAAAAAAGATAAGAGTTGGAGAAGAACTGAGGGGCTAAAATGTGAAAATTAACCAAACCAAGTGTGATATGTAAAATAATGGTTAGATAGGAATCAAGAAGGATAAACTATACTAAACACCACAGGCACAGACAGAACAGTGAACATATCTTCCTAATTAGTTCACCTCTGGAGATTCCCTTGTCTCTGGAACTTCGGCTTCTTCAGAGATTTGTCTCCTCGTTGTGAATGCATGTTGTGCTTCCCGCTGAATATTCCCATTGTCTGCACCAGTCGTGCTATCTCTGAAAAAAATATATTCACAACAATTCATTGCACCTCTATTAACTGATCATAGAAAAAAAATGGTAAAAGTTACTTAACTTGCATGGTTTGGGAAACTGGATTATATGAACACGACATTTAACATTTAAGGTTGCTTTAAGTCTTGTTTAAAAAAAAAAAAAAAATTAAAAAAATATATTAAACTGTTACACATGTTTAAAAGACCACTATAGTCACCCAAGCCCCTTCACCTCAATTAAGTGGTGTGGGAGCGGTGATCCTGTTCATGCATTTATGTAAAACCCTGCCGTGCAAGGGGAACATTGGACTGGACCATCACCGAAGGGAGTCTCGGCGCTGGAAAAAGGCAAGTAAAAAGCTTTATTTTATTATTTCTATTGCAAAAGGGTAATGTGAACTTATAACTAGGAAAAGGGGCATTATATCTTTAAGAATAGAGAGGTGCGATAGTGTTAAGGAGTATAAAAACATAACTTTTTTTTGTGATTAAAAAAACCTTTGTGATTAAATGAAGCAATGACAAGGATAAAGGTATGAATACACATGCTCTCAAATTAAAGCTGCCTCTTGTGTCACTAATTTCAAATCCAACATGCATGGAAACAGAGCCAAAAGGAAATGTTCACGGTCTTATGGCTAGCACTTTAAATGTATGCAAGACTGTGTTTGTGTCTATTAAGCCCTTCCTAAAATTTTGTTTTAACATGCCGTTGCAGACATGTTTTATTGGATCTGAGCTTTTTCCTATTTTCAAAAACACCAGTCTTCACTTGACGGAAGCCCTGAGCATCAGAAGGACCACCTGGCACTGAATTGCATAGGGTAAGTAATTGCAATGCCCTTTGTTTTTCATTTTCTTTTGTGTTTTAATCTTGTGAACTGGCTCTGAATGGTATTCATATTACTTTCACAACTATGTTTTCATATGCAGAACTAACAGGGCAATGCTCTCTGGACTAATAAGATGTTTAAAGGGTGTGCCCCTAGGCATGTAATGATAAAATGTGCAGTGTACAGTGGATAAACAAAGTAATGGAATGTGCTACTCATCAAAACAGCCTGACAAAGGGGGCGGGGCCTGACTGCCAAGATGGCCAGACGTGCTCTCTGAAAGCTCCGGCACCAACGGGCATAAAAACTCTAATCCTGTACAACCAATAAATGTCAGCAGCACATGGTGCCCGGGAAACGAAGCAGGATCCCGCAAGGAATGTAATGGTACCTGTCCCGCATCAAAATACAGCACGAGCACTTGAGTCGGCCATGAGATCTAAACTGGAGCGGAGCCTAAAGCCTGGGGGATGCGGCCGATCGCCCGGCACGGGACCCGCTCGCAAGCAAGAATCAAAGGCTGCCCTGCTCCTCGGACCGATGGGGGATATCCCGGTCCTCGCTGGGGGCGACTACACGCTCAAGATGGCGGCACAGGCACGACCTGCGACGCGGAGCACCCATATCAAGCCGCCCAAACACACCTTGGCATTCTTTGATCGGCTCTGCGCAAACCTCTGGACGAAGCTCCGTGCCAGGGTCCGAGCCTTCAGGCTAGCGAGGAGAGTGGCGGCGGCATGGGTCCGCCCAGCAACCCGGCGACAACTGTGCGGATTCCCGCCAGGAACCACCAGAGTGCGCCCCCCCCCCGACGGAGATGGTGCAGAAAGACAAGAGGGCAGGAAACGGCAAAATGTCCCTCAGGCGACAGCACTCGCTCTCACACACGCCAGTGCCCGACCAACCAGTACACCCGATCTGTCCAACACCTGGAGGCACTGGAGACCTCCGACCTTCACGCCGACCTCACCAACTCTCGAGCTCCAGCCCGCGACAGCAACACTACGTGGAACGGTACCATACAAGCTACACGTGCTGGTATTAAAATCCAACGCAGCATGATCCAGCTCACTACCGCCAACGCTGCAACACAAGTCTGTGCGGCTGCACACCCCCCAAGGTATGACCGGAGCTGACTCCCAGCATAGGGACACCATGCCCAGGGGCTCCAAAGGAGGGACTCACAATGGCAATAACCGAGACTTCCCAATAATGGGCATAGGCTGAAACATCCACTATACAACCTCACAAGAGCCATACCTTATCACCTCGGGTACCGCTCTACCCGACCAGGATACAATGAGGCCACGCTCGCTCAGGTCTGAAGGGGTTAATGCAGACTTTCACTTTTCTTTTTGCCTGAACTCAGCGCACACTTAGCCATTACACTCACTAACCACCCAGATGTTGATCCCTACAGCATACCCCATGAAACCTAAACCCCCCCAGCCACATACCAGAACGATCATATGAAGTCACTCTTGTTCAAATGAGACTCCCGTTGCTACGTACCCATTGCCTGATAAGCTTTAGACACAGCATAATAATCTCCTGTCTAGAAAGTAAAGCGATGTTATTTTAGGTTATGAAAATACCTAAGCAAAGTAGTTCTATACTCTTTATATCCTTACCAAAAATGTGCTAGATCTACCATATACCTCCATGTTCAGATGTTCATAATGCGCTAGAGGACTGCCTTTGGGGTACCACACATGCAACTGTTATAAGCGTACTCACTACAAAAATAAAGAATTAAAAAAAAAAAAAAACTAAAAAAAAACAGCCTGACAAAAAGTACAAGAAATTTTTAACATGACCTTGTTGTCTGTTTTTACCTAAACAACAAAACTTAGATGATAATATACATATGTGCTCTGGTTATAAAACAGTGTGCAGTAAAATTCACATACTGAGGTGTGGGTCTTTGCCACTGTGTTCTTCTAAATTGGTGGTTGACATAGTAAGTTCTGCCAAGGATATCTTGTTTTTCTTCCCAGCCTGGAGGTAGTGGTGATAATTCCTGTTGTTGCTGGGGTTGGCAAGAAGCATCTGGTTGGTCCAATATAATCCAGCCAGGCTGATAAAAAATAATAATAATTATTATGAACAAAGCATATTAGGCATATTTTCACTGTAATTTTCTGCTTGCAATATGGAGTTTCCAAAAAAAAAAAATTCTTTAAAAAAGTAAATAAGCCGAAAGAGATTGGTTGATTGTCTTATTCATACATACATTAAATCACAGTTTGATTGTTGCAAGTAGCAATTTTTTTATTTATTTTTTTATTTTAATTAACTAGCTGTTGGAATTTGTTTCTATAAAAAAAAAAAAAAAAGAACGCCTTATGAGTCACTCTGGAAAATGATCCTTCATTTGCGTTACCGGAAGATTATACGCTCAATGGCCACTTTATTGCCTCCAACTATCTAAAACGGGTAGAATTCCCATTGTGCCAGAACAGTGTAAACTTTTTGTGGCACGGATTCAAAAAGATGATAAAAATACTCTTGAGATTCTGGTCATAATGGCATCATATAGTCAGTATTTTTTTTGGCTGCACATAATGCTGAGGATCTTCCAGTCACCACATCCCAACGGTGCTATAGTGGACTAAGATCTGGTGACTGTGGAAGCCTTTTGCATACATTGATCTCGTCATAATCACAGAACCAGCTCCGGATTATGTGTTCTTTGTAACATGACATCTTGCTAGAATTAGCCATTAGAGAGATGGGTAGAATGTGGTCATGAAGGAATTCAGAGTCAACAATATTCAAGTAGGCTGTGCCATTTAAACAATGCACTTTGGGAATTAAAAGACCATGAAAAGCCAAGAAAATATCCCTGAAACATTAATCTACTACGTGTCTGTTACGACACGTACCGTCGGGTAGATGAAGCCGCCGTTTAGTAAATAATCCCCTTCTCCAGAAATGCAGTTTAAATCCAGCCGACCGCCAAACTCCCGAACGAAGTCCACGAACACGGCAACTCCCGATCAGCAAAACAGTCGAACGCCTTCAAACAGCTAAAAATAACGAAAGCGCCGTCCCAGTAATAATTCCCCCCACAAACGAGACCAAGCTCCGTCTTGAGGGTCAAATTAAGATCTGTTTAATTGGGGCTAACTGCCCGGTATTTATGCAGGTCTCCACAAGATGGACACTCCCCAAGGGGACCTTGTGGAAGACTGTAAAACATATTGGACAGTAGCCAATCGCAGTGGCTTCAATAATAGCCCTTCCCATCTTACCCATAAATCCGTCTTCTCTACCCCGGAGATAATTAGGAAGAAACCTAATTATCTCCCAAGGTAGAGACAATCGCCATTTTAACTTACAGTAATAAAAATACATTAAAATACATAACTGAAGAAATACCGAATGCATATAGTTCGTGTAACGTATCCCCAGACAGCCTGGATCTGAGTGCATGTTTTCACCGAATAGCGCTCAGATCCGATGTATCTAGTCGAATCGCCATGGAGTCAAAGTCTTTCACCAGTCCTTCGGTATACGAATGACTCCATGGGACGGCTGTCTGGGTAAAAGTCCATACGAATGAATAAAAACTCCCGAACGACCGACGTTCGCATGCCTTGTCGAAATGGAAGGTAGGCAGCAGCTTCCAGCGGTGTTCGGTAGTTTAAGTGTCCGTTTTTAGTTCCATACAGTTTGTACCGAACACCGCTATGCGTTCGTATGTCCCAAAATGGCCGCTGCCTCGTGGTCGACATGCGAACGACGACCACCCGTACGAATGGAATGGAGAGGTGTCTGCGGTTAACCACAACGTTCTAATTGGGGCCAAGAGGTTAACCAGCAGCACACTCCTCTCCTGGGTGGTCGTTCGTTCGGTAGTTTCAATCGGTAGTTTGCAAATTACACGAACGGGGGTATACGAACAGGGAATCCAGCGAACAAAGGGAAACAGACGAACCAGCAATACAGATGAATCTGTCACAGTGTCTAAACCACTGACATAAGGAGGAACACATGTATCTTTAAAAGTCCCAAACCATCCATCCCTGCAACATGAAGGCCATTTAATTTTGAAAACTGCAGCTTTAACCCCTTAAGGACACATGACATGTGTGACATGTCATGATTCCCTTTTATTCCAGAAGTTTGGTCCTTAAGGGGTTAAAAGGTACAAACAGATGCAGACGATATCTAAGTGGGCTAATGCATCATCAGTAGAATCTGTTCAACTCTTGCAGGTTCAAATCCTGGCAGGGTTTACTCAGCCCTTCATCATCCTTCCAAGGTAGATAAAATGAGTACCATTAAATTGGGTAATAGTAACAACCCCTGGATGTTGGGCTAAGACAGGGGTTCCCGATTAAAATTTTCCTGTGGAAACCTTTGACATAGTGTATCAACATCATGTCCTTTTCCTTTTTTCTATAACAGACCCGGCAACGTTTCTGGGGATTTGTTTTTTTTTTGCAGTTGGCGGCATCTTAAAAATAAAATGCATGACACTATGTCATCCTTAGGGGACCCTCACCCTCAGGGTCCCCCTCCCCTTCAGCAGCTTACCTTTATCCAGTGCCGGGCTCCTCCTCCTCCCCCACCATCAGCTCCCGAGTGGAGCAGAATGCGCATGCGCGGCAAGAGCCGTGCGCACATTCTAACAGTCCATAGTTCTGCACGCTGGATGCACCTCCAGAAGCACCTCTAGCGGCTGTCAGGAAGACAGCCACTAGAGGTTGGATTAACCATGCTATGTAAACATAGCAGTTTCTCTGAAGGGTTAAAACCTTAATTGAGCTGAAGTGGTCTGGGTGACTATAGTGTCCCTTTAAATTTTATTTGCAAGCACTTCTGCTTTGCACAGAGCTAGGCATTCACTTTTTTTTAATTTGGCTTCTATGCGAGGTTTGGGGAAATCTTTGGAACTTTTTATCACAGTGCTGCAGACCAGTGTCTGCAAACCATAAAGAGTTTTAAACAAACGGACACTGCTACAAAAATTGTCCACATAAAGGTGGTAACCTTTATTGAACAAGGGGATCAGTAGGTCCCAAACAAACAATTTTCCCACTTGTCCCCAGAGAGTCAGGACAGCCAGGAGGGTCCGTTGACCAACATATATGTGAAAGGCAAATGTACAGCCACTTTCGCTCTCACACAGTTTGTACAATTTTATGCCACATAGCGTGCTTTGAGGGCATGTATTGTCTGAATCCTAATCTCCCTTTGTATTTCATTAAGGATTCATCAATGGATAAATTTTGTTGAGTATAAACTTCTGAAAATTTGTGCTGAAGATGGTCTACCAGTGGGCGTATTTTATGAATCCTATCATATTGGGGGTGATCTCTGGGGTGACAAAGTGTATCGTCATTAAAATGTAAATATCTCAGTATCAACTCATATCTTGTTCTAGACATGGTTTGGGAGTACACTTGGCTAGAACAGATTGGGTTGATGCTCCAGTATGAGCGAATTGATGGCTTCTTTATAATTCCTATGAGCATTTTTCAAACCCAGAATTTTTTTTAAGTTCAGGGACATCTGTGGGATGCCAAGCATGCTCCCTGACTCCATAGCTACCTGGATGTATCAAAAAATTGCATAGCATATAAATTAGTCTGAGAAACATTCTCCTCCCAGATAGTATCCTCTAAAAATAGCTCCATGTATTGTATAGGGGAGAAGTCATCCACATTGACATTAATGCCTGCTTTGGCACTAAAAGGGGGATTGTTGGGTTGGACTCAGCTAACTGGGGAGGTACCCAGTCCTCCTCCACATTCAGCGTAGCAGGGAAAGCACAGCTTTTTGCAGCCGGCTCACACACAGATGACGTGTCAGAAAACTGGAAAATTGGACATAGTGTCAGCGGTTTCAGAGTCTGACGCCAAGAAGGCATATGCCTCCTCCAAGCTGTACATGCGCTGCATGTTTCACCAACACACTACCTGACACAAAACTAACAAATTACTAACATTTTTTTTTTTTAAATCGACTAAGACAGACTAAAACATCCTTTAGCGGCAATCCCTAAACCAACTCCTGCAAAAAGAATCTAATGGAGATTTGGGGGTAGGAAACTGACTGACAAAACTTGCCGCTTATAAAAAAAACAGACTAAAACACCGCTTTTTGACAAAAAAACATAACCCTTAAGGGTCAAATAAATAAATAAAAATACAGACAGTACAAAAGCACTGCTGTAACAGGACTTGGCAGGGAAGGGGTTAAAAAGGATTTTTAAAAAAACTTTTTTCACAGGTTCGGCACTTTGGCAACACTTGAAGAAACTGGCTACAAACTATCACGCATTGATCTCTGTCTCTCTCCCTCACAAAACGCTACAGAGGAGAGAGGGGCAGAGATCACTGTCAAAGTAAAAATATAAATCAAATCACTATTTGGTGTGACCACCCTCTCCCTATAAGACAGCATGAATTCTTCTAGGTACACTTGAACAAAGTCATGAGCACAATTAAATCAAGCAGAGTCAACACCCACTTTGACAGCTGCCAATTGTGAGCGATCACGTGTCGCTTTTACACAACGTAATTGGCTTTTACTATCTGCCTGGCAAATCGTAACAGCAGGATTTCGCCGGAAGCGATCTCCGATGGCTCCCGCCACTTAGTTTCCGTGATGACGGTTCAGGATCGCGATCGGTCCTTAAGGGGTTAAGAACAATGCTAAGTATGCTGAAGGTTTCTGTATATATAACAAAATATTAACGTTTGCAATTTCAAACTTTAAAATCTTTATGAAGTTTTGATAACAGAACAGTGGCGGCATAAAATACAAAAGGTGTTGGAAAAAAAAAATAAAGCTAAAAGAGAAAGAAAAACATTACATCTACAGGAAAACATATCAGACCTACCTCTATCTCCTCAGCCTGATCTGGGTTGTCTTCTTCTGATCCATTGTTTTTGGGTAAATACGTCATTTTTAACCTAAGATTTCCTTTGACCTTAGATTTGTGACTGAGGAGAAAAAATTAAAATTTATTACAAAATGCAGCACAGTCTTTCTGTGTGAATAAACAATGTAATATTAAAACATACTTAAACATCAGTTTGCTATATCAGTTGGGAGAGGTTTGTGCCAGTTCTGTTTTCAAAGATGCTTGGTCATGTGTTTTGGTTCAGTAAAATATAGAAAACATTTTACTTTTAGTATAAAGTATGTCAGTTTTCAAAATGATTTATTAAAGAAACACTATAGGGTTAGGAACACAAACATGTATTCCTGACAATAGTGGTGAAAACATTTTCTAGCCCCGCCCTGCCTCCCCTAAAATAGTAACATCTTAGTTGTATTTCAGGCTGGTGCTGCTGGCTTTGTCCCTGATCTGCCTGCTTGGCTGACATCACCAGAAGTGTTGAACAAAAGCCAATCACAATGCTTTCCCATAAAACTGGCTGAGCCTGTCAATGAGGCAGATGATAGGCCAGCACAAGCCAAACACAGCCCTGGTCAATCAGCATCTTCTCATAGAGATGTATTGAATTAATGCATCTCTATGAGAAAAGTTCAGTGTCTCCATGCAGAGGGTGACACACTATGCAGCACTGCCCCAGGAAGCACCTCTAATAGCCATTTGAGGAGTGGCCAGTGGAGTCATTCTATAGTCACCAGAACAACTACAGCTTATTGAATTTGTTCTGGTGAGTAGAATCATTACATTCAGAGAAAATGCAGTGTTTACATTACAGCCTAGTGATAACTTCGCTGGCCACTCCTTAGATGGCTGTTAGAGATCCTTCCTGGGTCATGGCTGCCTAAAATGCATCCAAGGCAGCTAAAATGCATCCAATGGCTGCATAAACAGTGTTTTAACTCCTAAATGGCAGAGAATTGAGCAATGATACTGCAGGGGAATGACTGATACACTTAAACTGCTTCATAAAGCTAAATATGTTTTTGTGCATAATGTATCTATATCTTTAATGGACACTTCAGATTAGGATGAAGAGTCATAAAGGTGCCTGCACATATACACAGAAATTAGCAAGGAGGACATACTTTAGAATGGGACAGGTAAGACAGAGAAGGCAGGGCTAATAAGTAGAATACTGTATAACATTTATTTAGTATTATTGAAACAAAATAGAAATTGGGTGTGCAAAAAATCCAACTAATTATTTAAGGCAAAAGCTCTAAAATGCATAAACATTGTTGTGGTTCTTTTAAAAAGGGTATGGATTCCAAAATATTTTGTCAGGGCGGGGCCGGGCCGCCAAGCAGCATGGCAGCAGAACACCGTGGCTCCGAGCTTAAGCCCTAAACAACGGCATAAAACTTGCTCACAACTTGCCCCAGGGCCGGATTACATGCTGCAATGCAATGGGGAACTACCCAAGCACCCATATGATACCAGACTACGGCCAAAAATTCACGGGGTACACCGAGACTGATGAACCCGGCCTACACACCGGCATAAGCCTGCATGAGGACAGCTGCAGACAGAGAACAGACGCCTGATTACATGGCCGGAGGTACAAGCACACCAGCTATGCGGACGTTGGTGGAGATTTACATGGACGCAGCCACCCGGGGTGCACGCTGACCTCCTGCACAGGCACTGGCTGCCTAACCGCGGCCCGCCTGATGTCTACACTCGGAACTAAGGGACGATAATTGCCTACGCTACAGGATCAACGCGCACCCTGGATTTAATGGCCTACAACAGCCCTGCCTTGCCATCAGAAGCTGTCCTGTGGATGCAACAACCACGGGTGAAGTGGGGCCCCGGAGGCGATGCACGTGGGCAGGGGAGCCAGGCGGGATGCTGCTGCGGTGTCCTTGGGGCCCACTGGCCGGATGCCGCGACCCTTGGACTGCACCCTGCGGAGACCGAAGTGCCGTCACCTTTGGGTTTTGAGGAGGGCCTGCAGGCAGCTGTCCCCGACGCTGTGAGCCCTCGTGGAGTGGAACGCGGCAGCCCCCGGCGGACCGGTGGCTGTGGGGAGGCTGGCGTCTGCCCCGAGTGGCCGGAGAAGGGTGAGACACAGGACGGCCTTCACCCCGACCATCTGGGGCCCCAGTGGTGCAGTGGGGGTGCAGGGGATGACTGACTGGCACGCGGACTTTAGGTGGTGGGTCCTGTGGACTGGTGGGTCCCCGAGTGCCCACTGTGCTGCAGATCTCCCAGATGGAGGCTTGGCGCGGCCTGGGGGGACGCCGTGGAGGCCTGGCGCCCCTGGGATCAGCCGCAAATGCATCTGCAGTCGGTTCCCCCCGCTCGGGGGGGTCGCATCCGTGGCCCCTCAATGCTTGTGGACTGAGTTGATACACGCTGTTAATGACAGGAGAATTCATTATACAGTAAAGATCACGGGACTGACCATACAACTGAACGCCTGAGAAGCTCCACAAAAATAACCTGTTATGCGGACAGAACACCTGGGAGCCTTCGGCTCTAGTTAGTGTATGATGTTGCTTTAATATGCACACACAAAAAAAAAGTTATTTGCTTTACGTTGCCCTCAGGGGCCTTAACCAACTGTTATTGAATGACACACGTTACCATATTAATTATATAAAGCTCGCCCATTCTGAAGACCTGCTCTGACCGCTGCCTGGGCGTATACCGGTTAGGCAGTTTTGAATGCATTGCTATAACTCTTGTGACCATTAATGAGGCTTCAGCACAGCGCGCTATACACAGGCTGATTTAAACGGTTAAAGCCCTCTCCCCGCGAGCTGCGCCCTATATAAGTCAGCGGACATCTGCCAAAATATACAGTTAAAGCTGGCACTTTCCTTACGCATTGTCACCAAGTACTATAGCACATAGCCACTGACTGCAGATTTATTATTTTAATGGGCACGCCCAGGCCACTGCGCACTGCACTTATGACACGTATCTGGAACACATTAAGCGCACCAGGCCTACCCGGAGTGCACGACAAAGTAGGTACATATGCACACCCAGGCGCGCGGAACCGTGCTTTACTTTTGCCAGACAACTAGCCTGTCAGCCTGCAGAACACACACACTATTGCCTCGCATACTGCGCCTATTCTATCTGCATGATGTCATATGCATGCCTCAGTGACGGTGATCAAATGCTCCCTACGTTATTATACATTTTGCAAGGAATTATCGATAGCTTAGCACTTGACTTTATAGTGATTACTCCAGCCTTAGTTCCTTATTGCTATTATAGGCTTATATTAATAGCATATTACCATAGTAATATGTCACATGGCCAAGTGCAGGTCAGGCAGCCCATAGCCTGCGCTGACTGCCAATACTGAATGAGGGAGTAGAGCTTGTCTGAATGACTCACAGCCCGATACTTATACTATACAGATTCATGGTAGTGCAGAATACAGTTTAACCTTTACAGTTCAACGCTCCCATATACGCTGACGTTCTAGGAACATATAGGTAGTTATTAGCGTTACTGTTATATGTTAGTAAAATGCTGTAACCAGACTAAATCATTTCAGCGCAGTAAACTATGCCGACACTTGTTAACTGTAACTGACTTAACAATGCCTGCATCTTCAGCTTTCTAAGCCTCTGTGTAGGTGACCAAATACCGTATGTGACCTAACCCTGATTTATTACGCCTCTGCGCAGGCATCCATGCAATGATTTTTTGAATTCGCTCCATACCTGCTACCATTTTTCATAAACAATAAAAAAAAAAAAAAAAATGATTTAAAACAAAATATTTTGTCAGACTAAGTGTCTGGAATCAGCTGTATGTTTGCCATCAGATACATGCACTCAGCTTTCTTTTCAAATAATTTTTATTAAAGTTTTTTTTTGTGTGTAACAAATGATAATAATACAAACATTGTATTAGGGATAGGAAAGGAGGGGTAACATGGAAATGGGAAGGGGTATCCATCCATCAATGAAATAAACATATTAAAGTATACGGCAAAAAGAAAAATGTTTTACAACAATGCACTTTAACAATAAATATCACTCAGCTTTCTTACTAAGCTGCTTGCAAATCCATATCTGGTATGATGCTTGTCCATTTTGCTTATTGCATCATGGCATATTCACATATGCATTTGCTCTATTTTTTTTTTTTTTTTTTACTATTTGTTAGCATTTCGATTTTCTAAGTGCGCCCCACAATAACTTCTGCATGCACTCTAAATCTAGTGCAACATCCGGAGAGCCGAAGAGAAAAGTACAAAAACAATTCTAGTCACGAGGCACAGAATACTTTCTAAAACTAATCTGTGCAGCTTGGAATAGCAGCCCAGTGGGAAGAAAATAATAACTAGGTCATTTACTCAAGGTGTGGCATTATTATGTTCCATCATAGTTGAAGAGATGCTTTAGTGTATTCACTTTTACTGTATAATGCATGATATACTCAATGCCATTAAAAGATTCCCCCCTTCAATGCTCCAACGTTTCATGCCGATTCTCTTTTGCACTAATCTTTTCCAAAACTAGTTTGTAGCCAAGAACCTTTCAGGCCAACCCTAGCTTTACCATTAGAGAAGGATTATCACTTCAATTTTAGCACAAAGTTATACATGTCCATTTTAGCAGAACTATAAGTTAGCTATTGTTTTTTCAAACACATTCTGAAATCCTTCCTGTATACTTTTTTTTCTTTTTACTTTTGTGATATGGGATTTCTCCATTACATGCCTAAGCTTGCATACTTATATGCACTCTAAGCATAAAGAGTAGCAAAGTCAAGACAAGATGGAAGTGCAGTAGAACTAGTGTACTGTAATTTAAACGTAGTTGTCTGTTTCTTCAGTGTGGCTCGGTCAGCACACGTGTCTACCTTGCCTATGCAGTATTTGTATTTTGTGGCTGTGCTCAGTCTTGCCATGGTGTATGACTTTTGACATTAAACGGTCTTCAACACCTTCATTTTGTTGGCTTAGTTTGGTTGTTCCTCATCCAGTTTTATTTATCCTACACAGCAGTTTCTGTTTCATGTAATAATTAGTGTTTCAACCAACATAATATACTGATAATCATTAGACTGTTTGATTTAATTGTGCTCATGACTTTGTGCAAGTGTACCTAGAAGAATTTATGCTGTGTTAAAGGGAGAGGGTGGTCACACCAAATATTGATTTGACTTATATTTTTATTTTGTTCACGCACTTGCATTTTGTTAATTAAAATAAACTATTAAGATTTCTATTTTTGAAAGCAGTCTTACTTTGAAGCATTTTTTATTTTTAATTGAATCCCTTAGCAAACTTCGGATGTTCCATGCTGTCCTAAAATGGTTTTGAAGGCTGTTACACACATTCACATACACAATTTTAATTTTGTTTTATTGGTCGAGAGAGGGTGTTTCACATTAAGGTCCACCCAGCCTCCCTTTTCTTACATTGAAAGGGAGAGCTGGAGTGGAACCTCATCCCAGTGGGGAGCTGATGATATGATATCAGTCTATGTGCTGACTGCCCAGCTACAGGCAGTTCTGTACTGCAAGCCGGGGCTGGCATGACGTCACAACCCAGCATCAGTACTGGGCAAGCAAGGGAGCTGGGAAATCACAGCGGAGAGATCCTGGCAGTCTACTTACAGCTGCAGAGCAGGTGGCACCTCTACCAGTGGTGCGGCAGAAGGTGTCTGCTCTGGCATTAAGAAGCAGTCTGTGCTAATTGCATTATGATTCAATTATCAATTTGCTAACTTACTTTGTAACCTGAATTATGGTTGAAATCAGCCAAAAGCCTGGTTACTCTCTGCTAGTTGTTGGCATCAATCAATGGTATTTAAGGTGATTTGGGTTTTAGATGACCTTCAGCTAAAGTTGTTTTGGCGATTTGACTTTAAGCTAAAGTTGTTTTGGTGATTTGACCCTTTGACACAGCTGTACATGTCACCAGAAAGCAAAGCAAAGCTTTCTGGTTGTGGTACTGAGGTTCCCTTGCAGTGTGGTAACGTGCTTCTGGCTGCAGAGTGTCACCTGACGGCTCTCAGCCAATGACTGACATCCCGTGCAAAGAAAGTTGCACAGCATGGACAATAGGTATCCCAGAACAATATATTTAATTATAAAATATTTTACCAGGGTTGATACATTGAGATTTCTCTTGTTTTCAGGTATGTCCTAGGTAGGGTGGATGACACCCCAATGACACTGATGCAGGTGAAATTACACTTACAGCAGCAGAGGGGTTGAATTCCGTATGTGCAGCGTTTCCTAGCAAAGCACTGGCCCTCCAGACTCCAGGGGACCATGACTACTTCAAATCACTGAAGTGGACATGATGCTTGGAGTAACCCTTTAATTAAACATATGTACTGGTTTTAAACGCATGAAAAAAAAAAAAAATTCTTCACTTGTGCTTTATTCTAAAACAACCAGGGCAGTTTCAGCATTTTCATCTGACAACCTAGTCCTCAATATGTCAGGGTGAAAAAAAAAACGGGCGATTTACATTCAGTTCAGTTTCTGAACGCTGTCTATTCCAAGAGGCACAGAAGTATCTGAGTTTCGTGTCACATCACTAGAAATGGGCAGTGTTCATCAGTATTTTCGATCAAAGGTTATTTGATGCAACCTAACAATCAACCAATGAATCAAAATTATACTGATGACCCAATAACCAATGCACCACAAAAAAGGCAACTAATTGTGCCGTCAAGACTCACATACCACAAAAAAGAAGTGGTTCTCGATCAGTTATAAACGACACAAAGTCTATAATTTACATATACATTTTCCAAATCATTTCAAACAGGGATGCCAACAAAACGATCAGTCTGTATCCATGCTTATGCCATTTGTCATGTCAACTGTGACGGATCACTGGCACTCCAACTGAGTACCTCCACCAATCGATGCGCCTAGTGCTCGCTGAGGACTCCAAGCACTCCAACCGACACCCCATCAGTACTGCAGACCCCATTTCCAGCGACACAGCTGTGCCGGGGTCTCGCCATCTCCACCTACCCACGACCAGGATCCAGCTCCCAGTGGGTGAACCTCTCCTAAATCCAGAGAGCGTAGCAGGAACAAATCAAGCTATTGCAAGAGTTTACTCTGGGGAGTAAGTGATTATAGCAATCCCCAGAGTGTAGTTTTCCAATCCCCCAAACATGAGCCAAGGCTTAATGCTGGAACAAGACTTTACTGGAAGTAACAACAACAGGTATTCAAGCTACAGTTTCTTTTATGCCCTGCTCCCATGCAGGGGAGGGACACACACGTTATCTACAGTAGCCAATAAAACAGAGGTTACAGCCCACACAAAATCCTCCCCTCTGCCTGTGATTCAATTATCTTATACAATAGAAGATGCAAGTATCACAGGCAGGAAAAATACAGTTTTTACAGCATATTCATAACTTCTAAAATATACATCACATTCACATAAAAATTATATATTCACAATCAATCCATTCAGGGAAACAACATATCAAAAAATGGCATGAATCAGACCAGGGGTTCAGAAGTTAGTAAAGTATCTTTTGGGGCCTGGCTGGCAGCATGGATATCTGGCCCAAACCGGTTTTACAGAGCCCTCTATCCTGGAGACAATGGGGAAAATAATCCAATTATCCAGGGATAGAGGCAGACTCCATTGAGCACATGTTCCCAGTAAAACACAAAAGGATACAAAAATACATAACTCCTATCATACTGAATTGAACGGGCCAAATCTCCCAAGGTCCATAGTCACAGGGCAAGAGGCGGGCAAGCAGTCCTCTCCAGGCACAAGTGGCAAAGGGCACTTCGTCACAGTAATAAATCCATGAATAAAGAAGCAGGGAGGGAAAGTACCGAATGAATGGAGGGGGATTCTTCACATCAACCATCGGTAAATGTTGCCAATATTGCAATGAATACAGTTTACAACCTGAAAGACCAATATTTTGTCCTGGGATTACTTTGGCTATCAGTAATTTATGGTGGACAGCGATTAGCAGAGAACTACTAACAAATTATCTTCCAGAAACATGGGTTAATGAAATAACCCAGAGTAAATAGTGTAGTGTATTCCTTAGGATAGAAAAAGAAGGGTCAAGCCCTTAGTTAGAAACTGGCTAGAATACAGTAGGCAGCAGGAAACACTATCGCTAAAAGTCCTTGATCAGCCAATCACAAAACAAAAAAACTAGAGAGAACAGATATGTCTGCATGATACGCAGGTGTTGTACAGACATATCTACAACCAAACTGTGCACATTGGTGCAGCTCCCACTGTGTTCTCTAATTTGATTTCCTTAGAATGTCTAGGCTTCTCTTTGAACTAAATAACTAGTAGTCTATCCAAGGCTTTGGTATGAAAACATGTTTGAGAGGGTTAGGTGCTGAGCTCATCAAAAATGGATGAAACCACAAACCAAGTGGCATATCTCTGTTCCCTAGAAATACAGTATCTTTTATTTAAAGGTTTAAAAAAAAAAAAAAAAAGCCACAAATCAAAAAATATATTTTAGATGAAACTATACCTGCTTGATTACTACTTATAGAAATTTGTTAAAAATGCCACGAAGAAAAAAAAAAAAAAAAATTTCACATCCAAAGATACCAAATAGCTACATAAAAATAGCTAGATGTAATGAATATGAATTAAATGATTGAAGCGCTGAATAAACAAACTCGAGAATGTGGTCAGGAAGTATGCAAGGACATTCCAGTGCCCAAACTAAACCAGAAGTACTGGAATCATTGCTGGAAATAAGAAGTGCTGTGTTATATATGGGATATGAATTCTGAGCCCTCCAAAAAAAAAAATTAAAACTGTGTAACGATATCAATTAATTAAACACTCCCAGGACTAATAAGTTCTAGACACGGTACTGGAAGTTTTACTTTTAAATAAAATTAAAAGACACGTGGAAGAAATTACACACGAAAAATAATAATTGCATGCAAAATTAATTTAACTAAGTTTCCTTCTTTCTGTTTTCAAACAAAGCATTAAAATATAAAAGTTAGGAAAAAAGAAAACAGAACAAAGATTAAATTGGACAATGTAAATACATATGCCATGCCTAATTATTTATGAAACAGTGGTTAGAATGGCCATTGGCTTACTCTTATAAACACTGTTGGGAACAGAATGTAATATTAATCTCTGGCAGTAATAATAAAATAATTCAGAGCAGCCAGTGGCACATTATTTCTTATTCACATACGTCTAAAACATCTCTGGATGATCTATGTCTGAGAAAGAAATAAAATGTACTGATAAACTTTGTTGCAACTTAGAGCACACCTCTCAATTGTTACTCTCTGCAGTACATAGTTTTATTTTTTGAGAACCCTATTCCATGTTTTCTGACATCTAGAGTTCAGTTTGTGATTGGCACACAGAATGTTTGGGTAGGGTTACAAGGGCAGGACTGCAACTTTTGCAAGTTGTTTTTAGAAATACCACAATGAAAAATTGCATAGTTGAAGGGACACTATAAGCACTCAGGGTTAGTATTTCTATGGCACTTAGTGCTGCAATGTTAAAAATTGCAGCACTAAGTCTGCCTCCAGTGGTTGTTTACCAGACAGCCACTGAAGGCGCTTCATGGATGCTAACGGACCTTTGGTCTGGTAACTGATGCTGGACATTCTCACGCTCTATATATCCACCGTCAGATTCCCACCCCCCAAAGGAAAGCATTGATTCAATGCATTCCTATGGGGAGATCCAACACACGTGCAGCATTTGCCATGCATTAGCGCCATTTGCCGTGGAACGTTGGCGGAGGCGAAGCTGCGACACAGCACTAAGGACATCTGCGCTGGGATAAGGTAAGTAAATAAAGGGTTTTAATCCTTTATTCACGTCGGTGAGGTGGCACGAGGGAGGGGGAGGTATTCCTGGCACTATAGTATCCCTTTAAATGCATGCAAGTTTTCATTTGGGGTATATTCACTTTATTTTTTTTTGTATTTGGGCAGTGGACTGTCCCTTTAAAGCATCTCCTCTGTTTATCAAGAATCCTAAAAATAAATCATTCCTATAGTCCATGCATTTTCTCATACATAAACACAAAACACATGCAACACCATCCCGGAACAATTGTCATGCATCCACAGTTGATTAACTGAACTGTGCGAAGTATGTACAGGAGAGTGTGCACTTTCATTAGTACAATATTGGCTTCCATAACTTACCTGCTAAGGGAACTGGCTTACCACACTTGTGGATGGCAGCATTACTTAAATGGCATGACAAATGACCGTATGTGGTAAGTGTGGCATGATACGCTTACAGTGTGTAAGTAAGGGTCCCCTGTTCCATGTACAATCTACAAAGCTAGTACAGAGCTCTACAAATACAAACTCTAAAAACAGATCTTTTGGATAGAAATGTACTGTTCACGATTAACATTAAGTTCTATTATTTACCTTCGAGGATGAAGAATGAAGTCCTTAAAAGTGTATGGTCTCTCCAACCGTGGATTTTCTGTCTGGATTAAAAGAATTATAAGTTTGTGTAAAAAGTGTGCTTAAAGTAATTAAAAGTTTTTGAAAGATTTTAATATCCCCATTCAGGTTTGTTTGGTTTTCCATAATTCTAGTAATATTTCTATTATAGAAACTGGATCTCTCTCATAACAGTTTTACAGTAAAGAATACAACACAAATGTTCTTTATTAAACAAATTAACCGCTTAAGGACACATGACATGTGTGACACGTCAGGATTCCCTTTTATTCCAGAAGTTTGGTCCTTAAGAGGTTAAAGGTACAGTTTAGGCAATTTAACTACTTAATCCCAGTGGCTATAATACCTGTAAACACACTGGTGCTGTTCCACTGATCAAGATTAGCACGGGCCCTCAAGAGCATTGTTTGACTGCCTTGAGCTTCTCACTATGTCCATAGCAGATATGTACTGCTATGATAAATGTGTAGTTACAGTCCACCTTAGCTATACCTCGATTTACCAATCTATTCAATCGTATGATCTGTGTAACTGACTTGATTAATCTAAACTAGAACTATTTTATGTGAGATAGTACGTAGTTACTTATTTCATCATACCCTGAACATTTTCCCTACCCCACAGTGTCACAGACATATTTGCAGTGCTGTGTGAATTGTAAATCAAAAATCACAGATGTCTTGTAAAGGCACTTGTATATAGTGCCCTGAGGGTGTCCCTACCCTCAGGGTCCCCCCTTGCCCCCCACTGGGCTCTAGGGGGAGGAAGGGGTTAAACTTACCTCTTTCTCCAGCGCCAGACGGGGAACTCTCCTTCTCCTCAGCGACGTCATCGGCTGAATGCGCATGCAGCCAGTCCATAGGAAAGCATTCTCAATGCTTTCCTATGGACGCTTGTGTCTTCTCACTGTCAAAATCACAGTGAGAAGCACGGAAGCGCCTCTAGCGGCTGTCAACGAGACCGCCACTAGAGGCTGCATTAACCAATTTATAAACATAGCAGTTTCTCTGAAACTGCTATGTTTATAGAAGAAAGGGTTAATCCTAGCTGGACCTGGCACCCAGACCACTTCTTTAAGCTGAAGTGGTCTGGGTGCCTATAGTGGTCCTTTAAGAAACATAAGAAAAACAGCAAAAAAATATATAATACAACTTACATTTATTTTCCAGTTATCCCATAACTCTATATAGTTCTTTATCCCTTCAAACACCTGATTTCCTTCTACTGAAAGGGAGACCAATGCAAACTCAAACATCATGGGGCAAGTCCAGTAATATGGCTGCACATAAAACAGTTGTATTAATCTGTAAACTACAGAAAATTTTGACTGTATTGCTTTTTTGGATGTTGTATGGTTTTAAGCAGCAGCTGAGCTTTTAAATAAGCTTTTGATCCTTTAACAGAACCATTGTGTTTTAACTGAGAATTGTGGTTTTTTTTTGTCCAAGCATAATACAGAAAAAGGGCCAGCTACCAAAAAATAGGTAAGGGTGATCTGAATTACATTTCTCGTATATACTTAGAATGCAAATGCCTGTCACTGCATGTACATGTAATGACTTTAGCTAATCGGATGAGAACATGGCAAAACCTTTGGTGAAACAACTTCAGAGTCAAACCATTTGAAAATGGTTTAACCTGTGAAGGGTAGATAGCACCCAGACACTCTTGCCCCCACTTAACTTCTATTTGAGGAAGTTGGTATGAGGGTGGGAGTGCTCCTTTAAGTAACTGTAGTAATGCAAATCAGACCAACATCCATAACCAAATATGTAAAGGCATCTTTTTTTAAAATGCGCACTTTAATCACATTATACAGAAAGATCATCAAAACAAGAGCAGACTGCAGTGATATTGTAGCAAACTGTTCGCTTCCAAAATGTCTGTGATTGATATGTGCCCTTCTATACACAATCTTGCTAATGGAATTCACAACTCTATGGGGGTATGAAAGATAATCAAAATGAAACATATGTTTAGTAAGTTGACTAATAGAGGATTAACTGTAAACCAAAGTAGGATGTCTGCTATAAAACATAGTCAAAGCTATAAACATACGGGATATGCCTGCCTGGCAGCACATCCAGTCTACAATCTATCATTTCCAGCTAACTCCTTCAGTACAGGATGAGATGCCAGCAAACAGATCTTCTGGGAGGCCGGGAGTTAATATACTCATGAAAAGTTAAATACCATTCCCTAGAAACAAAACCTAATTTCTGCAAAATCCCAAAAGCCTTGTAGCAGCTTCATGCTGAGACCAAAAGATTTTAAAACTCATCAGTCCTGGCAGGCTTCCTTTGTACTTTGACTAAGAACACATATCAGCTTTAATGGACTTAAAGGAGAAGGGGAGAGAGAGAGAGAGAGAAACAAGCTTGTGATCAACAGATTAAGTTTACAGAGCTAAAGAACAGAACGTCAAACTGTGAACAGAGTGAGTACATACCGGTAAATGATAAAGAGGAATATCCACGTGACCAAGAAAATCATCTCTGGTCTAAAAATGAATAACAATTATAGTTAGGAATACACATCACAATTCCAAGTAAATCTGCAGAACAGTTTAGCATTTTTTTTTTATTTATTTTTTTTTGCTGGTAGTAGGGGTTAAATTACATTGATCTGTATAAAAGAGAAAATGTTTGCTAGGGTTGCCAAATGTGGCATCACATACTTTAAGGATTTCCATTCACGAGCAATGAGCCAGACTGCAACCTGGCCTGGTAATGGTACATAAGGACACATTCTCAATACAAAGGCCACACATTTTACAAATAATGCAAAACCTAATCAAAATATTTGTTAAGTGTGTGTGTGAGTGTGAATATAGACTATAATTTAGGTAAGTGCAGCAAATAACTAGGAAAACACCAATCCGTCCTTTCTTGTGAATTAGTCATTTGTGGTTCTATGGCAATAAGCTTCTGCGTCAGCAAGTAGAGGAGTAAACAGAGGAGAACACCCAGAAATATTTTGATTGAGATGTGCTGACTGTGGGGTGCAGTGAATAGAAGAAAGGGTGCAGAATAGAGCTCAAAACTGGATAAGGTGTCACCAATCCCTATATCTGCAATGTAGAAATATACTCCTACTACTAAAAAATAGTGGAATTATCAGGAGCAAATATTCAGACCGGTAAAAGAAAACAAATATATAACACACTGAATAAACTGTTAAGTATAAAATAACAGATCAAGGGGAGAACCTAAGAGACTGGTGCAATAATAAAAAGATAAGATGATGTAAAATCCCTGAACATGATACACTGAAAAAGTCCCACTCAATATATAAAATATGCAACATCTGCAATGGTATGAAAGGAAAAAATATAATTAACAAGATACAAATAAAAATAAAAAATACGGTGATAAGGAAACCCAGACTTCGCAATAGTACAAATAATTAGTCTAAAATGGTTATCAAATCTAAAAGTAAAGAGTACTCACATCCAATAACCCTCTGTATCTTATGTATTATTTTTTTGTATCTTGGTATTTTATATTTTACCTTTGCTACCAGCATTGATTTTGCATTTTTTTATTTCTTCATTGGGTGGGACTTATTTATTTTTTATTTTAAGATATTCAGGGCCCCTGAATCAGGGGTTTTATCTTTGCATCATTGCCCTAGTCCTCATAGGTTCTCCCCTTGATCTGTTATTTTTTATATTTCAGAGTTTGTTATTCAGTGTGTTTTTTTTGGTTATTACACTATTTTTACTAGTAGGAGTATATTTCAATTTTTTTTTATTTTTTTTTAGGAACGATTGCCAAATTTTCTGTACAAATCAAATAATTCTGAAAGTAAATAAAATGTTCATTCACGATTGGAAACCGGTTTCATTTCTACAAATAAGCCTGCAATACATTAATGACTCTTGTCACTCTCTCTACATTAGCTCCACTTCTCTGTTTGAGCTCTCCTTTAAAATTAGCTTTAATTACATACAAACTCCATTATCGAACACTCCTTTCCCATTCATAATTGAGACACTGTAATGGTCTTATTTATTGTATATTTCCCCCACTTTCATAATACTGTAAAGTGCTGCAGAATTAGTTGGCGCTATATAAATACCAATTCATATCAGACTGCTTATAAAACCCTCTATAGCAGCACTATTTGCCAACACTCCACCAAATGTATGTGTTCTTTCAACATATCATTCCTCTTCCCCACCATCAATATGCACTATCATCCTCCCAACCATATCAGTTCTCTTGATGAAATCAATCTTATATGCCCCATCAAAACTGTGCTTTATTTCATTATGAACTTTTGTTCTATTCCTGTAGATGGAACCCAACTCTTATTCTTTACCTTCATTTCCCAAGCTACCTATTAGCTATTATGGAGGCCAGAAAGCCATTGAAGAGGCCTCCAAGTGCCAGGGTAGGCAAATACTCCCATTGCTTTATGGGACATAGAACAAAATAAGTAAAATATGTTACAAAATAGATAAATATATCTAGATACAGTAACTTTAGATATTATATATAGCAGTAACTTTAATATATTACATGTTAATGGCATTTTTTTTTTTTATATTTCTTTATTTTTATTATATAAAAGTTTTAACATTTGCATGTGAGGTACCCCAAAGGCAATCCTCCAACGCAACAGGACAACCAGACACACATAGACAAATGTCAAAAAACACAACAATAATTAAACAAACACGAAAAAAAAAAACCATCAATATGGCTGCTAAAACATGGATAAGCTGGCAATATATTGTAATATAGGCGCTGTTTGAGTTAGAACACCGAAAGTTTCCATATATAGTACTGTATTTCCGTTGAAAATCATCTTACGCCCGATGTTTGTTTCAATCTCTACATTTATCCACTGACAATCGATAAAGGAATTCACACCAGAAATTTCCATGATATCGCTGTCACATTAATAGACATACGGAAAAAAAAAAAGAAAAAAAAAAGAAAGAAAGAAAAAAAAAATAGCTTACATTCTCTGAGACTCAAAATGGGGGGGAACCACAGTCTGTTATCATAAATTCTGTCTATTTGTCCAGGGTAACCATAGTTTGGGCACATCTCTAATGCCAAAAAGGGGGTTTGATTCCATCCTATACCGATAATCTATTTGTTCTATAATATTGTGTTAATGGCATTTTTTGTTAGTACCCTATACCAGTTTTTTTCTTAACTTCCTTATTTAACATGGCCAACGATAACTTTACTAAACCAACCCAAAAAAAACAAATCACATGGACTTAAGGATACTGGCCTATATACATGACATTTAAATTACCTTCACAATTTGACACATTTGCCATATACAAGTCAGGGGCGTAGAATTTGTATCGCTCAAAGCCTGGGACATGCAGTCCCATAGGCTGGGCAAACAGATTTTTTTTCCCGGCCTTAAGCCCTGCTACGGGTAATTGGGAGCGGTGCTACAGGGGATGTGAAGGGTTGATGCTAGTGCAATGAACCACTGGTGGGTGCAGACAATTGTAAACGCTCAGCTGCAGCATGGTGCTTACGAATGAGTCAGGGTGAATACGCTACCAACAGCTGGCGGTCCACAATACACACATAGTGTGTATTCAAGAAAATTCAAAAGATAGGTTTAAATGATGCTGTTATACATATTTTTTTATTACAGAAATAGATCCTAACCCAGTCCTTATGGCATACCAACAGTCAAGTATTGAGGTATTTAGAAGTATTTGGTTTTTAATCAAACATTAACACAAAAATATATTCCTGAGCCATAGGATAGTGATTGAGGGATGCTTTTAGGGGAACATTAATTCGATGCTGTTCAATAATCCTCCTCCTCAAAAAGAAAAAAAACCCACAAACTAGCCATTCCCAGTCTATGGGGTCTTTGCATGATGTACGATACACCAATGGAACAGTAGTCTTCTTGGTCGAATTAGAGATAACCCCCCATCTACCTTAGAGACAGTGTTAGAGTTGTTTCACCAAGTCCATACGAGCCTAAGTGACAGGAGAATCTGGAGTGCCATCAGAGCTAGTTTAAAGAATGGATCCATCACCTCAAATGCTTGCATCACCAAGTGTAGATTGATTGTCCCTTTGTGTGCAGCATAGAGGAAAAATCAAGCAACAGCAGTGGGAAGTAACAACACTTTACAGCTGTAGTTTTGCCTTTAGTTCATTTTGATATTTACCAAAAATTAAGTAATCTCTACTTGGATTTACACTTTTTGACTACATGGTAATTTCAATGGAATTCCAGCACAGAATTGATGATATTCTATTTTTATTTTTAATTACAGAGCCACTTCAAATTCCAACAGATCACACAAAGACATGGTCATTTTGGTGCTAGACTGTTCCTTTTTTAAAGACCAACTTAAACAAAGTTTGATCTTAAGACAGATATAGACTTTAGTGCAGAAGGGCAATAAGGAAAATGGAATATAGAGCAGCAAAAAGTCACATACAATATAGTTAATTTAATATTGGTGTTTCTGACATAATTAAAAACATGTTTTAACTAATGCTCTTGCTGGCAGCAGTGTTAGTAAAGGTATGTAGGTTTGCAAAATCCTACTCCTAACCACAAATAGCTGGATGGAAACATATGAGCAGCTAATGTGTAAATAGCTGTATAAGCACTTTTTAAAGTAGGCCTGTCAGTATAGTTCTCGAACGTTCTAATGACTATTTGCTCTTGGAAAGGCTATTCAAAATAGCCTTGAAAACAGCCATAGTGGTTGCACAGCATAAAAAACAGCACAATTTGTGCGCCTTATGAAGACTTTACAATTTGGATTAAACAGGCTTTATGGACAAATAATTACAACATTCATAGAGTTGGTCCCCTGGCTTTCCCCAACAATTTTTACATCTGGACGTAGACAGGTGGTTCTGTTTACATGACAGACAACTGATTCATTTGTGCTCATGTAAGGATATCTTTAAAACCTACACAGCATAATACCGTGGAGAAGGGGGAGAAAGTTGAGGCCTGACTTCTCAAACCAAATACTCTATAATAAACCTAATGAATTAGTTGATGATGTTGATAGACAGCTTTCATAATAAATGAAAACCAGTACAAAAAAACAGAAAACCAATTTTTCATAGACCGCTAAGAATCAAATTTATGGGAATGTGCATATAAATATAGTCGTTAAAGAGTCACCAGAACAACTACAGTAGTTGTTCTGGTGAGTATGGTCAGTCCTTGCAGGCTTTTACCTGTAAACACTGCCTTTTTAGAGAAAAAACAGTGTTTATCTTACAGCCTAGAAACACCTTCAGTAGTAACTCCTCTGATGGCCACTGGAGGTGCTTCTGGGGCAGTGCTGCACAGTGTGCCGCACTGATGTTCAGCCTCTGCACGCTCTTCATGGAGACACTGAACTTTACCCATAGAGGTGCATTGATTTAATGCATCTTTTTGAGAAGATGCTGAATGGCCAGCGGGTCGTTTCCCACTTTCCATACACATTTGTGTTCCTGACCTTAGTGTTTTTCAAACACCATAACAACTACATTTCAATGGGGTCCGGTCCCTAGCACAGTCTTACATTTTAAACAAAATATATTTTTGCAGGCACTGTCCCGCCCTCTCCTCTTCTGCAGTAGCATTAACGCAGTGAGGAGGTGGCAGTGATTGGCTGAGCATGCAAGCTGATGCTCTCAGTCTATCACTGGCCACACATCCCGCGTTAAGGATAGAAATGTACTAATATTAACTCACAATGGACGGCCAGATAACTCTTTCCTGCCGCCTCTTCACTGCTCATTTTAGGGACTGGAATCTTAGAAAACCTCTTTAGTGTTAAATTGTTGAACAGTTTAACACAAAAGCTTTCTTAATCTCTCTAATTAAAAAAATTATAAATCTATAACTTAACACTTATGTGTGTGTGTATATATAATATATATATATATATATATAAAAAATGTGTCAATCACTACATATTTTGGCAATTTTCATTTTGTGTACAAAATCAAAATGAAGTAAAGGAGAAGAAAAGACTATTTTGACACCTATTGCATTTATACAATGTATAAATGTAGTGAGTGGAAAACAAAAATCCTCAAAATTAGCATAGGCAGCTAAAAAAAAGAAAAATTGAATGTGAGAGGGGAGTTTCTTAATTTACAGTCAGGTCATTCCCAGTGATTGAGATGTCAAGGAAAAGGTGTCTGCGCAGCAAAGGTGTTCAGCTGTACAATGCACAGAGTCTCAAAGTGACAACACCACCATTATGGCTAATGATCTGCTTTGGCAGTGATCATATCAACAATTTTGTTTAATTCCTGTGTGGTTTTAATTAATATTATGTATATATGTAGCCACTGCTGAAAAATTCATGATCTAGGTGTCCCCCAAAACTCCATATATTTTTTACCTAACCCCATGTCATTAAGATATTAGTGTAATCAATAATTATTAGATGAACTGTCACTAACTCAATTTTACCTAACAAAGTTTTTTTTTAACATACATCTGTTGAATTAATCTCAGTAAACAGTACAATCGTTTTTATGAGTGTGAGGAACAAAAAACTGTCACTTCTCCAGAATTAAAAGTTCTGCTTTTAGGGAAATTAATATTTTAACCCCTTAAAGCGGCACAGTCATGGCTGCATCCATTTTTTTTTTACCCCCCTCCCGGATCCACTACGTCTAATTGCACCCTAGTCACCCCCAAATGCCCCTAGTCCCCTCATATTAGCCATTTTCTCATCTTTATTTTGCACCCTATGTCCCTTATTTAGTTCAATAGCCACGGCTCAGGGAGGTCACTATGTTTCCCCTGCTAGTTAACAGATGTCCCACCATGGGGCCATTTATTAGAAGGGGAGGGGCTTGTAGCTCCCTTCTTGTAATAAACTAAACAAACGAACACCAATATTCGGTGTTTGTTAGTCTGAAATTTCTAATCAATCATCTTTCTGATGAATGAATGGACGAAATTGGGCAATAGCAAATGCCCAAGTGTTTAACTGGACATGCATGGGAGTTTCATCGCGCTATCTAGTGTGGGAAGATGACATATCCCACAGGGCCATAAAAATTCTACCACCTGGGAAACTGGGTGGGGAGGATGTCAGACACTATGCTTAAAAGAGACAGGCAAAACCACTTTACAATTTACACTTGAACCCCTCTTAAAGGATCACTATAGGGTCAGGAACAAAAACATGTATTCCTGACCCTATAGTGTTAACACCACCATCTAGCCCCCCTGGACTCCTCATGCCTCCAAAAATATAGTAAAAATCTTACTGTATTCAAGCCTGAAGCTGTAAACCTGCATGCTGTTTGACTCAGAAAAACAAGCAGTCTGCTGACATGTGGTAGCCTGATTCAATCACAGTGCTTCCCCATAGGATTAGCTGAGACTGACAAAGAGGCAGATCAGGGGCAGAGCCAGCATGATTCAAACATAGCTCTGGCCAATCAGCATCTCCTCATAGATATGAATTTAATCAATGAATCTCTATGAGGAAAGTTCAGTGTCTGCATGCAGAGGGAGGAGATACTGAATCACAAGATGCTGTGCACAGTGCTGCCCTGTGCTCTGCTAACAGCAGATCTGAGTGGATGTTGGCATATTATTCCTCCATCAACTCCAAAGTCCCTCTGGTTCACTCTGAGTGACTGCAACAAGAGGTGTTCCTAGCTTTCAATGTAAACACTGTTTTCTCAGAAAATATAGTGTTTACATGAGAAAGGCTGCAGGGAGCTATAGTTCTCACCTGAATAACCTCATTATGCTGAAGTTGTTCAGGTGACTATAGTGTCCCTTTAACTACATCCTTCAGCGAGTCACCCTTCCTACATTATCGGAGATACGAACTCCTTATTACTTACTAGAACTACTGACGTACATGAGGTACCCAAGACAATAGCTCAACTAACTCACTTTTAAACGTTTAGAACCACACTAGACCCTTACATGACAACCCTATACAATTCCACTGGCCAAGACCAAGGGCTACCACCTGAATGCTCCTTGCCAACATTATCACCTTACCAAAACCGGGCAAGCCAATCATGAATGTAAACATTTTAGACCCATCTCGCTCCTCAATATTAACACTAAAATATTATTAGCCACATGCTTGTCTGGTGTTCTGCTGACTTAAAATTTGCATTGACCAGGTGGAATTTGTGGCCAGATTCTAAGGGGGCAGAAAATTACGGTAAAGTAGCGGATTCAGAGTACTACCCCCCTGGGTTGGGATCCAAGAGCTACAATTTTCATTAGATGCCAAAAAAGCATTTGATTGGTTAAGCTGGGGTTCTTGACCTCAGTCCTTTCACGGTTTGCTATTGCGGACCAATTTATGATGTGTTTTTAACACTGACACAGACTCTCGTTTCCTCACGGACTCTAAAGCAATGCTCTATTACATTATAGCCAAGTATCCTATTACAAGCTAAATGAGAACAAATCCCAAGTGGTGGGAATTAATCTCAGCCAATCCATGACACCAACGCCTTAAATTGGCATTCAACTTTGACTGGTCTGAGACACACAAATTATTTAGGACTCTGGATATCTCAAGACCCAGAAAACCTTGTTGCAGACAATTATATCAGAATACAGCAGGATATTAAAAGATCTCTAGTAGGGAGGCTCCTCTACTAACCTGGCCTAAAAGGCTTTCTGTGACCCTCACAGCTCGAGCCGTGACAGTCCTTGAAGAGAATCATACTCCCCAACTTACTCGACAAACTGGGTGACAGTCTGTTGACTCGTTGGGGGTTCATACACCTCACAATAGCACATGCGGCCTAGTGCACCCTGGGAGGGGAAGACGGCCGCTCTTGCGACTTGGGTGAGCAGGGACGCAGTCACTGCAGAGCAAATGCTCTGCTCCCCCCTCCCCCCCCACCGCCTTTGGACCGGTGTGGATGATCCCGGTCCACCCCCGTAGGACGACCGCAAACATGCAGGAGAGTGGATGAGGCCTTCCTCATGGGCAGTGTTCACCGCGAAGCACCAAAACTGGCAGAGGCCACTTGTTATGCTCTACTTCAAGCTGGATAGGCTATTCAGCGCTTTTTGGCGGCCGCTGCAATGTAGGATGCACCGAAATGCCCAGCTACAACCCAGTGCACACTCCCATTGGCAGCCAGCTCCAGGTCCACGACAGAAGTCTTCAAAGCTCACTGGGAGGAAGGCCCAAAGATAGTGGAGGAACAAACAGAGAGGCTCACCCAAACACCCAGCACTGCAGAAGACCGCTGCTGAGTCTCCAGAAGAGCTGGAGGTACAGCAGGTGGCCCAGTTCTTGGTACAAGCTATGATCCACTGACTCCCATATTGGCTCGAAGGGGCGATAGTCTGTGCACAACCTATGGCGGGCATTGGGTAAAATGGGACTTGGGGACTGAGCTGTAAAGGGCTCCCGCTCATTCACTGCTTATAGAGGTTATCACCAACACCCGTGGCTAGCGGATGCAATATGTTATTAGCCCTTCGTTATTTTTATTTCATAGAGTCTGACTGACTCTACCGTTTACTGTTTACACTCATTGCCTTATCAACAGGGGGGTACTCCTGGGGAAACACTATTGATATGCTTCATTTTGAGTCAGTTTAATCTGCTAATTTTCCTCGGACTCTCATAGGTCTAACATGTAAAAATATTCAAACTAAACGACTAGCATATGCATGGACAGGCAAAAAAAAAAAAACCTGAATACAGTTTCTTCTAAATCCTTCAGAGACCATGTAGTGACAGTGGCACTTATGTTTTATTATAGTACAAAGCTGCTCTAGTGACCCCAATCATACAAAGACACTTACCAGGCCCTCTTCCTCAATGGGTACACGTTGAGGAACTATACCTTGTCCAATGTCCTATACAGGTATACTAATGGATTCCTCCAGACCTCCCACTCCCCTCATTCTGCCTACAACAAAGACACTAGGGACGGTCTAGGACTGGTCCAAGGCCAGATTTAGTTCCTCGTCCCTTATGTCTAGAGCTACCCCTAGGACAGTTCTCCCCCTTTGCATTTCCCACCTTCATGTTCAACCATGGATAAAAGCAGGATTGCAATATCTAAATGTTTTTTACGATAAAGCTACTAAGCTCACATTTGCACAATGCCAATCAAAATATCAAATCTCTTCTACCAAGTCGCACATCTGTGGATTTCCCATTTTCTTGCCATCACCTTTCAACTTTATTTTTTTGCTAACAAAATACCCCTAGTCAATAAAACACTCTAAATCCAACATTTCATACCCCACAGGACAAATAATCACTACTCAAAATTTGGAAGCTGTATATATGTCAGTATGTTAATAATTCTGAATGCGTTTTTGTATGCCGGCAATTACAGGTTTCAGGCTCTGCAGCACTGATAGACTAAAATATATAGGCATATTAAAGGACCACTCTTGGCACCCAGACCACTTCAGCTTAATGAAGTGGTCTGGGTGCCAGGTTCCTCTAGGGTTAACTTTTTTTTTTTTTTTTTTTAAACATAGCAGTTTCAGAGAAACTGCTATGTTTATAAATGGGTTAATCCAGCCTCTAAAGCCTCTAGTGGCTGTCTCATTGACAGCCGCTAGAGGCGTTTGCGTGCTTCTCACTGTGAAAAATCACAGTGAGAAGACGCCAGCGTCCATAGGAAAGCATTATAAATGCTTTCCTATGAGACAAGCTGAAGGCGTGCGCAGCTCCTGCCGCGCATGCGCATTCACCCGAAGAGGAGGATCGGAGGCGGAGAGCTGCCACCTGGCGCTGGAAAAAAAGGTAAGTTTAACCCCTTTCCTTGCCATTCAGCCCGGCGGGAGTGGGACTCTGAGGGTGGGGGCACCCTCAGGGCACAATAGTGCCAGGAAAACGAGTATGTTTTCCTGGCACTATAGTGGTCCTTTAAACAATGTACAATTCTATACTTTGAAACTATATTGTTCTACTGTTTATATCTTATAATATCCTGTCACATCACATGTACTTTTATTTTATCTATTATTGTAACAATTTGACAAACAATATTTTATGAAAATGTAAACTGATGTTGGAAATTACCATGCAAAAAAAATCAATAAACTTGGTTTAAAAAAAAATAATTTTTTTTAAAAATCCTCATGATATATAACATGTATGGGTGCACTTAAACAGGAAGGGTGGAATGAATAAATACATGGTTTAATAGAAAAGGGGAGGGGAGCAGGAGGGGGCTTGGTAACAAATGTGCCACATCTCCAAATAGTAAGTTAATATTGCATACATTTAGAATTTAACACACAGAAAACAAATGTGGGGGAAAACAAAGCGATACCAGCAATAACACTAGTGGATAAGTAAATGTTTACTTGTATATCTAGTTTTAAATGTTATCTAGATGGAGAAACAACATGCATTTCTGGTTGCCACTTATGCATGCTTACATCAGCACCTATCTGCTCCAAAATGATGTTATGGATCTAACACCTTTATGAAATGCAGAATATCAGTGGTATCTAAATATTGTGCAAATATCCACTTTCTATTTATACACATAAGGATTTTTATCTGCTAACCATAGAACATCAAATATAAGCAACAATAGGTGGGGTACAAATGTGTCTTTCAGCTCAAATTTTTCAATTCAGATTTCAATCCAATACAATTCAGTATTTTGTGAATAAACCCCATTAAGCCTAAAAGGAAGAATTCTAAATATAGAAGATTTCACTGTCACTGCCTAGGTCTGACATGCTATAATAATTCCAAACCAAGTGAGAGATTAAAAAGAAAAAGGTTATTAACTAAACTTGGTATGTATCAAACTGTGGAAAAATTA
The DNA here is from genome assembly GCA_933207985.1 of Pelobates cultripes. NCBI lineage: Eukaryota > Metazoa > Chordata > Amphibia > Anura > Pelobatidae > Pelobates > Pelobates cultripes. Next base: position 68,086,273 of record OW240914.1, on the reverse strand, counting down.
ACAATCACCTTTAAAAAAAAATAAAAAAATAGAACACAAAGTCTAAGAGTATATATTTGCTTTGTGTCAGAAGTAGTAAACAATTCACACTTAAATTTACAACAAAAATCAAAAAAAGAGTAGGAAAAAGGAGGTAAAAGAAAAATGTGAAATTTGGATTAGGGAAATTGCATATAAATGTGGTAATGACCATTACTAAAGAACCCTCCCTGCCTTAGAGAGGATAGAGATAAGAAACAATGTGTTTAGCTCTCTTTCTAAATTTTTTGAGGAAAATGGAATTAAAGGGACACTATAGTTTCAAGTGTCAGCTCACTCCGATCCCCGTGAAAAAAAAAAAAAAAGGTGATTTCTCTAACATTTTTTCCCACACCTCACAGGTCTCCCTGTGACTAGCCTCACCCATTTGCTATTCTTACATAGCAGGGTTAAGCCAACCTCTAGTGGCTGTCTTCCTGACAGCCGCTAGAGACGATTCTGCGATGCTGTATGCAAAATTCGCATCCAGCAGGTATAATGTCCATAGGTAAGCATTGAGAAATTATTTCCTATGGAATGTTAGAATGAACGTGTGGCTCTTGCCGCGCATGCACATTTAGCTCCACTCGGGAGCTGACGTCGGCGGGGGAGAAGAGGTCACCAGCTCCGAGGGAGCCCGGCACTGGATTAAGGTTAGCTGCTGAAGGGGTTTTAACCCCTTCAGCGCCACGGGAGGGGGACCCTGAGGGTGAGGGTCCCCCAAGGATGACAGCGTCAGGAAAACGGATTTGTTTTGCTGACACTATAGTGGTCCTTTAACATGCTTCAGGTATTCTGAGTGGTTTTTTAAATCAGTGCTCCTCAACCCTCTCCTCAAGGCACACCTAATAGTCCAGGATTTAGGGATTACCTGGGTGTGTCTGAGGTGTTGAAAGAAAAAAAAAAACACCCAAAAACTAAAAACCTTCCAGATGTTGCTGAACTACAACTCCCATGATTCTCAGCCTATTTCATTCATAGAATCATGGGAGGTGTAGTTGAGCAATATCTGGAGGGACGGAGTTTGGGGAAGCCTGCTAGACTCCAAGGTGGGTTTTTTTTCCCCTCTTTCTTTTTCTAAACACCTTAGAGTTGACACAACAGGTTAATCCCTAAATCCTGGACTGTTAATTGTGCCTTGAGGAGAGGGTTGAGGAGCACAGCTTTAAATCCTGGAGTACTATTGAGAACAAGAAAAAAAGTAACACCCAGAACTAAAGACTGAAAAAAAAGGTATGGTTTTGCCTGTACATCCAAAGACTAAATGCAAGACTGCAGATTAGTCTTTCATGGTGCAGCTATCCATTGCCCCTTAAGTGATTATTACAAAAAGCTGCTACAGGACACTATACCCTTACAGAGATTATTTGTTTAAAAGGTTGGCAGTTCCAAGGTACATTCTTCCAGATACTGTCGATGTTTGCTTACCAATTAGAAAATGGCACCATTTCTGGAAAGAAAAATACTAAGCATAACCTGCATCTGTTAATTAACAAAGTGTTCTATAATGCTGTGTGCATAGCCAGAGTGTCGCAGTTGTAAAATATATATTTGACTGCTAACTTTCCTTATAAAAAGTGAAGGACATTCTTCAATAAATGTGCTATTTCTATCCATGGAAAACAGAAAATCAATCTGTTTCTACGGTTTGCCTATTTTAGTATTTGCCCAGATGCATGTTCGGCTGGGTTCCACACAGAAGTGTACAGTTCCAAGATGGAAGAAAACATGATTTTTATTGGAGGACATATAAAATATAAGCAGAAACAGAAAAAAAATTAAATTAAAATAAACACAGATCTGGACTATTGCTGCTGCTTATTAAAATATAGACTGAATACTTCTTTTATAAAAGGACCACATTCTTTTTGCTTGCAAACTCAGACATAAACGGACATTCTGGACTTTGATAGACTAAATGGCTTCACACAAGGAGTGACCATCAAGCGGGTTATTTTAACCAACACAGAAAGTTTCTTTGCTTACTCTAAAAATAAATGTGGCTGTCACAGTTTAGCACAACATGCTAGTTTGTAACACAAACACATTTACACTTTTTACTCTTATTAAGCTTCTCACAAAATATTTGAGCCTTAATTCACATTAAAAAAAATGAACTGAGGCAGCAAAGCAGCTGTTGCAATACCAAAACTCCAAGTTTTAGGTCATATAACACAGGGTTTCTCAATTGTACCACCATGGCTTTGTATTTTATCCTACCGCCCTTCTTTATTGTTAACACCAGGCATGGGCTGTTTATAAAGCATATTTTATTTATAACAGATACACTATCAGATTCACAGTGAGTATTTCAAATTAATGATTCCTCAATAGAATCTGGCATTTTACCTTCTATATATTTCTACTGAAATAAAAGACTACATAACATTTAAGGATGAAGACAAACACACACACACAAAAAAAAAAAAGGATAAAACTAATAAATCCACTCCACATCTCTTATTTTTCTTTGCTTGTTCATAGAATTTGTTCAGGGACTCGTTTTTTGTAAATATATATACACATGGGGGCAGAGCCTGATCTGCAAGTGGACAAGACATATCCAAAACGAGATTCTTCAAACCGAGCTGTTTAACGGCAATACCCTAAGTTACAGAGGGAAAAAAACCTCTATCTGAGGTGCTCTTCAATCGGGGGGCACCCTAACAAATCAAGTGATACCTGATTTGAGTTTGTGGCCACTGGGAACTGCAGCAGCAACTACGGCCTTCAAGCAGCAGAGCTGGGGAAATGCGGTCGGTTTCCTCATGGTGAACCACGCAGTTAAATACCGCAGTTATACGCACGGCAGCTGAAACTGCACAGGTGCCATTCACTGCAGACTGTCTCACGTCGGCGGGTGCACTTCTCGACCCTGTACACAAGCGGACACGGCCAGCATAACGCTGTCAGGTAAATGTTGCAGCACTTGGATGAGCTTTTTGAAGGCTTCTGGGCAAAATTGGCAGCACGTATTGTGGAAGCTCCGACCCAAGACCAGGAAGGACGGTGGAATCTAAAGAGACGCGAGATGTGTTTGTCTGCCTAGGCTAAAGGCCAGCAAGGATACCTCCCAGACACATCGACCACGGAGGAATTATGGAAATATCAAGCATTGCATAAACTACTAGTTGTACACATTACCAGGTTCAGCTTTTAAAGGTAAGCAGATCTTGTAGGAACCAAAGATTTTGAGGATATATCTGTGACAATATCAAAAAAGTTGGATAGATTGGAACAAGATAGCCTAAAGACGAAACAAAAAAAAAGTATCAAAGGGATACAGATGATTACAAAAAGTAAATCTCAGAAAACACTGTAAAAAATGTTTTTTCGGAAAAAAGATTTTCCTTAAAAAGAGGAAATTTGAGGGAACATGTTTAGGAGAAGAAGGGATTCTGAAGGAGAAAAAAAGAAAGAATACCCCAAAGTACCAAACAAAAGTAGGGATCGACTGATTATCGATCTGGCCGATATTCTGTATTTTCGGTTTCGGATAATAAAGATGCCGATATTCTGTATTTTCGGTTTCGGATAATAAAGATACCGATATTGCCGATAATGCAGACGCAGCACACTCTTACTTACCTTCCCAGCAGCTCCCTTCAGCTCCCGTGTCTAAATCTTGCGAGTCCAGCGGCCGTCAGAGCATTACCATGGCAATGCTCCGCGCGGCACACAGGACACGAGAATTAGACAAGGGAGCTGAAGAGAGCTGCTGGAAAGGTAAGAGTGTGCTGGGCCACCAAGTAATGCCATATCCCCCTCTCTAGCCAGGTAAGAAGCAGGGAGGGGGGACTAAAACAAAATTTAAAAAAAATACAACTTTAAAAAAAAATAAAAAAAATAATGCTTCTCCCCCCCTCCCCAATTTACACACACTACATACCTACACAAACACACACTACATCCTCTACACAAACACTGCATTCACTAATCAAATGCTGTCACTGCATCCACTACACACACATTCTTGAAAACAAAAAATTCTGACTGGCAAGTATATTTTGTGCATTTACCTTAATAAAAAAAAAAACATTTGCAAAAAAAAAAAATGTTCAGTTAAGAATAGATTTGTGTAGAAATAGTTTATTTTTTTATAAAGGGTAAACAATATGAGTTGGCCAGAGAGAAAGTAAGGAGAGAACAAAGAAGAAACATCACTCCTCCACGTACATATAACAAACCAGAATTTTTTTAATAACAGAGTGTCCCAATTTTCATATAATAAAGAAGAGTGTCCTATGATAGACCTATTCACACGAGAAACAGATATGAACCCCTACGTTCAATAGGAGAAGAGGTTTTGTTTTTTTAGGAAGCCCGAGACCGCAACATTTGTGGTCCAGAGTCCCACACTCACCTCTAAAACAAAGGAGAGAATCACTGGAAGAGGGAAGAGAGGAGGGAGGAAAACAAAGAAGAAAGAGGGTAAACTAAAGTAGAACCTATAAAATGTTTTAACATTTCTAAAAAGGTTTTACATTTTAACCAACAAAAAGTTTTAGAAAAAGGTTTTAAATTTGCTCCTAGCCAAGGTCTAAATAAATTTGAAACATTCATTGATCTTAATCGTTACATGAGAAAATTGTGCCTTAAAAAAAAAATATTTTTTTTTTATAATGTAAAAGAAAAAACAAATAGCACCAATGAAGAAGGTTTCATACATACTGATCTCAAATTAAAATCAGATTTTCTTCCATATCATTTAAAAAATGCAAGCATGAAGGCATTTGAACAAGCTTGTATTGAGGACATTAAACAAGTCAAGCCCTTGTTCAAATTTTGTGATAATCTATCTAGTGGAGAAAGAAATGCCCTAAAAGAACCAAGGGATGATAAAAATGTAGTAATTAAACCCGCTGAAAAGAGCGGAGGTGTCATTACGGACAAATCCTTTTCTATAAAGGAAATCTACAACCAGTTATCAGATACGGAAAACTGTTGTAAATTAAAGGGTAATCCAGAGAGAAACGTATTACCTATTTAGACCTAGGCTTTAAAACAGGCATCATAAATAAAAAGGAATATAACATTTCTCAACCATAATAATCCTATCATACCAGTCATATACATTTTGCCTAAATTGCACAAAGATCCGGTCTGCCCTCCAGGTAGACCTATAGTGGCAGGGGTGGATTAACTTTTATCCCCCCTGGCGCAATATATAGATTTTTTTACTACAGCCACTGGTATTAAAAACAATATCCTACATGTAGGACACAATGAACCTTCTGCAGACATTTAAAGTGTTTGAATGGTGTAGAATAGGGATGCACCGAAATGAAAATTCTGGGACGAAACCGAAACTTCAGGATGCCCTTAGTCGAAAATGACTTTTTCCCAAATGATTTTTAAAAAGTTTTTTTTCCTATAATTTTGTTATTAGACTTTTTAATGAATTTAATCTAATATGAAAAACTCCCCCCTTGTCCCATAGTGTTCTTTCTCTCCAGTGTTCTTTCTCCCCTGTCCCATAGTGTCACCCCTGTCCCATATACATAGTGTGTCCCATAGTGTTCTTTCTCCCCCTGTCCCATAGTGTTCTTTCTATATAGTGTTCTATTGTTCATAGTGTTCTTTCCCCCTCTTGTCCATAGTGTTCTTTCCAGATAGTGTTCAGACAGTGTTCTTTCCGAGCACAGACAGAGCACAGATTCAGAGCACAGACAGGTTTGTGCAGATAAAGGCACATTGAGGAAGATTTCTGCCAGACCCATGCATCGGATCAAGAGAGCAGCTGCTAAAATACCATTACATAGCAGCAAACGGATATTTGAAGCTGCTGGTGCCTCTGGAGTCCCACAGACATCAAAGTGTAGAGTCCTCCAGATTCTTGCAACTGTGCATAAACCTTCTATTCGGCCACCACTAACCAATGCTCACAAGCAGAAATGGCTACATTGGGAGAAAAATACATGAAGACTAATTTTCAAACAGTCCTGTTCACTGATGAGTGCCGTGCAACCGTGGATGGTCCAGATGGAGTAGTGGATGGTTGGTGGACGGCCACCCTGTTCCAATAAGGCTGCGACGTCAGCAAGGCGGTGGTTCAGTCATGTTTTGGGCCGGAATCATGGGAAGAGAGCTGGTCGGCCCCTTTAGGGTCCCCAAAGGTGTAAAGATGACCTCTGCAAAGTATGTGGAGTTTCTGACTGACCACTTTCTTCCCTGGTACAGAAGGAAGAACTATGCTTTCCGTAATAAAATCATCTTCATGCATGACAATGAACCATCTCATGCTACAAAGAATACCTCTGCATCATGGTGTGACCTTCATCCTCCCCTGACCTCAATGCTATTAAGAACCTTTGGAGCATCCTCAAGAAAAAGATCTATGAGGGTGGGAGGCAGTTTACATCCAAACAGCAGCTCTGGGAGGCTATTCTGACATCTTGCAAACAAATTCAAGCACAAACTGTCCAAAACCTCACAAGTTCAATGGATGCAAGACTTGTGAAGCTGCTATCAAATAAGGGGTCCTATGTTAAAATGTAACATGACCTGTTAAAATGTTTAAAACGTTAAAATGTTGTTATAAGTTTGATTGAAATAGATTTTGATTTCAGTGAATATGCTGCAAACACAACAAATGACAATTTTCAGTTCTTTACAACCTATAAAGTGTTTTGAAACTTACTGTGCGTAATAATTTGGAACAGTGCATTGTAAGTTTATGTTTAAAAAAAAATACTGTTATCATTAGGAGGTTTGTTCAATAAAATTTGAATTGTACTCTTAATAGTTGATAACATGAGAATTATGCTGACTTATTTACATCAATTATTTAGGTAAATGAGAAAAATATAATTTGCATAATAATTTGAAACAGGGTATATTTTGGACACCTGAGATATACAAGCATAAAGATGATATAGAATTAAAGAATCCGGAGCAGGGTTACATTTCTACAGCAAGAACAAAAGAAAAGGGAAGGGCTGTGCCACAGGTTAACACTAATACTACAACTTATTTGGCACAAAAGCAGATAGGTCTGGTGCATAAATCTCACAAAGAAAGTTTTTATAATCCAAAGATGAAAACGTCAGTGCTTGATAGCATGTACAGTACTGTCTGTGACAAACTCCCCTTTTCCTGTGGGTTTGCCACAAGTTTTTGGAGGGGCCCGTTTGCCAGCCTCCTACCCTGTGACTATGGCCCCTGCAACAGACCTGGCTAAAATACTTTAAAAGGCTCTGTTCATGAAGTATGTACATTTGTACTCCAGACAGAGAGACTGACTTTTTTGACACCAGCCCTTTTGGAGGCAACAGATTTTTGTTCCTTGCTATCTAATTATAAATTAAATCTTTCCAAAACCCAAATATTGACATTCTATATGACCGATAATCAGAAGAAGGATATAGGCGATATTGGCCAATTTGATATATATCAAAAGTCCATAGATTATTTAGGAATTGTGATCAGACCTAAGATATTATAAACTATTACAACGAATTATGAAAACCTGTGGGTGGAACTTGATATATTATTAACTCAATTGAAGTGTTAGGCGTTCAGGTATTTATATAAAATCAAACAAATTGATTACTTGGCATATATACTTATCTCTTCCTTGTGATAGGAAGACATAGGTGCGTGTTTATTATAATGCTTAATTTGGTCTGCACTAATACATGGATTTTCCTTAATCTTTCTTTCCTTCTTAAATCTCTTTTATATGCCATGTACTTGTTTATTCCTTTCCATGTCTTTTAAGGTACTTATACATAGATCTAATGAGTGTATTAATAAAATTACCTGATCATCGTTTTTTTTTTTATCACGTGTTTTGTTAATTAACTATTAATGAATAGTTGTAATTCTCATATTTGCTAAAGTGTATTCCGGCTATAATTCTGCCATCCCGACCAAATCTGCACCTATCTGCTAGATACAATTGGTGCCTGGAGTAAAATTCATGCTATTCACATACAAACCCTATAAAAATGATAGGATTTGAAAAACATACAAAGCACCAATTACAAAAACAAAACACAGGACTAGCAAGATGCACTTTTACAAATGATAGATTTAAGTAGTATTTGCCCGTTTGCAGCACCAGCAAATAGTTTAGTATCCCTTAATAACCAGAGTTAAACAAAAAACCTCTATTTTACTATAAGGGAGGAGGTCATATACTTCCCTTATGCCTCCAACCTGCATTAATTGGGTGGGGCATATCTACTAAACAGTGATCAACTAGTGGCTGCTCACTGCAACTAAACATAAGCAACTGGGTATGGTATGTCCACAGCCTTGCATATTTTATTATTAGTAAGGGGACAGACACTAGGCTTCCAAACCCCATTTAATAAGTATCAATTACTGACCACGAGTGGGGGCACAATTAGCATGTCCTCACATTTTTCATTTAATAGCTCCCATCCACAGACCACTTGTCATTATTCATTATAAAGCCTTTAGCCAATGACCAAAAGGTAGGGAGACCAGAACATTGAGCCATTCTAGTGTTTGGGCAGCAATGGCTGTCAAGTCGGTAGTGTTTATGGGTGAGTAGCCACTGGCTGCTCACTGTTTAGTAGATATGCCCCTAGGTGGGTGCATTCAGAAAGGCTAGAATCCCCTTCACAGTAATATGGGGGCCATACCGATGGTTTACTCACAATTTAGTAGAGAGACTATCATCATAGGTGGCCATGCTTAAGCGTGCTGAGACCAAGAATCTCAAAGGTAGTTATACGGGACCCGACACCCACAGACTCCATAACCACTTCAGTCTGTTAAAGTGGTTGTGATGCTTACAGTGCTCCTTTAATAATGCTGAGCAGCAATTACTGCAAAAACCACACATACACACAAAAATATATTAAAATGATTACTTTTAAAACCTTGCATGATTGAGATTTCGCCAAGGAATTTAAGGCAAAATACTCAAATAAGAACAGTTACTTTTAAAACATAACCACTTTTTTTAGGTGGACTATTTTGATCCACAATTTGCAATTCCCAGATGAATTCTATCCAATCTTCAAGTGAACACTAGTAGACTAGTGTAGTCTAAGATCATACTTAACCCCTTAAGGACTCATGACATGTGTGACATGCCATGATTCCCTTTTATGCCTTAAGGGGTTAAAGGACCACTATAGGCACCCAGACGACTTTAGCTTAATGAAGTGGTCTGGGAAGTGGTCACAGTGAGAAGACAACAGCGTCCATAGGAAAGCATTGAGAATGCTTTCCAATGAGACTGGCTGAATGCGCACACGGCTCGTGCCGCGCATGCGCATTCAGTCGAGGAGGAGGAGAGTCCCCCGCCTGGCGCTGGAGAAAGAGGTAAGTTTAACCCTTTCCACCCCCTAGAGCCCGGCGGGAGGGGGACCCTGAGGGTAGGGGCACACTCAGGGCACTATAGTGCCAGGAAAACGAGTATGTTTTCCTGGCACTATAGTGGTCCTTTAATCCTTAGAACATTTAATTAATAGTATTTTTTCAGACACAAAATTTAGACAATTAGAAAAGAAGAAAATAAAGTGCTTTTAAATTAATTACTTTACAATTTCCTATGGTTTGATATGATGAAATGCATGCTAAAATACTATGCTATCTGTTCAGCATAAGAGGATTTATCCAGCACAACATAAGTGACTCTGCAAAGTCTATTCTTAAATGGAGCTCATGCCCAGTTTAGAGCAGAGCAATTATGACGTATATGAGTCAAGACTTTAACACTTTAGAAACACTTTTTTAATTCTTTAAATGAATCAGTTGCACTAAAGTGGCAGGGTTAAAGGGAAACTACCCCCATGTTTTATTGTATGGCATTGAAAAATAAATTAACATTTTTAAAGTCTCTGCAGCTACAGGCAGACCTCACAGTGACCAGAAAGAGGATCCACCAGTCAGGAGCCTCTTATTCTGGTCTATTGTAGCTATCACAGGGCTTGAAACATTTGCTTGGAATCTAGAAGCCAGCTACAAAAGTTAGGAGCCAGGTTTTTTAACACCAAAAATACAATTCTTAGAAGGACACTTGATGTAGTTGTTCTGAAGTCTATAGCTGGTCCCTGAATGCTTTTCAATGTAAACACTGACTTTTAAGACAAAAGGCACTGTTTACATTGCTGCCTGATGACACCTCTAGTGACAGTCACTCAGACAGCCTCTGGAGGTGCTTCAAACTGTGCAGCACCTATGTTATTGCTCCATGTAGGGATGCACTCCTTCAAGTTGAAGACTTCAAGAGAAGTTGATTGGCGCAGTGGCATGTTGCCGTGCATGCACAATAGTCTCCTAATGCTTTCCTATGGGGAAGCATTGGATTGGCTGAGATCGTCCAGATTCACCAGCACAGCGTGTGAAAAAAGGTGAGAAATACCAAGTGATCAGGTCACCTAAACATACACACAGACAAATACAGATTTGATACACACACACACAAACACAGACCCTTACTCACAGACACACACAAATAATTACTTTTTCTTTTTAATTTAATTTAAATCCATCCAGCCTCCCTACCTTTGGAGAGCTGAAGTGAATAGGCTTTCCCTGGGGTCCAGTGGGGCTGCTGTCATCTCCCTGCTCAGCTCCCTCTCACGCATTGTTTAGTGATGCAGACCGGAGTGACGTCATAAGCCGGCTCCCTGCATCACTGCAAAGCGCGAGGGAGCAGAGCTGTGAGATTACAGCTCCCTTCCTCCCCCTCGCATTAAGTCAGCCACCTCCCTCATTGCCCCGCTCCCTCAGTCAGCTACCTGCCTGTTTCAGCCCTCCAGAAACCAACTGCCCGTCTCTGCTCTGAGACAGCCGGTCACCTCGGGGGCTGAACAGGCTCACGAATCTCAGGCTACCTGTCTTCTGGGATTTGTTGAGCCCTGATCTATCAACGGAGGTTTATGGGATTGAAGATTAATATGTTGACTCTTTATAAATGCCAGTATTAATTATCTCCCAGCTGCAGTTCCAAATAGAAGATAAGCAAAACTGCTCAGTAAAGAAAACAACAGTCAAACCATGACCCAAGCTGCTGACCACACATGCACATGGCCTGGACTAACTTATCTCCGAGTAGAGAGATCCTTCTTACTCGCACATTCTTCTGCTTTTAGAAGTAGTCATGGCAGAAGGAATCTGTATGTGCAGTATTTCTGCTTGGAATGTTGCACATTCAAAGATTTATTAACTTTTGTCCTGTGGGTAGTTGCACCCTGGAACACCTGATTTAGGGAGTCTGGAACTCTGTTACAGACTGTCAAATGTCAATTCTGTGCAAATAAAAAAAGAAAATACATATGCCTCAATGTGCCCTCCCTGTCGCCTCACTATTTCCTTTTGCTCAGATTTTTTTTTTTTTTTTTTTTTTACCCTTCCTTCCCTTGTCCATCCTCGACTCCCTTCCTACCCGTTTGATTAGACCTTGCAAGGCAGGCAGTGATATCGAGAAGGGTGTGGAAATCAGCACGGAGAGCTTCACCCGTCACTGGATTCCAGGTAAGTTTAATCTTTTTAAAAGGTTTAGGTTTATAAAGGGAGGTGGGTAAAGACCTATTTGGAAATGCCCAATAGGGAATTGCAAACTAAAAAAAAAAAAAAAAAAACAACTAAAAGGGTTGGCGCAACCCTTTAATATTTTAACTTGATTTGTTGATACAAAGTATCAGCAGGAGTTTTATTTGAAGTTTTACCAATATATTATAATAGACATTGTGGGGCACTATAACCATCTAACAAGTATAAAAAAGCCTGACTGCTGTGCTTTCCCCACAACTTCTTTTCGTAATGATCCAGCAATAACAATCCGCATCACTCGTTCCGCACTAAAAAATGGAAATGTCAAAAAGGATTTCAGACTCCATCACTTAATTTATTAATTTGTGGAGTTATGTGACGGAAAGCAATAAGAAACACATCCCTAGCCCCACTGTACTTGAGCACTAGGGACTACAAAACTAATTTACAGACAAACTCCCTCACAAATAAAGCAACAGCCAATGGGACAGAGTAATTCACCAACAGTGACCCCTGCTTCCAGTTTTTACTACCAACATCAGTGGAAAAATGGCACTGTAAAGAATTTTTTTTAGCTATACGTTCCAAGGTCAAAGTACATCTACATCAATGCAGGTAATGAGTGTAAAGGTAAGTGGACCACCAGCCCACTTACCAAACTGGCTCAAACAACATTTTTTTTTACCTAATGCAGGCCTGGTAAGCTGCACTTTCAAATCATTGTATTACACAAAATGTACAGTGCAACAAAAAGGATGCTCAATAAGACTGCATAATCCCAAAATATTTAAAAATGTCCATTGTTTCTCTTTCTTCATAATCAAATCAGATTATGCATTTTTTTTCTAAAATATAAATATCTACATACAATAAGAATTAAGACCTCAGGTCCATCAGAGCTGCAGAATTTTTGGAACTTTATAAATAATAATAATCAGCTCTCCGTGCAACATATTCCGTTTTAGTATTTAGATTGACCTGCAATAAAAGTAACTAATACAGTAAGGATAATATATAAACAAAAGGGCCATTAATAAATAATAGGTTTCTTGGAAATCTCCACCTTATTAATCACACAATTATGTAATATTATTTTACTGTCCTTAGATTTTTCACATGCAATAAAATACTTTTTTGCAGACGTACAAGAACATTTTTTTTTGTGTTTGTTAAGTAGAACAAAAAGTGAAACTGGCTTACAGTCACAAGCAGCATTTCACACTGAATTTTAGAAAGCAGCCTTTAACAAGCTGTTGATCAAATCAGGGAATATGATATTACTTACTACTTGAGGCTTAAACTGGGGCACATATGCAGAGAACGCAAAGACCTTTCAGTAATTGCAATCCCTGACCGTAGCACTGATTTAATTTTATGACTGCTGTGTACAGATAGCTGGCATTACTAAATGCTACTCTAATATCAACTTGTTAAATTTGAGCCCACACTCTGCATATCAGTATGCATGACCAGACTAACTGGAGTCAAGGGAAATATTTTGGGAGCTGTTTATTTTTATCTGGCTTGCAAGGTTGTACTATGGCTGGGTTGGATACATTCAAATCATGGACACTTTGGATTGAAAAGTGAATGCTAAATGTCCAATAAAGACAGAAAAACGACACGTTTCAAAGCAAAATGTTACAATGTACATGTGACTGAGGATAAACATATCCAAAATAGGTTTTCTAAGAATATTAGAGAGCTTTAAAATCGCTAAGTATATATAGCAAAGATATTACAATGTGTTAAAATAGAAAAAATGAAACCAAAGAAAATTGACCCTCTCAAATGAACAAGGTTAAAATAGCAAACATTACAAAATTAAACAGGCCAACATAATCTGACTAACAAACAATAATACAGGGCTATTCATCTTGTGAATACAAACATGGGAGAAGCTACATGTACTCTAATTAGTAAAACGTTTAGAAATATACCACTCTATTTAATACACATAGGCATCTATTCATTAAATGGTAAGCGGTTAGTAGCTGGCAACAGCTTTGGAATCTAAAGCCAAATTAGCCGAACGTAAAATCTCAAACTCCTTCAGGATAGAAATGTATTTAAATTTAATTAAGCTGACCTGAATGCTGTAACTCAGGAGCTCATTTCTGAGAGAAAGTTTTGTATGACAATCTCCATAGAGCTCTGCAAACCTCATGGCTGGCAGAGAATTGTTGGAGTTTGAGTCCAAAACCTTCTGGGGGACAGCAGCTCTGAATAAAATGTAATTAACCTAGAGATTGGACAGCAAGATTTTTAAGACATATTTTGAAGTATAATGACAGGCAAAAACAAAAATTCCTCCATTTAAATCTTATGATGAAACTTCAAGAATGACAGAGCTTCCCTGATCTGTAGTAGCATTTAAAACATTTACATCTGCAGCGTACACTAAGCAGTTAACAGAGACAAAATCAAGAATACCTATATTAAAAAGCAACATATTTTAACAGTGCACAGTAAAGCAAGTGAATCCAAACATAAACACACTCACCTTGTGGAATTTCACTGAGGGCTTACTAGCCAATTCAATGTTTGGGTTTCTTAAGAATTGCTTTTTATAGCTACTTATTCTGCTTTCGTTCCCAGGTGTAAACTGTATGTGCAAATGGGATGACCCTAATTTGGGATTATTGTACTTAAGACTGGAAGAGGAAGAGCAAATTTTTTGCTGGGGACCATCAGATATACTTCTTTGAAAAGTGTGATTTGATTTTCTTTTGGGGAAATTTTTGTTTCCTCGGTCTCCAGTAACACTTGTCTGGCATTCTGCAGTTTTTTGCGGGGAAGAACATGCAGAGGTGCTGCGAACCAGACGAATGTGACGATACTGCGCACCAGAAGGAAGTGGAGCTTCATCTCGTAACTTTTTTTTGTTGTGGTCTCTAGAACTTTCGTGACCAGCAGACAATGGCCTCTGGTGATTAATATGCACAGAAATACAAGAAAACCCATCATTTACAGCTGGAGTCTTTCCGGAAACATGTAACTGATGCTCGCCCTCTTGTTGTGAGTCATTCAAGTAAAGAGGTTTAATGTCTCTAACTTCACCAATAGTGCAAGTATTTTTGGAAAGACGAACACCATTGACTGCTGTTGAAAGAAAACCCTTAGAGGACGCCTGTTCCTCCTTATTTGCAAGCTCGTTAGAACAAAGCATAAGCTGGTAGGACGTCTGGTATGAGCTTTTATTTGATGGAGGGCCCAAACAAGTTGGGGAAGTTGGTGGAGTGTCTGAAGGGCTCTGGGGAAAGATCACCAAGGAAGAGCAGCGCCTCAGTGGGACCTTAGGCTTTCTTCTTGAAGCCATTTTTCCCATTCCCACCTCCCTCTCTATTGGAACTTGGTCAAAGTGATATGTGCCATTTTTCCTATATAAAACATCTTGTAATTTATCCTTTTTGAAAGAACTGCTGTTAGATTCTGTATTTAAACATGGTGGATTTCCACGGATCATACTACTAAAATAATTACCATCACCTACAGAAAGAATGCAGCTACTATTGTCACTTAAATTACTGTTGGTACATGAACCGGTGTCACTTGTAGTGCTTGTACAGGATCCATAATCGCTGCTATTACTACTGTAAGATCCATGGTCACTTGCAGCAATGCTACATGAGCTGCTATTATCAGCAGATGTGCTACTTGGAAAACTGCTGTCATTTACGAGTGGGTGACAGCTATAATTCCTGCTCGTATTATAAGTACAATTAATGCCATCCTTGTAAGCACTGTCGAATGAAAGGTCTTCCGTTACAGGTTCAGTGTTGCCAGATTGATGACATCTACTATCCCTGCTCGGCTGTAAAGAAATCTGCAGTGATGTGCTCTTTTTGCTTGGTGGTGAGAGAGAATTGCCTTGATTCAACAGGACAATTTCTGGAGAGGGGGGCTGCTGAACAATTTGCCTTGGAGAAAGTCTCATCTGTATCACACTCGGTGCAGATGTTTGAGTAAATCCTTCAAAGCACATGTGAAAGTTACTGTCCAATCCATCTCCAGGGCTGTCAGGCAAAGGATCAGTGTTGCTTCTTCTGGTTGCAAAGTGCAGTCTCAACCGTCGTGCCATTTGGTCTTTCTGCACATATTATTGACTCAAACGCACAGCATTCATCCTTTCTGGGAAAAGACGAGATGCAGCAGAAAAACATCTAGAACGGTTATAAAACACTGCCAGCAAAGACACAAAACTGCAGCATGTGTTCTAGTGAAACAGAGGAGAATGACGAGCCAAGGGGCAGAGCAATGCACGTCATGAACATACACACCATTCCTAGCAGCAGTTTCTACATCGTCTTGGGTTGCCTGTAGTCTGACTGCATTCACTTACCAAGCACTTGATTTTCAGCGACCTTTAAGCTCAGCTCTGGCAGAAACACTGCCAGCCTTGTTTCAATTATTCATTCTCCAATTTGAAAGAACAACAGTCCCCTTGCATTTCAATCTCAACAGTATTTTCTTGCTTTAGCCATTCTGGCTGAACACATGCCCTACTTGAATCAATATGTCTAAATGTTCCTCTGCTGTGAACAGCCTCTAATATTTTTACCCATACATATAGAGTTACAGGAAGTGCAAGGAATGGAGTTCCACATAATTGAGTATCAAAGTTGGGATTGAATTTCCAAAAACTATCCATAATAGGAAACTACTGAAGATTATGCTATGCAGGAAAACCACCGGTATTCATTTAAATTTGAAGTCCTACCAACAGATGAAAAAAAGGCAGACTAAACTTGCTTTATATAATTTCTTTAAAATTTTGCTTCTATTTTAATATTTGCATTAAAAACAGCATAAGGGAATGAATATATAATTAAGTCACACATTTCATAATAATCAGATTTAATTTTAGGTATTTGTATAAATGTTTACAGGAAGGAACCTTTATACTTTGACGGAACTATAAGAGAGGTAAAACTAGCAAGTAAAGTTATTGACTTAAGCATGAATTGTTGGGAATTCAAAAGTTTAGGTGGAAATGGTTCTGGTTGGCTATAAATTGGGAGAATGTTTTTAATTGAGCTATTGTGGACTAAAATTGGAAAATTCATATCTGAGACTATTTACACTTTCAATAATATATATATATATATATATATATATATATATATATATATATATATATATATATATATATATATATATATATATACACACACACATATATATATATAAATATACACATACATAATAACTCATCCTGGGTTATTTGGTTTTATTTTACAGGGATTTATTAAAAAGAACAAAAACAAAGACCAATGCAAACAAATACAAACTCTGCAATGCTTTTCACTGAAAAGAAAAATAAACTCTTTGATCTGCACTATGGTGGCATCTAGTGGTTCTGCCATAAATGATGTCTGAAAAATATTGGAACACCAACTACAAGAAAAAAAAATAATGACTGATTAAATAGCTACTAAGTAGAAAACATTACTATATCAGGGTTATCTAATGTGACAACTGTCATGAATTTAAATTGAATATCATTTTTTAGGCAAAATAGCTGGTTTAGAAGCATAGAGTAATCTGAAAATTGTACACACAGAAGATAGCTTTAAAATCCCAAACACACTAATGGGTTAATGCTAAAATAATGACTGTACAACGGGTGCAGATCCAAATTTGTTTACGTGTTCTAAAAAAGCATGTCAGACTGTACTAATGTTACCTAGTGAACTGCTTGAACTCTATAAAAACAGGTTATAAACAACCTGCTTTAAATTCCCACTTAAACACTTCCATTATTAAGTGAAAAGCAATAATCAAAAGTGCGACTTACACTTCCTACTGTAACTTCTTGCTCGCACCCCACGTTGCCCTGCTTTGCAGGAATTTAAAGGGTACCTGTCATGGTACCTACAACTTATGCTATTTTAAAAGAGATTAAAGGGACACTGTCAACAGGACAACTAAAGCTTAATGTAGTTGATCTCCTGTCGATACCTTGTCCCTTCAGCCTTTTGCTGCAACACTAACAAAACAGAGTTGAGTCAGCGCTAATCGGAGAGGCAGCAGACCCAAGCAAGGACTCCCTCAAATGTCCTTAGGAATAGATAAACGAAAACAAATAGGGGATGGGTCTGCGCCAATGAACAAAATAAATAATAACAAGTCCAATTGAATCTATTATGTGGTCTCCGAAGTTGTACTTGTTACGATATCACAACGCGTTACATTTACCACAACGCTCAAGAGAAAGTCCCAAGGGGAGAAACGCGTTGTGGTATTTTAATTGCTGTATTTTATTAAAGGTATTTTGTCCACTTTCAATTTGTGAGTCAGCCATTTTACTCTTATTTATTTTTACCTGGCACCAGAGTTTTTATTGTTCCAGTGAGAATTTTACTCCAAAGAATCCTTGGTGGGGATTATACCACTCAAGCTTTATCTAAAAAAAAGAGGATACTCGCCATATATCCTGTAAGCGGGGATAATACCGCTGCAAGCCATTCACACCAGAGCTGGATTAAGCTCTGTCAACTGTAAGTAAGACCTCTCCTATTTTTACTATTTTGGATCATCTTTCTCATCACTCACCACCTTCCTCCACATCCTTTGGATATCGTAACAAGTAGAACCCTACAACTTCGGAGACCACATAATAGATTCAATTGGACTTGTTATTGTTATTTATTTTGTTCATTGGCGCAGATCCATCCCCTATTTGTTTTTGCTGCAACACTGCCTATTCAGAGGAAAGGCAGTGTTAACATTACTCTTTAGGGACACTTCCACTGGCCACTCAGTTGTCCACTAGAGGTGTTTTCTGCTGTGCATGGAGACAGTGAACTTTCTCCATAAAGATGTGTTGATTCAATGCCTCTCTATAAAGAGATGCTGATTTGCCAAGCTGCCATTTGGCCCCGCCCCCTTGCCAATCAAATGCTTTTCCTATGGGAAACCATTGTATTGGCAGAGATTAATCATTCTGATGGGCAGGGCCAGCGCCTGCAGATGGAAAAAACGTACGTTTATACTATAGGGTCAGGAATACACATTGACTTGGCTGCAATCACCCAGCCCGACCACTAACTTCATACAGACTCTGTATAACACTGGGAGAGGATCCCTGATCAGACAGCATACTGCAGATTTTTTTTTTTTATTTAGCACCAGGATTGGCTGCAATCACCCAGCCCAGCCACCAACTTCATACATACTGTGTATAACACTGGGAGAGTATCCCTGATCAGACACCACCCTGCAGTTTTTTTTTGTTTTTTTTTATCATGTTCTGTTTTGGAAAACACATAGAAGCATATTTACTAAATAGCTTCATATTTGACTATGGGTTAACAAATGCTGTAGTATAATCACCTTTTTAGAATCATTGGAGATATTTAAATCATTAAATCTTCAAGTATGTAAACAACAAAAGATCATTGCTCACACTGATGTGGGGTTGTTCTGGATCAAACCAAGTATTTGTTTATTTGAGTATCTGCCTCTGTCCAGATTGTTTAAGATAAGATGCGGAAGTAAATCACACTGAGACACATGTTTCAGGTTAATGAAAAACTTCGTAATGTTTTACTTAGAGGGGCGGCAGACCCCTTATAAAGCAGAAAATACATCATATGCAAAACATGAGATAACAGAGTATACATCTTTAATTGGTCAAGTGTTAAGTGTCTTATCTAATGCACTTCCTCCAAAGTGTGATGTCACCATCATCTCGGGATTTTACTCCGGATGGAGACGCCATCTTGTTACACGAGGTGTTTGGTCGATGGGAGGGGGTGCTCTAGCATCCATTTTGAGTAAATACTGAATACAGGTATACATGGTAAATAAACATTTTACCTACATTAATTTCTATCCATAACAGGGTTAACTGTTTTATAATGATTTCTATTTTTTTTTTTTGGATGCAAGTATATGATGGGTAACAGCTCGTAGCGGAGGACATAGTGGTGCTGGTTGGGAGGTAAAGGTAGTAGATCTAAAATTATACATTGAATATATCATGAATCTGTGATATATTCAATATATCTTGGCCAATTTAGATTTTCTTTAAAAATACGAGACATGTTCAGACGTGATTAGTCTTTTTAGTGAGAGTTCACTGCAGAATGCTGCAAAGTATGGTGGTATATAGTGAATACAAACGTAAAACTCTGTATAGATTTGTTTTCATGTATTTAAAAGGATATCCTAGGAATCAATCACCTCATCTCATTTAAGTGGTTATGGTGTCTGGAGAACCCCAGCACCATCCCATAGTTTAGTATCAAACTGTGCAAACAAACATGACACAGACACTTCCCAGAGGCCTGTAGTTCTGGTTAAACTCCAGATACAATGGTTGTGGATATATTCCCCATTAGTCACCAAATCATACCAACAAAAGGTAGCTGTGAAAGGCTAGAACAGTCTCAGTCTATCACTTATGCACATACCTACTGGAGCTACAATTTTTGATTGCCTTGTTAAAAGTGGACAAAGTTCCCAAGAGGCAAATTAACAAGAATCAGATGCAACTGCACAAAAAAAAAAAATTCAGATTACAAAGAATAGGCTGAGCATTTGAAAAAATATATTTTTAACCAAAAAATTGAACCAGCATTATTAGAAAGGGAAATTAAAGAAATTGAAAAGAAGGACAGAAAGGAACTAATGACACAAAAACCGTAAAAGGAAATAAAAAAAAATAAAAAAAATAGATTATAATTTCTCTTTTATCACCCAATATAACACGCAACACGGAAAAATAAAGAACATCTTAAATAAACATGGGGACATTTTATGCAAAGATCCCATATTGGGAAAAGTACACTGAAAAAAAAGCACCAATTATCTTTAAGAAAACAAGAAATTTTTAAAAACAAAAACATACTAGCTCCAGGTGATGCATTAAACCTCCAGAGAAACGATACATAATTTCATGTCAAAGATTTCAAACCCCGCAATACCTGTATAGCTTTTAAGAGTCAAAAATATATACAAAGAAAATAATTTAAAAGCATGATCACCAAGGAAAGTTTTAAAAGTAAAATCAAATTAAATTGTAACACCAAATATGTTATTTATATGTTTCAATGCCCATGTGGGAAACAATATATTGGGAGAACCTGTAGTAAACTGAAAGAAAGAATCTTAGAACATCAAAATAACATCAGAAAAAAACTCCAATAAACACATGATATGGATACACTCCAATAGTTGCAGAAAGTTTAATTGACAAGATTTTTTTCTTTATGGGCATTGAACACATTAACCCTCACTGGAGAGGGGATAACAGAATTTTATGGCAGGACAGGAGGCTTCATATTTGCTTTACCTTCTTTACTGAAACCTCCAGCAGCAAAGAAACAGTTAACAGAACTTTTCAAAACAACCAATCAGAACAAAGCAACAGTAGTATAAAACCCCTAAGCAGGCTCTTCCACTTCCTCTTTCTTTGCTGCTGCCTCCAGGTGAGCACTCACCAACTCAGAGTTGTCTCTGCTCTTGGTTGTTGTTTTATCCTACATGCTGCTTGTTTATTTAAACAGTCTATTTAATCAGTCTATTTAATCAGTCTATTTGCTAGGTTTGTTTAGGCAGCTTAATTGCTGGTTTTATTTAGGCAGGGTTCTTGCTGGATTTAGCTAGGCAGTCTATGGCTGTGTTTAGCTAGGCAGTCTATTGCTGGATTTATCTAGGCAGTCTATTGCTGTGTTTATCTAGGCAGTCTATTGCTGTGTTTATCTAGGCAGTCTATTGCTGTGTTTAGCTAGGCAGTCTATTGCTGTGTTTAGCTAGGCAGTTTATTTTGTGTTATTTCCTATACCACTTCATGCTATGTAGCTGCTGTATCACTTGTTAACATCTGTTGCTGTATTGAGGCTATTTATCTGATAGATTCTGTATACTGCTCATTGATTTATTGTTATTCTGGGTTACTTTATTCTGTTTTCTCACTCTGCTGTATGGGGAATGGGTGCCCCTGCTATGATGCTTTGGCTCTGCCTGTAATCTGTTCCCCCTCCCCTCCCCGGGTTCCCCTGCTGGGCTCTGTCGCCCATACCCTTCTCCCTTATTCCCCACCTGCTCCCCATGGCCCCTGGCCGCTTGCAGTGCTGCACGATCACCACGCGGTAGGCCGCGCTCTGTTTTTGCAGCCACGGCAGCCATTTTGTTGGAGCCGTGGCGGCCATTTTTCAGAGCCACATGGGCTCTGTGCGTTGCGAACAGCCAGGTCTCACCCAAGAACTGGCCTGCTGGCCATGTGGCCACCCTCCTCTCTCCCTATATCAAGGGAGATAGCCAAGTTTTTCAGCTATCCCTCTACTTACTGTGCCTGTCTCACATGCTGCATATGTAACAGATCCTGGATAGCAGGATCTGTCCCAGGCACGCTCACAACTGCAGCTTACTATGTCTGATGCAATGTGACTAGGTTCTCTATCTTAGCAGTAGACTTGTCACACTTTTTTACTATTACATGTGAATCTCAGATTTAAAGGGACATGTTACTGCTCAAATAAAAATCTTTGTTTAACAAGAATGTGCCACATGTGTTATATGCTAATCAAGTCTTCCTCTAAGGTTCAGTCTTTTTCTCATAAAAATTAAATGGCCTGTTTTTCAGCACCTAGCTCCCCTGCCTAGGATTTGCTGCCCTTCCTGCAAGGGACTTAAATTTTCCACTACACATACACTTCAAAAGTGTATCCTAATATAATACCTGAGTGGTCTGTGAGTCAGCTTCTCGCTATATGGACCCTCCTACCCCTCAGCTGGGCTACTGGCCCCACATTCAGACCTGTTATTACTGGGGGGTGAACCCCCCCCCCCATCCATATTTCTGGGGCTCTACCTGCTACTGGACCATAATAATGGACGTGTGACACCATTGTGGGCTGGGTGACCCGCTCCCTCTGGCAACATGGCTACCTATGAGTAGCCTGCTGGCTGTACAGCGTCCTGTAAGATTAATGCTGAGGGTGACCCCCTCCTGCTTCCTATACTAATGCTCCGGCAATGTCCTGCTATTATCATACCGAGGGGGTACCCATCCTGCAGTCTGCACTGCTGGACCTGCAGCGTCCGGGTATTCCCATAAAAGAGGGTACCCCTCCCACTGATTGAGCTTCTGTTCTTACAGTGCCCTGCAATACGCAGATACTGAGGGTGACCCCCTCCTGTGGACTACTCTGCTGGACCTACAGGGTCCCGTTATAACCATAACGAGGGTGACCCCCCCTCGCTGACTACACTGCTGGGTGTACAGACCTCTATGATACCACACTGAGGGTGACCCCCTCTTACCTACAGCACTGCTGGATCTGCAATGCCCGGTTCTGGTTATATGAGGGTGACCCCCTCCTGCCGTCTACACTGCTGGACCGGCAATGTTTGGTTACTTTATTATACGGCTAACCACTTCGGCACTACTGTACCTACAGTGTCCGATTATGTTCAGACTGAGGGTGACCCCCTCCCCTGCTGGCCTAAACTGCATGGTATGCTTGTGCTTGTTGGGTGACCCCCTCTTGCACGCTGGGTGACCCCCAGCTGGCCGCACCACTGTACCTACAGTGTCCGATTATGTTCAGACTGAGGGTGACCCCCTCCCCTGCTGGCCTAAACTGCATGGTATGCTTGTGCTTGTTGGGTGACCCCCTCTTGCACGCTGGGTGACCCCCAGCTGGCCACACCACTGTACCTACAGTGTCCGATTATGTTCAGACTGAGGGTGACCCCCTCCCCTGCTGGCCTATACTGCATGGTATGCTTGTGCTTGTTGGGTGACCCCCTCTTGCACACTGGGTGACCCCCAGCTGGCCGCACCAGGTATCATTTGTGCAATCACGGCTGAAGGACAATATCCCGTACCCAGAAGGTCACTTGGCCTGTCCTCTTGCCGCCCCGCTGACCTCACTGCCAGAAACCATCGGTGCCCTACGGGGACACTCCACCGGCCATCCTAGACGCTACACCAAGCACCCCTGGTACTCGTTGGCTAACGGATGGATTCATCAAGAGGATCAGTCTTCATGACGGAGTCCGGAAAGGACACCGCAAACACCTGACACGGGGTTTGCACTCTATCTGGGACTAACCAGTGGATGTCGGTGACACGCGGACACAGATGTTTCCTTGGGACGAACGGCACGTTACCGCTTGGAAAGCGGAGAAGACTAAATTCCCACTGGGAATGGACCGATATGACTTATAGGTATCGCCTAGTTGGTTTCTACCCCTGAGAACCGCAAAACGGCCCCTGTCCAAGCTGGACATCAAACTGATGGATTTAGCATCCAAGTGCTGGGTCTGCTCTCCGGAGTTACCCTCGTGTACAAATTGAGCCGACATGTCTCTATTCATAGGGTTCCCCCTTAACTAGCCCCAGAGGTCTCTCTGGCCGTGCCCGGACTCCAGATCAAGGTTGCGGAACCTTGGACCGTTCCATGAGCGATACGCATGACCAAAAGAGGCATCCATTCCGACTCATTCCGCAGTTGCCCTGCTGGGCAAAGGGTGCGGTGGAGTGGACTCCCGCCCCATCCCCACGCTACATGCTCCCAGTGCATGTCGTCTGTTGACACATTTTGAGACGGAGGGCACTCATCCCCTCTGAGAGCTGCTCGGCGTTGACGATTGGTTCTCTCCCTCAAATGCACATGAGAGAAACCCGCATGGATTTTGCCATCAACATGGACATATTGAATCTGACTCACTCCAAGTCAACCCAGTTTCCGGTCTTTCATGGAATATTCGGTCCAGGCGGTGCTCCGCCTCCCGAGGACCAAGATGTCCGTCTTCAATGAAAATACCAGGTATATGCTTCGCAACCTGCGGGTTACACTTAGGGGCCCAACCCGGTTAATTGACCGGTGCCTATTCGCCATGGAAGCCATACCTCAAGGATCCGGTACTATCAGCCGCTCCAACATGGCGCTTTCTCGGGTCTTTGGCCTGGTATGACCAAATCATGTGACCTTCGGATGAAGCTCATCTAAGACTTAATTGATGACTCCGGAGGAGGGACTCCTTTACGCCAACTGCATGGAACTACCTGCAGGTTTGTTCAACATTCACAGTATTGCTCGCTACCTTCCGGCATGGACTTCTCACCGGTTGCCCACTACGGACTGCAGTCGGATCTCACATAGGATCGCTATCTATAGCTTCTGGACAAGTATTCGTCATTTGTGACAGAATGTATGCGGGACGAGACACTTGTGTGGCGGACGGCTTCACCCGGCCATGGAGAGACCCCAATGATTGGTTGCCTCACCCTCCAGGGTCTCGAGTACTGGCATGATTACATTCGGTGCGAACCGCCATATGGAGCGGTTCTCCAACTGGCTGCCGGACCCTCAGCGAGGCGAGGGACGAGTTTTCCAAGCTTGGTCTCCTTCGGGGCGTACGCATCCCGTTTACCTACAGGATACTTTGGGTTTTGCTTCAGACCGAATTCCTGGAAGTGTCGTTTCGCCTGGCCAAACCACTTCGGAGGAGTCCTGCGTGCTTTCCCCTTTTTGCTGGAGTTTGCCATGGGAAGGCAATCTACGACTCCCTGTCTCTTAATGTCCCTTGTGGGATCCACAGGGGTAGCCTGCCACGACTTGTGTTTGGGTCCCAATGGCGGTCCTTATCATGGCTGTCCCCATTGTCTGGCTGAGTTGCCCTCTCAGGGTAGGATCGTATGGGGCCATTCACGTCCTATGTCAGCTAGTGGACGACTCATGTGCGTTTTCTCAAGATTCTGGCATTGCTAAGGATCTCTTGGTCTGCAGTCTACCAAGAGGAGTATACCGTACGGGAGCCCTATCTCTCGACAGTTTTTTCCGCTTACGGTTTCCCCCCAGTACATCTTGTATTTCATCGCGTTCTGACGTCATGGTATCGACGTGTCTTTTTCCTTCTTGCCGTTCAGTACATCGGCTTCTGCACAACACATATTTCATTTTTATTCGTCCTCTGTGTCGTACCCCTATTCTCCGGATAGGCCACAGCTCTGTTGACAGATTGTACATGACCATGTAGATCCAGGATCTGGTTCTTTCGTCCGTCTACTCATGGACAGCTGCTTATTTCTGCGTACGGCCGTTTTGGACTGTTTCTGCATCTTCGCTCGCCCGTTGGATTTGGTGGATCCTCTCATTGACTGACCTTGAGTTCCTCTGGGACACTTTTGGTTCGGGGTGCTGTCACCTCAACAATTTTGGAAGCCGTTGGGTCCCTTCTGCATTTTCTCTACACCGCTGCTTGGTTTAGGGAATCAGTTTTTCCATTCTCCTTTATTTCAGTCCTCTATCTCATATTGCTTCTGGTTCTACTATTTGGGCGTTAAAATTGCAAATATGAAGCCTCCTGTCCTGCCATAAAATTAGGGATTATTCTAGCCTCGGTGAGGGAATAATCTAAATTTTATTAAAGACAGGAGGCGAATATTTCCCCCCCTTTTGTTACGTTCCCTCCCTGGATCTGGGTTTTATTCTATTATAAATAATTGGGGATATTGTTATGTTTTGTGAATGCATGGTTTTACATAATAAAGGTTATTTCTAATATTCAGTGATGGTTGTCCGTGTGCGTTTTATTCATCATGTTTGTGTTGTAATTATGTTTCGTCAATGCCTTTTAGCTTAGGTACATACTAGGTCTTCATAAGATCTGTAGACTTTGTTTATTCATCAGGTATTATGATGTGAAAGTGATATTGTATGGATATGACATCTTGCCTTGACAGTTTACTTTCACAATGTTTTCTGTTTTCTTGCAGTGTAATCTGTTTTCTCTCTGGGCTTGACGATTGTTTCTCTGGATGTGTCTGCTACAAGGTGGATTCGTTGGTTTCCTTGCTCTCCTGCTCGACCTCATCAAAGAAAGAGGAAGTGGAAGAGCCTGCTTAGGGGTTTTATACTACTGTTGCTTTGTTCTGATTGGTTGTTTTGAAAAGTTCTGTTAACTGTTTCTTTGCTGCTGGAGGTTTCAGTAAAGAAGGTAAAGCAAATATTCGCCTCCTGTCTTTAATAAAATTTAGATTATTCCCTCACCGAGGCTAGAATAATCCCTAATTAAACTTCCACAAAGGGAAACCTTCTGGATCAACAACCTAAAAACATTACAACGTGTGGGCTGAACTTGGATACAGATTCATGGTGTTTTTTGGAGGATTAACACTTCTGCACGCTTATGTTAATATTGCAGTTTTTTAATTTTCATGAGGAGATGCTGATTGGCCAGGGCTGTGTTTGAATCGTGCTGGTTCTGCCCCCTATGACTGCACTGTGATTTGATCAGGCTACCACTTCTGATGTCAGCAGACTGCTTGGTTTTTTAGAGGCAAACAGCATGCAGATTTACAGCTTCAGACTTGAATACAGTAAGATGTTGCTATATTTAAAGAGGCATGAGGGGACCAGGGGGCTAGATGGTGGTGTCAGGAATACATGTTTGTGTTCCTGACCCTATAGTCATCATTTAAGGTTATTTTACTTCAATAAAAAATGATTTCCACAGTTTTTTTCAGAAATATTGCACTTCTTTAACTTTTTGGGGCACCATTAGAATTAAGAAATAGCACTTTATATTAAACCATTAAATGGGAACAGTGCAATAGTTTGTATACAAATCCCTGTCCCTTCTAATATTCAGTGTGATTCTAACTTTATCCACATAAATTGTATGTAATATATTTATTTTTTATACTTTATTTTTCATCTCTATTTTATCTTTATTTTTATTTTCAATTTCATATCATATTTCGTCTTTCAGTATTTATGATTATTTTCATTATTATTAGTTATTTATAGTTCTTTGTTATTACTTTGCTCTACATTTTATCACTGCCAATCAGAGATACCTAATCCCCCATTCCCCTTTGTCTCTTATTCCCCTCTTTTGTATCCTTCACATTGACTTCGTGAGCATGTCATATATAAAGAACACTAAAACGAACAGCAAGTTTCAGCTACTTCCGGGTTTCGACCGTGGAACGCACAACGTTACAGGACTCCGTGCGCGATGACGTCACAATGCATGGACGAAACCGGAACACCTTAAACTGATTATTGGATATTTCTGGATGTTTGGGGAGGTATAAAAAGGAATGGGGAGGGGGAATTATATTCATTCAGGATTATTATTTAATATAGCTGAAGTCCCTGATGAAGTCCTTCACACGGACTAAACAAGTAGGACGCATGGTGGTGATTCTGAGCAACTACACCCATTGTTTTTAACTTCTTTGTAAGACGGGGCCTGACTGCCATGGCGGAGAGTCGCAACTTGCCTGAGCTCCTCTTCTAATCGGGCTATACAAGCCGTTTTTAAGCAAGTTCAACCCCAAATCTCACTCACCCACTGACCCCGGACCTGCTTGCAGCAAACTGTGGAGGTTGAAAACTGGACATAGGCACGCCGGCAGCACCACTAGACACATGCGGCTTGGGGCGCGACGGGCGGGGGAGGCAGTACCACAGCCCTAATCATGCTGAATGCACCAGTTACACCCCCACCCAGACTGGCGGTGGTTATCCCGGTCCACCCATGGGAGACTCGCCTGCCACACTGGACACAGAGGGGAAGACCACGGAGCCTGCAAGGAAACCAAATATGGCGGACGCCACATGGCTTCAAGACACTGTCAACGAGCAAAGCGACCTAACAGCCAGACTAGACAGAATCTTCGAAAAATTCTGGCAAGACCTGGAGAAAAGGAGCAGGGTGGATTTGATTTAAATCACGATTAAAATCACTAGTCAGTAAGGCTTGATTTAAATCATAGTTTTCTACATAAAGACTAATTCTTGCTGGTATAACTTTAATATGCAAGTAGATGAAGATTTTTAGAATAACTTCATATTGGTATTTTTATCCCTAGTTTAATAGGTTTATCATTTCATATTTGAACAACTTTTCTGTTGTACTTAGGAAGGAGAAAAATAATCATTACCATAATAGTAACAATTTAAATAGATTTATTCAACAAAATATATATATTTTAAGAAACCTAGACGGTGAGCCCAGCCTACACATGAAAAACTTAAATACGGTCCTCTGTAGCTCACTTGTCATCTGAATGAGTCCAAAGGAAGAGAATATTCTTTCAACGCCTGCAGAAGAAGCTACTGCTGTTAAAAGTGAAATCATTACTTGAACAGTCTCTAAATCAAGTGGTTAAGTGACTTCCACCAGTTCACTGGTGTGACTTTCTTTAAAATATCTTCAGCAAACATATTTCTTGAATGGTTCCCCCTTAGCTTTGAAGTTTTTTTATTGTTGGTATTACAGATGGATGATTGCTGGATACCCATGTCATAGCCAACTCTTCCTCAGCACTTAAGTTTTGACCCTGGTACTGGATATTGACAATATTTGCCAAAAAATTAGCTGGAGACAGTACTTGTCCCATTCGTTTTTTTAATGCTTGTAATTTAATTCTGTCCATGTGTAGTTCTGTTTTTAAGTGTTCACTCAGTTCCTTCCAAATTTTTCTGTATTTTGTTTAAAGCTTCAGAGATGGGTTTCAGGATGCTCAGCATATGTTCAACATTTCTCTTAAGCCCAATGTTAAGGATTTTGGCCGTGACCGTGCCATCTATTTTATCTCGATTTTGTTCACAAACTGTCATCAGAATAGGCCAGTATACTGCTCAAAACCACCACAGAGTTCCATCTAACATCTTGTGGGAGCGTTAGCTTGGTTCCACCCATCCTTTTCAGAGCTGCTGCAGCAAAATGATTGTTACGGAAGTATTTAGCAATTTCAACATTAGTCTTTATTTCTGGAACACTTAAGTCTTTGGGCTAAGAAGTGCAGCAAATGAGCACTGCAACCATCGTTAATGGGAATTAAAAAAAATAAAATAAAAAATGAATATTTAAGAATAGTCAAATCCGCACCTCTTCTTAAATCATGAAAATCTAGCAGCTAGGAAGCCACATACTCCTGGATTCAAAATACATTTCAGGGCTGACATCTGTGTATTGAAAATCAAGGGTACTCTTTGTGTTGCCACAGCTGCTGACTCTGCTACTCAGAATGGCCAGACGGCTAAATTAAGCACATCGTTTGCTGAAGTTGGCAGGTAATCATATATATTAAAAAAATTTCTTTTAAAATGTTCCATTCATACAAAGATTTAAAAACATGTTTATACAGAAAAACAGATGATAGAGATATTTTGAACTGTCAAAGATATGAAACAACTTGTCCATTAAGTTTAAAAAAAAAAAAGTCAAATATTTAGTCTTTTTATAAATGTATATAACACATACACAGAGCAACGATTACCACAGCACCAACATGCTATTAATGTATGTGGTGTTCATTGCTTCTAGAGCACAAGTTGAGTGGTTACGACTTCAGCCCTTGGTGCTTCAGCATCCAGGAGCCCAAAGCAATGTATTACTCATGCACATGCGTAAGAGTACAAAACTGATATTTTATGAAGGATCTCACGAGTCTCCAGAGATATACTATCGGTATGAGCCAGATTCACACAGACGCTCCGCTGTAACAAGGCATTTACCATAGACTAGGACAGGGGTAGACAACCTTTTAGCAGTACTGTGCCAAAATATGATTTTCCTGTCTCGTAGCGTGCAAGTCCTATTTTTTTTTAAATTGAGGTGTGTATGTTGCCATATTCTGCTTGTTTTATTTATACTGCAGTTGTTTGTATCATCTTTGTGTGTATATGTTCATGAGTAGTTTGTGGTATTGTGTATAATTCCTATGAATATCGGCTGTGTATGGGAGCTGCCTGTGTTTGTGGATGATATATCATTGTGTGTTTGGTGGGTTGTGTATGTGTGGGGCTGCTTGGGGTATTGCATGTAAGAGGCTGCTTGTGGGGTTGTGTATGTGTATTTAGTTTGTTAGTGGTGTTTTATTTGTTCGGTGTGTGTGTGCGTGCGCTGTTTGTATTATTTGTATGAGGGGATGTGGATGGCTTCCCTGGAATCCAGTGGTGACCGTGCTGGCCAGGTACAGGTCAAGGGCAGGAACTGTGATAGCTGCTGCAGGCTGTTCTACTCCAGTGCGGATTCTCATGTACAAGTGCTGGGAGGAAGTGGTCTGAGATCACTTCCTGTATGTGCTGCAATGTATAAAATAAGGATTGTCCTTCACCACCTTTTCACATTAGCAGATATCTGAAGTTCCACTGGGACTCCTGATAGGCCATAGAGGCCTGTTTGGCTCTAGCAGCCTTGAGTGCCGTGCAAAGATATCTCGAGTGCCGTGCATGGCACACGTGCCATAGGTTGCCTACCCCTGGACTAGGAAATCCTTTATTTGTCCTATGATAGATCTTTTTATTCCAACACATGACATGACAATATCATCAAGATTTTATCTTTATGATATACTCAGATTCTTCAAATACTCCTCAGGCTGCTCTCTCTCTCATGTATAACTAATTAACCACATTAGCAACTAATACTTGCATACCAAACTAGCCTACATCATAAAACACACACACACACAACTAACCAGTCATATGTACAGACACAAGCACCTTACATTTTTGAAACTGTGGACATGTTTTTTTTCAAAGGTTTTGTTAAAAAAAAAAAAAATTAAAACTTGGAATATTAAAAAAATTTGGTTCCCAATGCCACATCAACATGATTACATACAGCAAATAAAAAAATTATTTATGCTACAATGTAAAACAGACAGCAAAATAAATAACAATGATCTAGACTGGTCAAATATGACTGAAGAAAAAAAAATATATATAATTGCCCATATAAAAGCCAATTCAGAAACGGGCTCTTAAATAAAAGGAATTTCCCTAAGTAAAGTGTTCCAGATAGAAGTGTTTTAAAAATACACACACACGTAAATAGCATACTTGAAAATGTGGTATGAGGTTTGCCTTAAAAGAACTTTTAACTTCAAACATCATAAAACAAATTGACCCAGAAAAGGAAAAAAACTGATCAAACTGATAGAGATATTTTGAACTGTCAAAGGAACAGTAACTTACATTTAAAGTATTAGTCTGAGCACCAAAACCACATCATGTCACTGAAGTGTTATGGTGTCTGAAGTCCATCATTACTTTCTCACCTTTCAGTGTTAAAACATACATACATTTGTGAAGCATTATTGATATGGACTGACAGGGATAGGCTGACACCCTCAGCCAGTCACTGATTTCTCATTTGCGAGACTCAGAGGAGAGGAAGCTGGACTGGCACATGAGGGACTCTAAGTATTAAACCGTTCAAAAACACGGAAAGGTAAGAGGATCCGGTGGACTGTACTCAATAACATGAAGTGGTGTTGGTGCCCGAAGTGATACATATCTAATGTTTGATTTGATTATATGTTTAACAACTCCCAAAGCAACATGTTAATAAAAAATTAATAAAGATATTAATTTATAATAAATATAAATGATTAATATCTGGCAAAACCATTTAATACAACACTCAGCTGCATTTTCTCATTCTATTGTCACCATTCCTGGAGTTCTGTGGGTGCACGGCACTGTAACACCTAATGTCCGAACTCACCGCCGGCACAGAGCAACTGAACTGCTTAAGGACATCCCCAGGCTGGGCAATCCTCCATGATGACTTCAACAGACTGGCTTTACTGCCAGCACATTGCTATGACAATGAAGTGGCATAATTCACTAAATTACAATATTCGTCCTGTAAGCATGAAAAACTTTTGCTTAAGAAATAGCTTTGATGGAGAGCAACCACTTAAAAGGACGGTTCTCCTATTCATCCCGAAAGTATGTTTCTTGTATGTGTTATGCATTACTATTGTACCATGATTTCTCAGCTCTATACAAAGGAATCACTCATTTTTGACACCGCTTTCCGTATACTTTGTATTGTTTTCCCCTCTTACGTCACACATTTATTGAACCCCAATGTTGTTAACTTTTCTGTATCAACTGCTGGCTACAGGTTTAAGAAACAGCATGTCCAGGTACATCACAATTCCTAGTGTTCACTGTCCTTCAAATTGTACCTTTACTCAGTGATAAGTACTGTACTGTGCACTTAATAATAATAATAATGCAATCCAATAGCAGCTGCCTTCCAAATCTTGATCAAGAGAACAAAGGATATACCAATGTTATCATAACTGTCTATTTGTCAAAGGATGGGTATCACTACCAGGGGTAGACAACATTCGGCACTCCAGATGTTTTGGACTACATCGCCCATAATGCTCTTACTGCCATAATGCTAACAAAGCATCATGGGAGGTGAAGTCCACAACATCTGGAGTGCCAAAGGTAGCCTATCCCTGCTAGACCTAATGGTTGTAAAACACACCTCATAGGCTCTTTTTGAAGGAGTAACAGCAACAACCGACAAGTACCACAATTTTTTACAAACATACATATACAAATATAGTAAGGCATTACTGATCCTTTAATTCAGTTGATCTAGATTACAGACATAATATAGCAAAAGATGAACGGCACCATCAGGTCAGAAGGGAGAGATGTACTGAAAGAAAGTACATTTTAAGGCTTTAAAGCCCAAGCTTACAGTGGGTGGTGACAGCACAGACAGACCCTGCAGTGGTACAGTACACCTCTGTACACCTTGCAAAGTTATTGGAGGGGAATTCAAACCACTAAGATGAGTTGGACAGGACAGAGTATTAGAAATTGCTAAATATATCTTTTACATCACAGCATAAACTTTCTGAAACTTACCAAACGGTTTTCATCGAAAACTTCAAAAAGAATTCTATGTTTCTGTGGATCAACCTAAAAAAAAATGAACAAAAGAGGGATTTAAATTTTTTACTATGTACACAATCTCAGGGATTAAAATGTGAATCCTTTGCTACAAGCCATATCTTAAAAGTTACTAGCCACTGCAAACCATATGCTCACCAAGGCCAAATTTTCACTCACAAATAGCTAGTGGTAAGTGGAAGTTATGAACCCTGTGTACCGAGATATACACACCATTTTCATATCAACTTTTAAGGACTCCTAACACAACCTGATGCAAACTATACGTTTGTCTATGCTGGTGAATAGTACTAAGTAGTAAACAACCAAATTGGATTAACACATGAAAGCATGGTTTCTGCAATGAGTTGCCCAAGGACTTTTAGAGTTTGAACTTGTAAAAGTGAGCGAACTAGGGATGCACCAAAATGAAAATTCTGGGCTGAAACCGAAAATTCAGGATGTCCTTTGCGGAAAATTACTTTTTTGCCCAAATACTTTTAAAATAGTTTTTTTTTTCTAGAAATTTTATTATTAGACTTAATAAATATAATATGAAAAACTACAAGACAATAAAATAAATATACTTATTGAAAGTAACACACCAACATTGGACAGAAAAGAATTAAAAAAAAAAAAACAATATAAATAAAAATCTGTTATATAGGACTGAAGAATAATATATTGTTGATACTAATTTAATAGCAATAAACGTATTTCCAATTTATTTAAAAGTTATTGTACAAAACAACAGTGCAAGAAACAGCTGTACAACCAACCTCAAACTGTAAACACGCGTAGCCTCAAGTCAAGAACAAATTTTTGCAGAGCTACACAATTTTAATGTAAATAAAATAACTACCCGCTATGACAACTTGGACTGCTTTCTATTTAAGTAAAAGTGGCAGGTTTCTTTTCAAGAACAAAAGTTGCTCAGCTTTCTCGCAGGAGAGACAGTGATGCTGCACTGAATAAACACTCACGCTCTGTGCTGGTACAGATAAATATCTGCGCACAAGCAATGAAAAGCAATCTTTGTTCATGCGCCAGTAGTCAAGGGATTGTAGCTTTTGGTGATGGTTAGTTCAACGAGATAAATCTCCAGCTGTTTTGTAGCTGCACTTGTTGTGGCACTGCTTTCCTGTAGAATCTCGTCAAACATGTCAGAAAGCGAGGGAGTGTGCTTCTCATAACTTGTACGTCGTGACCGTTTCTCTGGCACACTGTTCTGTGCATCAAGTCTACTTCACCAGATGCTTCCATCACTTCCAACGGTGCCTGTATCATTTCCCATGCACGCTGCTTTTTCTCCAAGGCTAAGTAATGTTCTTTAAATAGAGGATCTAGTACTTTTGCAATGAAGTACAGGGGGTTGGACTCCAATAGAGTGCCTTTAGCTGTTTTGACGCCATGGTCTGTTTGCACCTCTTTTCCTAGCAGACGCTTCAGTGCTGCAATCAAGGGAATAACTTCAGCAACAGATGCATTAGTTGACCTTATTTCCTTGGTTAACTGTTCAATTGGAGCAAGAAGAGACAATATTTTCAATTAACATCCACTGATGTGCACTGAACATCGCTGGCATGTACGCAGCTAAGACTCGCTTTTGTTCAAGTAGTCTTTCCAACATATAGTACGTGCTGTTCCAGCAAGTGGCTACATCTTGCTGCAGTCGTTTGGGTGGCATTCCAAACTGTACTTGCAAATCTTGTAATCGGGAATAAGCAAGTAGAGAATGCTTAAAGTGACCCACAATTTTTCTCCCTGATGCGGTTATATCTGATATGCTTTGCTAACTCAGCACTCCCTCATTCACAACCAAATGAGCGTGTGTGCCATGCACGGGATGCTATTGAGGCCACTGTCCTCCAGAGCCTTTACCATGTTCTGTGCATTGTCTCGGACAATCAGATGCACTTTAGACTTGTCAATATGCCAAGTTTCAAGCATGGTAACTAAAGTCTCAGATATCGCTGCTGAGGTGTGACCCAACAAACTCTTGTGCCTGAAGCAAAATTGTTTACAATTTAAAATCTGCATCTATCCACTGCGCTGTAAAGCTGAGCATGCTAGTTGGACTTACGTCCGACCACCAAATGTCAGTGGTAAAACTTAGAGCTGGGATGTCTGTGGTCACGAGCTCATGAATGGGTTTTGAAATACGGTCAAACATTTCAGGTAGACAGGTTTCTGCAAAATAACGTCTGCTTGGCAGTGTGTAACGAGGCTCAATGTGTTGGATGAGATTTCAAAATCCAATGTCTTCCACAACAGAGAATGGCTGGTCATATAAGGCAATAAATTCCATTATTTTCTCTGTAATGACTTGTGCTTTGGCACTCACGTTTGCAAATGTATTAGTCTTTTCAAAGACTGTGGCGACAGAAGGTGTTTGTGTGCTAGTAGTTGGGGTACTTTTAAGCATTTTTGCTTTTCTGTACTCTTTACACTGAATTGGATGTCGTGTTTTCAGGTGGTGTATCAACCCTGTTGTGGAAAAGTTCCTCTGCACTGTACCCACTCTTGAAATTTCAGCTAAACAAAGACTGCAGAATGCAAATTTGATGTCTTTATCAGAAACTTTGAAATATTTCCAAACCGCTGATATTGTAAAGTCACTGAAAGAGGACTATGCCTCAGCCATAGATTAAAAAAAAAAAAAGAGAGAGAAAGTGACTAACTTTTTTATTATTACTTATAAAAAGATACATATTACACACACAGTGCCACCCAAAGCTGTTAGTTTAAATGTAAACTGAATTGATGGAGTAAAAGGCCTTTAAAATATGATAAGTGCATTAGGCTGATCAGGTCCATAATTAACATCAGTCTTCAGTTTGCACTGTACACTGGCAACTGATGTAATTTGCTTTACCCCTGCAAACAGACCCTCCCTCCCTAAGTCTCTTCTGACTCCCTACACCCTCTGCTAATGGTTTTCTCAATCATCCCTCCCACTCCCCTGTGCTCAAACGGTAAGAAGGTCAAATCAGAGGTTTCTCTATGAGAAGCCTCTGACTGGACCTCACGCGGCAGGCCCGGACGTCAAATTTAAAGCCACCATATGCACTAATTACTTTAGGGAGCTCCTTAGGAATTAAAGCAACTTTGTATATTAGGCAACTTTTGGCCACCTAATGCTCGACGTCCTCTAGCTGTGCATGAGGATATCAACCATCAGCTTAAACCCTATAGGAAACCATTGATTCAATGCTTTCCCATGGGTTTGCCCTAATGATCGTGCGAGCGAGGGAGTACCATAGTGTTAGGAATACAATTTTGTGAATTTAAAGTGAATTTCAAGTGTATGATGAAAATAGCCACACTGGAAAAATTCTGAGTTAGCTTATGCTTTCCATTCAGCTACTCTAGCCTTAAATTCATTGAAATTCACTTTAAAGTCTCCCTTTAGTGAATAACCCTGTATATTTCAACAGGATTTGCAACTAGTAAATATGAGAATTATTTTTTTTTTTTGTAAATAGCAAACTGAAAAGTGAATAACAAGAATGACATTAAAATAGCCAAGTTTACTTTACATTAATGAATTTTGGATATATATTTATTATCCCTTTATCTAATGATTTATTTGTGCTATTTAAATTCCAATTCACTCTATATTTAATCCCGTTAATCTGTGTACAACTAAAACATGACAGATACCATATGTCACTGATGGTATATACACATTAGTACACAGCTGATGGGGGATTGAAGGGGAATACGGATTAAAAAAAAAAAAAAAAACAGGAAGTGGCAATTTGCATAGGTGCCAACAGTTCTGAATTTGCTCAGACAGTATCTGCATTTTGAAGAACTGCCCAGCAAAAATAGGTCCCAACTCCCAAGGATCTGTCCCTCATTTTGAAATCTGTCAGCAGATTTAGAAATGCATGAGTGGACTGAGTACTAGGACAAAGCACTTCATCAGCAGTCTGGGCAAATTGGCAGGTACAAGCAGAATATAATTAATAAGTTAATTTACTTCCCGCTCGCGGTGTGAATGTTTGCCACAAGCTGTCCCACTGCTAACACGTCACTTGCGGGTACAAAAAAACGCAGCGGTGGTGCGCGGTCCTGTCAAAGACACAGACAGAGCGCGGGACCTGACATTTGCAGGGGTTCCCGGAGGCGACTTGGGGGCTATCGGGTCAGGGAACTGATGGGGTTTACTTTTAGGCGTGCGGTGGTTTATATTACAACACAGTCTGCAGCTCACACCCGGAGGAGCTGCAGACTGTACGGAGTCTCTCCCTCGCACCCAGCGGCAAACAGGGCAAGCCACCAGGCCCCCTCCCAGTGTCGGGTCCTCGGTCATGGACAGAGGACCTGACAAGTCGCTATGCCACAATGGGATAGGCCCATTTTTCGGGTCGAAATTTTTGGTGCATCCCTAGACCGAACACAATTAAAGTCTTAGTATGTAAGTAGAATAAAAGCTTAAGAGTGCTGGGAGTAGTAAGACTTGAGATTACATAGAAAACTTATTTACTGTACTGTACTGTACACGGACAGCCATTAGAGGTGCTTTACTATGGGAAAGCACTGGACATGATAACATTAGGAATAGTAATCCCCTTTTTTCTGTATATATTTGAAATCCAGACCAAAATCTCTTTGGGTTCTGCACCATAGCCCTCCACTCTAGATGCCTGTTTGACCACAGGCAAGCATACATTTGAGTCTCTAGACACAGTTTAAGCAGTAATTATTGCAGCTTGCATGTGTATCACCCATGGTAAAATTATTGTTGGACCCACCATTATTGAGGTAGTTTGTAAAAGCTTAATACAGTTAATTGAAATTAACACAATTGTAAACTATTAAATGAGCTTATTTTCTTTTGATAATATTTAATGTAGTATTCTTTTGCCATATACTTTACAGATTTAGTGAAAATTAATATGGCTATTGCTTTATATCATGGGTCCTCAAACTCCAGCCCCCCAGATGTTGCTGAACTACAACTCCCATGATTCTTTGAATTACATAGATAGCCAGAGAATCATAGGAGTTGTAATTCAGCAACATCTGGGGGCCAGAGTTTGAGGACCCATGCTTTATATGGAAAGCATACTTTTTACTGAAGAAGCCTGCCCTCTAGCTGTTGTCTTGACATATAATTTCGCCTATCAACATGAAATATTGTGTACCTGGAGCAGAAGTGGAACGATCTTGTAAAAAGTAGTATGATCGATTAGTATAAGATACTTATTAAAAGGCATTTCCATTTTATTAAAAAAAAAAAAAAAAAAAAAAGAAAAGAAAAATAGGGTTTTTGCTACTGGCTTATTAGCTCCCCCACTGTGAGTATTCCACAGACAGCAGTTGTCTTGCCTTACGTTTTGGAACACTGGGAGCAGCCTTATAAGCACTGCTGAGATAGAAGAGGGGACAAGTCAATGTACTCAAATATGTGTGCAGAGTGTCTTTAAACTAAAAACTGTTGCAACTTTGGAAGGAAGCATTAGCAAATGCTTTTGCAATCATATGCAAAATCTAAAGTAACAATGGAGGAGTGGATTCCGAACTCTATAGCAAGAGGGGAAATGCCAGAACATATTACAGAGGATGGGGAGTGCGGTGATAATCTTGTTTATAATACTCTGTTATAACGAATACATATGCAAGATCATGGATCTCTGTAATAATCAAACACACTGCATATTCCTGTTGAACTCTACAATACAATTATGCACAGTACTGAGGATATTACACCCTTTTTCTAACATACCCAATGTAATCATCAATTAATTTACATTTGTTGTTATACCCTCCTATTCCATTTACATCTCCAATACCTCTCTTCTAATTATTCCCTTCTCCTCATGATGCAAAATTGATTTAAGTACCAATGAACCTTTCCTCCACAATGTGACTACATTTTGATACATATTAAAGGAATATTATAAGCACCAAGATCACTTTAAAATCAATGAAGTGGAGTCGGTGTGCAATACCCCTGTTTTGCTGCCACATTCTAAAACATTGCAGTTTTGGAGATTATGGCAATGTTTACATTGCGGGTATAAATACACTTCTAGTGGCTGATACACCAACAGACACTAGATTGTGCTTCCGCAAGGTTAACAGAAACTCAAACCATTCTAAAAAGTTTAATTTTTTTCCTTAGAAAAGAAAAGGCACCTCAGAGGGAATATGATAGCACTATACAAATATATACAGGGTCAGTACAAATCGCTATGTGCCAACTTGCTCATTAGCAGGAATATACAACACACAAGAGGTCACCTATTGAGACTGGAAGAAAGGCGTTTTTGCTTACAACAGAGGAAAGGGTTCTTTACAGTAAGAACCATTAAAATGTGGAATGATCTGCCTTAAGAGGTTGTCTTATCAGAATCTATAGATATTTAACAAAAGAAAAAAAAGTTTTTTTGCATAGACAAATTTATCAATATTCAAGGATATAATTGATATGTAGTAAGCAGGCTGTTGATCCAAGGAGAAATCCGAATGCCATTATGGGGTCAAGGAAGATTCCCCTCCCACCCTTTGGGTGGCACTAATGAGGGTTGTTTTTTTCCTTCTTTTGAATCAACAGCATCAAGAATGTGTTTCACAGTTAAACTTTATGGACTTGAGTCCTTTTTTCAACCTAGACTACTAAGTAACTATAACTACTTACAATGGCGGAGGGGGGAGGACACAGCACTCCAGTGAGTTGTAGTGGCTATGGTGCTAGGAGTATTTCTTTAAAGCGAAAATAAAAAGCAAATACAGATTGTATTAATATTGCATGTGGAAAGGGGATAAGAAATATGTCAGATGTGGTCATATTCTCAAGGTAAACAAGTTAGATTGATGGACAGACAGGCAATGGTTGAAATAAAGGGTTTCATGCAGATTGCTCAAACTTACTCTGAACAATATTTCCTCGTTCCATTTTGGATGCAAACTCTTGGGGAAAAAAAAAAAGACACAAAATGTCAGTTGAACATAAATATGAGTTCATAAAAACAGTTTACCTACTCCTCCATTTAAGAAAAAGAAATGTGCCTCTCCCCTAAAAGAAATTAAATTAGTAATAATCTACATCAGATAAAGTTGTAAATCAGCTTGGAAACCTGGTTTTGAAACTTGCAAATAAAGAAATCACTTAAGGGGACTAGTCATACAATTCTGTGTAAAGTATTTTATAGAACTAATCAGTGTCTTTACTTCAGTGGTTAGTAATTTTAAAGTAACATTCCTTAACCATCACTACTTTAATGGAACGTGTACCCCAATTTTTCTATTTATTATGGCGCCAATAAAATACCCACCAAAACACATTCTAATTATTTAAGTTATTCATAACTGCTGAGCACATAGTGTATATGCAATAGGATGTAAAGGAGCAGTTATCAGAACTACAGATGGGCTAGAACAGTAAATTGTTATGAAGGTATATAAAAAAATAAAATAAAAAGGTTATTTCTGTACCCTGCAGACAATGTAAGAATTTGCCAATTAACGTGCCCTTACCTTTTTCACAGTTTTAGTTTGGACGCTTGTCAGAGCTCCATTTGCTGGGTCATACACTGTTAGTTTCACATAAGGATCACTAGAAACAAAGCAAATATATTAAAGTTATAAGTAGAAGAATGAACGTACGTAATGTGTTCAGTTGTATAACACAGGACGTTAATCATTTGAAACATGCGGTTTTTGGGATGCATTATCCCTTGCTTTCTGGTTTAAATGGATACTATATAGTCACCAGAACCACTGCACCTTAAAGTATACTATAATGCTAGGAATACAAAAATGTATTCCAAGCACTATAGTTCCCTCTGTCCAACCCACCCCAGCACTGCAAGGGTTAAAAACCCCTTGCAACCCTCAAATCCAGCGCCGATGTCCCTTTGTGCTGGGTCGGCGTTCTACCTCCTTTAATAATAAATCATTGTTAAAGGACCACTATAGTGCCAGGAAAACATACTCGTTTTCCTGGCACTATAGTGCCCTGAGGGTGCCCCCACCCTCAGGGTCCCCCTCCCGCCCGGCTCTGGAAGGGGGAAAGGGGTAAAAACTTAAAAACTTTCCCCCTTCCAGAGCCGGGCGGGAGGGGGACCCTGAGGGTGGGGGCACCCTCAGGGCACTATAGTGCCAGGAAAACGAGTATGTTTTCAATGCTTTCCTATGGACGCTTGCGTGCTCTCACTGTGATTTTCACAGTGAGAAGCACGCAAGCGCCTCTAGCGGCTCTCAATGAGACAGCCGCTAGAGGAATTGGGGGAAGGCTTAACCCATTCATAAACATAGCAGTTTCTCTGAAACTGCTATGTTTATAAAAGAATGGGTTAAGCCTAGCTGGACCTGGCACCCAGACCACTTCATTAAGCTGAAGTGGTCTGGGTGCCTAGAGTGGTCCTTTAATCCATTTTAAAGCAGTTTAACACTAAATTAGAGTTCCTGGCCACCCCTGGTGCCAACTGGAGGTCGGGCTAACATATTACGCACTTCATCCTAGCCATACAAATTAATACCAGCATTGTGTAATGTGAAACGTTGAAAGCAGTCAGCAGCACATTCCTGCTAAGATCGCCGCTTCCTCATTAGCACATGCAGCAAAGATGGGATAGGCTGCTGCTCACTCTCATTTAGCATTAGAGGGACCCTAAATCTAAAAACAGTAAGGAACACTCTTGCCACCATAACCACAAGAGCAAGTTGTATTGCTTATGGTGCTTGGAAGTGTTCCTTAAGAAAAACCTCATTGGGTGTACCACTGGCAGATAGTAGATGTGTGTCACATTCTGAAATCCTACCAGTGGTTGGAAAATGCTGACTGAAGTTTGTTTAACCCAAATTGTGAGGTAAGAAGAACGGCCTCCTATATTATAAAAAAAATACATTAAGCTGCTTACTACAGTTACAGGCAACTACAGGAAATTAGAATTACCGGTAAGAAAGGCAGTGTAATCAACACTCCTGGACCATTGATCTCACTAGAATTCCTGCCAGGTAGACTTTGGTATTAAGCAAGTTATTTCATGGTTATTCACTAAAATGAGATTTGTCAGGAATTCAAGGTGAACTTCAAATTCAAGACAAAAATAGCCAAAGTGGTAGGGTAGCCAACTTGCAGAATTATATCATTATAAACCTCCAAATAGTTTTACGTGATGCTCCGATTCAATCAATAAAATATTTCTCTCTTTACTGTTTCTATATTTCCACAGTGCCCCATAGCAGCTGTATACTCTGTTGGTTTCCCATACACTTAACCTTGCTCTTCCCTGTTGGCTTCTCACTGAGGTTAAAGAGCACTGCTGAGGAAGTACTGCAATAGATCATAGGACTTACATATGAAACAAGGCCATGGGGCATGTAAAGCTTCACTTATTTCTTAAAGTCTGGAAAACACACAAGGCAAGTCCTGCTTCTCAACAGACACGAGTCAGTATTCACCACTTATAACAGGCAGCAATCAGAAACAAACACCAAAAACCTGTTTCAAGTGAAACTGTCACTTCTCTGATTTTGTACATATTTGTTAACTGAAAGTTTGGCGAGGTAAAAAAAAAAAGAAAAATGTTCCTTCTTACATCAAATGCTTTGTAGTTGTAATTCTTATGTTGGTAAATCA
Source organism: Pelobates cultripes (assembly GCA_933207985.1). Classification (NCBI taxonomy): domain Eukaryota; kingdom Metazoa; phylum Chordata; class Amphibia; order Anura; family Pelobatidae; genus Pelobates; species Pelobates cultripes. Next base: position 68,043,508 of record OW240914.1, on the reverse strand, counting down.
ATTTTTGGCTGCAAATAGTATTTATAATTTGCATAACACAAATTTATGAATAAGTCACTTGCAAATCATACTATTTCTGTAGTTATATTGTATACTGGTATACCGTGTTTTATTATGTATTGACCAAAAATAGTTTAACATAAAGATACACCTTTACGTGTCTTTTTGCTTTTTTTTTTATTTTTTATTAATCTGCCCATCTTTTATATGAAGACTATATCAGCTAAAGTATTTGCCTCATATAAAAAGATTTTTTGATTGTTTTTTTTCTCCAAAAGATTATTACAGAGTAAATATCAAGTGAGTCTCAAACACTCACACCATTTAGATTCTACATCATTTCAGATGGATCACAAAGTGTCAGGGCAATGTTTTACTTCCTTTGGAAGCGGTAACCAGCAGGACATATCTGCATCAAAAGTGCAGGCGTGACTGGCTACCTATGGGCAGATAGACAAATCAGAATTCGAAAAATTTTACTTTTCAGACTTGCCTTTAACTATGATTTTATTGGACAAAATAATACAATTATAATGCACATAAAATGCTCAACAAGACTGGAAAAATATGAAAAACCTGGCCATTCCACTAATCCTTTTTATAGATATATCTATAATACACACACTTCTCTTTCTTAAAAAGGCACTATCACTATCAAATTCTCACCATTTTTTTTTTTATTTCTTTATTTTTGCAACAAGGAGCAGTAATAAGATGACTGTGGGAACAGACCAATGTTTCACTTACAAATCTGACTCTCTAGAACAGGAGCAGGTAAACTTTTAGCGAAATTGTGCCAAAATAAGTATTGGAAGTCCGTTGGAGTGCCTGTCCTATTGTTTTTAGAGTGTGTGTGTGTGTATATGTGTTACCATATTCTGTTTATGTAATGTGTGGCCATTTTGAGGATTTGTATATGTGTGTTTTATTGTGTATGTGTTGAAACAACTTGTGGTATTCTGTGTGTTATGCATGTATGTGTTCATTTTTTAACCACCCTTTTTACTTACTATTAAGTAGCAGGAGGGTGGCTGTCCTGGGGTCCAGAGGAGACAGGGCTGGCCAGTCACAGAGCTGCTGCAGACTGTGTTCCACTATTGTTTTCTCTTTAACAGTGCTAGGAGAAAATTCTCCCATATCACTTTCTCACATTACTGACCCTCATGGCGCCCCATAATTTTGACTAGTGTTTACTGTTCAGTCGGCATTAGCATACATTTGAAGCTAAATTGGGCAAGATGACAAGGAGCAAAGCAGCAAAATTCTTCCCCCCTCAAAGTAAGGCATGGACCATTGATCTCACCAGAATTCCTGCAAGGTAGGCTATGGGGGAGCTCCTCTGATCTCCCCAGCCATCTTGTTTTGGTCTAAACACCCAAATGCCATGCAAAAGCATCTTGTGTGCCATGCATGATACACATGCCACAGGCTGCCAACCCCTGCTCTTCAAGGTAGCATTTGGGCAAGACCAAAAGAGAACGACACAGAAACAGGGACATTGTATTGCTGACAACAGAAACTTTGAGAACCCTACCAGCAACTGCCTAGTCAGCAAGTCACATATATGACGACTACCAGTACTTCTCAGCCTACTACAATACATTACTTTCATTGGGTTGAAACGGCAAAAAAAACACCTACCTGGCTCCTAAAAGATCTTTCTTTGCCAGTCCAATGCCTGCTATTACCCGTACACGAAGTATGCGGGAATTTTCCTAAAAAAAAAATAAAAATAAAAAAAATAAGTTTTTCAAAAATTTAAAAAGTTCATTATAAAGACAAATTAAAATATAAAATGATCTGTGGAAAGCTCATTTCTAGAATGTTTGCTTAGAAAATATATTGGCATTAGAAACTAGTAAAGAGTGCATTCCAAAAAAACTGGAAATACCTGCAAAATACTGGTAACATTCCCAACATATTTCACATCATTATATAAAACTATGGTCATAAAAACCAAGAACAATTAGTACATTCAAAAGATGTATTTATCCATTAAATGCAATCAGACAACAGTTTCAAGCAACCGTATTAATAGTTACACTGCTCCCCCGTAACAGAGTACTATAGCATCTAGAAATGCATTTTTATTAGACTATCTGTATTTGGCCAAATGCAATTCTGGACCAACAAAACAATAAAAGGTTAGCTGTATTACAGGCTCTACCTGTTCTTGTCTTATATTTTATTTTTTTGAAATGTACAATAGTTTCTTTAATTATACATATGATAACATAGGGACTACTTTATCTTATAGGGATCGTGATGTTTAACAAGGGCAGAGCTTATTATTTATTTCGCTAAGCCAATTTATAATGACGCATCAGAGCTGGTGTGTGTGTGTTTTTAGCAGAATATATCTATTAAACAATGAAATTACGTTGATCTGTAATATTGTAAGTGATAGATATACAGTAAATATATTGTATATACTTTTGATTTAACAATTTTACAAATCATCCATTTTTAACTATTCTCTTCCAATATTAAATTTGGAATATAGAAAAGAAGCATGTTTTTAATTTTATTGTTTAATAATTACGGGGATTAACGCTTATTTGGTAGGCTTTTTTGGGGTCTGTTTTACATGTTAGATCATGCGTCGTCAACCTGGTCCCTACCGCCCACTAGTGGGCGTTTCAGGATTCCAGGTGGGCGGTAGGGATTTCCTCATTTGGAGAGATTGGGTGGGTGGGAGGGCGGGTGCGAGCTGGCACCCCGGGTACCGCCGTCACCATTTGCGGCCCCGGCCCGCATGGCAAACTGCCAGGGCCGCCGTCCCAGGGGTCCAATGGGTGACCCGTGCAGTCAGGGCCACCCGATGGATGTGGATGGATGGATGTGGATTGTAAAGGGGCCCGGTCAGCGCTGAGCGCTTTAACAGCGCAACCGGGCCCCCTGTGATTACATCACAGAGCTGGGAGGAAGTGAATTCATATTGGACGCTGAGGTCAGCACCCAGGCAAGAACAACATATTTAACATTAAAGGGTGAGTGCCAAGTCTACTCTTCCTTTATATATACACACACACACACACATACATATACACACACACAGACACACAATTTATTTTATTTTATACCCAAATGCTCAGTCTTAGAAACAGCCTTAACAGACTGCTAAAGCAGTTTAGTGCTGGTCTTTTACGTGTGAAGAGTATGTCCTCTTTTTTTTCCAATGTACAAAAAGTACAAAATGTTTTCAACAGAAATTGGAACTTTTATAAAACAAACCTGGTTCACCCTCTGGCTGTCAGACAACCGCTTTTTTATTACCTATTAGCTTAGCTCAATGGAGCTAAACTAAAGAGGCAGCAATTGTGCACAGCACCTGCCTTGCAAAGACATCTCAGACTGCATTGGGAAGTCTGCAACTGGCCAGCCACAGAAGTCTGTACTAGGAAAGAAGGTGAGGGCGTGCAAAGGCTGTAGACAATAAATCTGCAAATTTTGCAAACTGTTTTAGATATAGTTACGAAAGGCATGTCTCTTTGTGACAAATTTCCCTGCTTCCCTGTATTATGGAGAAGCCTAATTGCCAGCCTCCTTCCTCATGAAGGGGCGGCATCTATACCCAAAATCCACATTATTACAAAGACACTGTAAACACTTCTTACTCTACTAACATGAACTAAACTATAATACAGATCCATTAAGAATGTTGCTTTAATTGCTAAAACCCTTACACCACGCTGATATGCAGAGTGTAAAAATTTTGACTGTGTGAGGATTTGTAAACCTGAATGTGGTGTAATGGGGACAACACACCATGGATATCACTAAGAGAGTTTGCTGTATTCTGATTGCCTAGGTGCATGAGAAACTACATACTTTGCCTTTAAAAGGCCCACTTTAAGACACAGAGTGATGCTAGTGATAAACCTCAATGTTCCTGCTGCATAATATACTGACACTTTAAAGGTGTATATGTTTGTTTGAGCAGAGGCTTCTTCAAATCTTGTGTCAACATTATTTGTGTAAAGGGCAAAGAGCCGTATATGGAGTAGGGTTCAAGTAAGAACGTAGGATAGTATAAAAGAGCAAAGTCGGTTGTGGTGTGCCGATATCAACGATGCAGTAGGCCTGTAAATAAAGAGGGCCCACCAAGGAGTAATAAAAGTAAAGAAAATAGAAGGAAAAAGAAAATGTTGAGAATAAGGAGTGGGTGGGAGGGTCATTCAGACGCTGACCTTGATCGGTGTGGAGTCAGGTAAGGGGGTACCTTATATAGGGGAGTGATTTAATTTAAGACCCTCCCACAAATACAGGCCAAACAGCCTTAATACTTGTGTAAGGGGCAAATAGCCGTATATGGAGTAGGGTTCAAGTAAGAACATAGTAGTAGATAGTATAAAAGAGCAAAGTCGGATGTGGTGTGCCAATACCGACAATACGGTAGACCTGTAAATAAAGAGGGCAAAAATGAATTACCAAAGATTTAATACAGTCAACAAATATATATACAAATATCCAGACATTTCTTTAAAAGCACTTCTTAATTCTTGTGTAGGTTTTGGTATGTAAGTCATATTTGTGGATGACTTCCAACACCTCAGTGATTTAATGATATGTACCGGTATGTTAGCGCTGGAAGCTGTGGAGGCCGCCCCTACGCGGAAGGAGTGACCTGAGTAGTGAGAAGGGTTAAAACCTAGTATTGTTAACAGGGATTGGATGGATTTCATGAAAGTCGTGGTAGTGAGTACAGAGCCTTTTATTGAGAATAGGTGAAGTGATGGTGGTGACGTGGTAAGTGAAAGGTAGGAATCTAGAGCTGTTACTGGACACCATTTGATGCAGGTAGGAAAATAAGTGATCTCCACTGGAGGTGCGTGTTGGCTTGTTTTTTGACTGGGGTAGTGACAGTATGTAGTGATCCATGTGTTTGCGTAGGTGTGTGCGTAGAAGACCTCTGTCTGTCTGAGTGGTGGTGATAGTAGTGAATTCTCTTGGCCTGAGGAACCCATAGAATGCTATGTACATGGCAGCTTTGATGACTGTGTTGGTGGTAGAGTGAAAAGGTTTGGAGTCTAACAGGTCGGATAATGACTGGAAAAGTGTGTTGTCTATAGGTAATCTCTGCGGAGGACGTGGTGGAACGGATTTCTGAATCCATCTGAGTATATTCTTTACCTGATAAGATGACATAAAACTATGTGTATTGGGTTGTAGTGTTAGCATGTGATGTTGAATGCCTGTCAGATATAATTTGATTGTGTTGTAAGAGAAGTGTACTTTAAGGTGGCAAAAAGAAGCGAAGGCTATAATAGATGTCATGACAAAAGGTTGGGCTATGTCATGGTCAGATAGAAATCTTGTGAAAAGTGTGAAGGCTCTGTTGTATGTTTTGTGAGTGTTGGATGATCGTGCTAATTTGGACAGATCCCTGCCATGTTGATAAGTTCTAGTCCATGGTTAGCTGCTGGAACGGAGGGGCGGCAGTGGCTGCTTGTGCTGCTAATGGGAGTGCTTGATGAAAAGCCTGAAAGTTGAAACGATGTTACTAATGCCCGGTAAATAAAAGCAGACCAAGTAGAAATTGTGACATGCTGCTAACCACGTGAGTTTCCTGAGAAATCTCATGATTGTTAGGGATGATGAACGGCCTTTGTTAATGATGTGACATGCTGCTTGGTTGGCTGTGTGGCAACGGACTGACAAGCCTGACCATAAATGTCCCCACACCACGGCAATTGCTACAATGGGGTAAATCTCAAAAAGAGCTGAGGTTGTAAAAAAGTCTTCTAAATCATAGACTTCTTCAGGCCTCTTACCCCAAAGCCATTAGTTCCCAAAGATCGCTGTGAAACATGTGGTAGACGCCGCGTCTGACCATTTGGTTGGAGATATGTCAGACAACTATGGGAGGAACAAGCTTTTACCATTCCAGGTGGTCAAGAATTCTTTCCACATGTGTAGGTCTGCCGTGGCGTGCGCATCCAAGGACGGTCTATAGTTGTAGTGTTGGAAATGTGGAAAAAGACAGAAGTCTAGATATGAAAGCACGCCCTTGAGGGATGATGCACATGGCAAAGTTCAAGGAACCTATGAGAGATTGAAGTTCCTTGCGGTTGCAATTACCCAGCAAGATGTAATGGTTGATGCTGTTGAGGATGTTTGTAATTTTCTCTTGAGGTAAACTAGCTTGCATAGAGGCAGAGTCTAGTTGTATACCCAGAAATGTAATGATTGTGTCTGGACCTTCGGTTTTCTTAGAGGATACTGGGACTCCCAAGAAATCATCCAGATAATGGATGACTATGGGGCATCTGGAATTGTTAAGTAACAACCAGAAAAGTGATTCTGCAAAAGTGTCAAAGATTTGGGGGCTACTTTTTGACCAACAGGTTAAGCGGGAGAAAAAGTAATAGTTATCTGCCCATTTAATGCCATGTAAGTGCCAGGGTGTAGGGTGGATAGGTAGTAGTTTAAAGGCATTTGTAAGGTCTGTCTTACTTAGCCAAGCTGCGATCCCTGCTTGCGTGATGGCATGATCTATAGTGGCATATTGAAGGGAAAACTCTTCGGAGGGAATAAGGGAGTTAAGACTTGGGGTAGATGAGGTATGAGGGGCTGACAGATCTATGATGAGTCTCTGCTTCAGGGAAGATTTCCCTGTGACAATCCCAATGGGATTTGTGCGCCATGCCATAAAAGGTGGCGTTTTAAAAGGCCGAACAAAAACCCCTCTGCCAATTCTTGGGCCAAGAGTATCTACGGATGTTGGGTTCTGTTGTGCTGATTGTAAATTTGGACATTCAAGGTGGCCTGTGGGCATATGTATAATGCCTGTATGGAATCCCTCTGAGAATTCTGAGATGAGAAAATCTACCATATGTCTGGAGGGGTGATTGGTCAGTAGTGCTGAGAAGACATGAATGTTAACAGACGTTAGGTATGGTTTAGGGTACATTTTATTTGGACACATGGTTTTTGCATGTGCCCTGAAACAATGTGAACAAATATGCAATAACCTGCATGCACTAAAGCTACATGTGCCCACATTGAAATTATTGCACACCTGTGATTTAACAAAGAAAATGATGAGACAACCCAGTTTGTCTCTGGTGGTTCTCGCCGTTCTACCCTCGTAGCTGGTGCTAGGTGACTGATTACGGTGGTCTGCCGTGTGAGAACAAAAATTAGTAGTATGAGTAGTAGAAGAGCAGGATGCACAAGCCGGTGTTTTGAGACCTGCGAAGTGTCTACAGAACAGTTCCATATCTAGTCTGCTCCAGTTGATACGGGTACCATACTGAAAGAGAGCGCCAGACACCTTGGTGGAAAAAGACCTATGGTAGTCGTAAAAAGCCGACCCACCATATTTGTTCCCCAGGTCCACCAGCTAGTGCATGTAGCGATCAAACTCTTCCCTTCTATTAAGGTACACTTCACAAACAACATCTCTAAATATACCAAAAGCTAACACAAATTCAGGGATGTTCAGTTTCCGGTTTAACCTGGCTTCTTTGGACCTGACCACCACAGATACTTCATCATACATATAAGTCTTATTTTCAACCACATCCTGGGAGGCAATTAGTAGGGATGCTAGGTTGACATCTTTGCCTTCCAGGATGTCTCTCTTAATGTGGGCTGGGATAGTGTGTGCAGGATCAACGTCCTGATAATCTGAAGAGATAATAGTACCCGTAGCCCGTGGTTCGGTTTGTGCCTGTTGAGCAGTATCAGGAAGGCCAGCCTTGGTGAGGGCTGTGGTGACCCCCTCGAGGTTAGCCAGTCTGTCGTTAACCTTGCCCATAGAGTTCATGAGCAAGGCCAGCATAGCCTGGATGTCACCCGAGTTGGTGTTGCTGGAGCCTTCCCCTGCTTCCGTATTGTCGGTTGTAGTGCTTAGGAGTTTGAACAGCTCCGCTTTCCTTGCTGTGTCAGGGTAGGGGATTTGTCGCCTCCCTAGCTCGGTGGTGATGCGTGGATCTGATTGATGCTGGACTAGCAACAACTCCCCTACGAGAGGGTGTCTCAACCCTAGCTGGGGTGCCATTAAGTGATAGCTCTTCATCACCTTCATGAGACATACTTAAATAAATAAAAGATAAAATTATTTGAACCGAGTAGTTTAGTACTGGCTTGCTAGCTATGCCGTAAGGCGAAACCATTATGCTTATTGTTTTGGTGACAGGTGAGGCCCTGCTAGTTGCCGAATGGCTTGAGAGGCTCTATCTATGCTTGGCGCGAGGGGATTATTGTGGCCACTGAACATTATGGCAGGATGTTGGCCTCTTGGTGACTGTAACCAGAAAAATAGGAAGGGAAGTGACAGGTGAGGCTCTCTCTATGATACGTGCAAGGCGGCTAGCTCACGTGTGGCCAGAGGGGTGTATGCCTCCGAGTTTGAGGCGGGGTGTTGGGCTTGCGGGACCACTAATCCGAAGCATAGTGCAAAGAAAAGAGGAAAAGTACCTATTGGCCCCTATGACTCTAATTGCCAGTACTTATGTCTATTCTGTGGGAGATTTTTTTGTTATGGATATACTGTAAGCAGCTGTACGTACCTGGAAGTATAGTTTTGTAACCTGATAATCCGTATAGGTAGCAGTAGTATCTGTAACTAAATAGATGGAACCGTATGAAAATAATGACAAATGGCACAACCCATTTTTCCTTAATTATGTTTGGTTGTTTTGACCTGTAGAGGTCAATGGAGATGATGTTTGTAGGATCTCCGTAAGTATGTACTTGCTGACCTGTAGGTAGCAGTGTTTGAGTTGTAGCATGGTGGACGTAATATTATGTAGCGTGAGTTCTAAGTATTTCATTTTATGTGATGCGCCGTATTTGATTAATTATGGAGTATCAGTTTACATGTTATAATATATATCTGTATGTGTATATCTGTTTTGTGTTCATTGATGGGTTTTTGTGTTTGTAAAATTCCCCTGTTGACCATATATGAAGTGGTGTGTAGGTGGCAGTGTAGGTAGAGATCATGTCTAGATGTCAGTGGATAGTTTGTAAAATTTATGTATGGTAATGTACTTGTCGACCTGTAAGTGGCAGTGTAGAGCCACCGTTATAATGTGTATTGTAAAGTCAGACATTTATAATTAACACATGAATATCGAGTAGTTAATACCCAAAGACAATAAGGTTAAATCCCCAAAAACTGCATGTTTGTGCGTTTAACCGCACAAACTGTGTCTGTAGTGAATGAAAGATTAGTTATTAATGTATCCTGTTCATGCTGTGTAAACCGCACGAACCGGCCATGAGTATCTAATAACAGACTAAGATATGTAAAACCGAACATGTGTATCTAATCTGTTCGTGCGTTTGAAGTGCACGAACGGAGATATTTTATACGAATGAGTTTGACAGTGAAGTGCCCGAACGGGAAAATACAGTGTAATACAATCTCGAAAAAGCCCGAACGGGGCAAACATAGCGTGAGATATGCCCGAAATGGCCATGTAAACGAACGGCTGAAAACGAACAAGATAGACTGAATATGCAGTGTAGCATGAAATGGCCGAACGTATCTGTAAAGTGAGGACCTGACCCGTGTATGATGCCGTGGGACTGTTACCTAGCGTAACGGGTAGGTCAACTTACGGTTTGTGAGTCACTAGGACGTGATTTGCGGCGATTGAAGAAGCAAGAAGCTGGTCAGACGGAAAAAGCCTGCAGCTGGATTCCTGGATACAGCTCAGCGTGGAAGACCTCGTGAGAAGACTGAAGTATTCCAAAATGGCGACTGGATGACCCGGAAGTTCATTCAGACGCTGATCTTGATCGGTGTGGTCAGGTAAGGGGTGTACCTTATATAGGGGAGTGATTTAATTTAAGCCCCTCCCACAAATACAGGCCATCCGGCCTTAACCCCTTAAAACCGGAGGTCGTACTATTACGCCCTATTCTAAGCGTCTCTAAACGCCGCAGGGCGTAATAGTACGCCCTCCGTTTTTTTCTTACTTACCCGGACGCCGGCGTGGGCGTGGTTGGGGAAACTCACCTGGGATGCCAGGGAGTCGCCCGCGGCGGATCCTGCCTCCTCTGGTCCCCCCCGGCCATGTGAGAGTGAGTAATATAAAAAAATGTAAATACGTTAAAAAATAAAATTTAAAAATTAAACACATATAGATGTGTTTTATTTCGTTTTAACTGTATTGTGATATTAATATATATATTTATATCAAAATACAAGTAGAACGAAATATATATATCTATATACATATATATATAAAAATATTTTTTTAAAAATTGTATATACACACACACACACATATATATATATATATATATATATATATATATATACACACACACACACACACACACACATACACATACATACATATACATACATACACACACATTAATTCTACATATATTTATGTAATATTTTTACATATTTAGGTATCTTAATTAATTACAATTAGCAGGACCTGCCTGACAACCCATACAGAAAGTATAGGGAATTTAATTTGCTAGCACTATATTTAACCCTATAACTTTCCAAAACACCATAAAACCTGTACATGGGGGGTACTGTTTTACTCGGGAGACTTCGCTGAACACAAATGTTAGTGTTTCAAAACAGTAAAATGTATTACAACGATTATATCGCCAGAAAAAAAAAAAAAAAAGACTTTTTTGCATTTTTCACACACAAACAGCCCTTACACGGACGATATTATTGCGGTGATACTTTTTACGGTTTTGAAACACAAATATTTGTGTTCAGCAAAGTCTCCAGAGTACAACAGTGCCCCTCACGTACAGGTTTTATGGTGTTTTCAAAAGTTACAGCGTCAAATATAAGGCTTGTGTTTCATTTTTTTTCCACATTAAAATTTGCCAGATTGGTTACGTTGCCTTTGAGACCCTATGGTAGCCCAAGAATGAAAATTACCCCTATGATGGCATACCATTTGCAATAGTAGACAACCCAAGGTATTGCAAATGGGGTATGTCCAGTCTTTTTTAGTAGCCACTTAGTCACAAACACTGGCCAAAAATTTAATTCCTGGGCTACTATACAGTCTCAAAGGCAACGTAACCAATCTGGCGAATTTCAATTTCAAATGTAACGTGCTATATTTGACCCTGTAACTTCCCAAAATACCATAAAACCTGTACACAGGGGGTGCTGTTTTACAAGTGAGACTTTACTGAATACAAATATGTGTATTTTATTGCAGTAAAAGCAAACAGTATTATGACATTGACAGTTAAAATGTCCTGTAGAGGGGGCGGAGCTAGCTGCCAAGCCGACAAGTCGCATGAAACCCGAGCTCCGACATTACCACGGCAAAACGGCCAAAGAACCCTCAAAAACCACCTCCCCAAACCGGGGAAAAGCTGAGGGAGAGTCAGCACACTATGGGGAAACACTCACGGAAACCCCGAGTGTCATCCGAGGGACATACCCACGATATCGGGCAACTTTTGTCCCAGGCCTGCAAGCCCAAAATGGCGGACGCCTTCCAAACCATGGGGATGGAGTCACCCTCTGCCTCAGAGGATGATTACCTGAGCGACATGCCGACACCCCAACGGAAGCAACAAACTGCACCACCAAGGCAGTCAGAACCACCACTAGCCACTAAGGCCGACCTATCAGGCATGGTGACTGACCTTAAGGCCTTCTTCACAGCTGAACTAGCAGGCCTCAAGATGGAGCTGAGCACACTTACAGGCCGCATGCGAGCCACGGAAGAAGCAGTCCAGGACTTGAGAGCCCAGCACGACGCCACAGCAAAGCAAACGCAGGAGCTAGCAACCACATGCTCACAACTAAATGCCCGAATGGGGCAGCTTGAAGATATGGCGAGACAGAGAAATATCAAGGTGAGGGGTATCCCAGACACTGTGACAGCAGACAAACTGCCACTCCTCATAAAGAGGCTGCTACAGGCTGCCCTTCCATCTAAACAGGCCAAAGGACTGACCCTGGACAGCCTATTCCGCATACCAGGGCGCCCACGCAATGCCCCAGACTCCGCAAGGGATGTCATAATGAGCTTCAAATCCCGCTCAGATAAAGACGGATTCCTCCGTGCTGTCAGGGGCCAGACCCCGTACGCTTTCGAGGACCTTGCCTTATACTTTTACCAAGACCTGAGCCGCGGCTGACAACACCGGCGGAAGCACCACAATTTTTACAAGCACTGGGCATTCGCCCTATGACAGGTGCCAAGACGAGAACGCCACACCGGTGGGATGTCGCCAACATAGCACCGTTCACCCCATCGGGACAGGCAGCCCAAGAAGGAAGTAGCACTGTGCACCCACCGGTTCTTAATGTGGGGGAAAAACTATACGAACTAGTAAATGCGCCAGCCGGATTTATATCACGCTGACTTATGCAATGTCCTCCCCCATTTGTATACAATTTCATGTATAATTTGTATGCCTGATATACATTTCGATGTCATTTTCTTTTTGTACCTAATGCCATGTTATAGGTTAGCCATCTAGTCTGCAGACCGCGACAGCACAAAAATACTTACCACTTAATACACAGAGACCGCACTACACGCTGACCTCGCAGACCCTTCAACCTGGCACAACCTACAGGGCACCCAGGCGACATCTTAAGGCCATAGACACAAATGGCATATACCTTCACTGCAAAAAACACCCCCTCCCCCCCAGACTCCGGGGTTAAGGAGCCTTAATATATGTAAGCCCCTATAACGCCTCTAGCCGCCACACTGGAGATCCAGAACCAGAAACCCAGACTTAACTCACCTAACTTGAAAAATGCACACAAAGCATCTCTACGCATATGTTTAGTTATAGCGCCTGAGCCTGGAAGAGCTGCTGTTAGCCTCCTTTGCTCACTAATCTAGCACCTGATATCACAGCAGATATGCCAACATGCCCGTTTCAGCCGGTTATTAACCCACCTTGAGATTGTAAATTATGGCACTAAACTTAGGCGATGTGGCTCTTGCATATATACCTAACCTGTTACAGTTCAGCGCTTTCCGAGCAAGAGGCAGCATCACTCGCCTGCACACTATCACACTCTTAACAAGCCATCACAGTGTACTATGCCTGTCTTTATCATTTTAAAAACATTGTGCAGTCTACTCTTTTTAGACATGTAACCTTGGACATCTCAGTTACCAAGCAATGTCGTGATCACTGAAATCCTGTATTTTATTTTTATGCACAACAAAAATAAAGAATTAAAAAAAAAAAAAAAGTCATGTAGAACTAAAAAAATAAAATTTATTTTCTCCCATTTTTTTCAAATTAAATTACGTTTCAAAGCTAAATATTTGATATTAAATGAAAGCCCTGTTTCCCCTGAATAAAATGATATATAATAAGGGTGGGTGCATTTAATATGAAAGAGATGAATTACGCATGAACAGACATATAGCACAAGTTCAAGGTTTGTTTACGTTTTGTTCACAACGTGTACATTTGGCTCAGTCCGTAAGGGGTTAATACTTGCGTATCCTAATTATGTATTACTAAACATTTTCCCACTGTACTGTAAAGCCCTGTTGAAAAAGGTTGGCGCTTTAACACAAAAATAATAATGGCAGCATTTATATTAGCCACTAGTAGTAACATATGCATTAAAATGTTATTTCCTATAAAGTGAGACATGGTAATTTTTCATTTTTCTAACAAAGAACGAGTAACTACCACAAACGATAATTATATCACCATTTACCATTTTAGGTATGGTCAAACCACAATCTCCAGTGCAATTCAAAATTCCTAAATGTTATATGGTGGATATGGCCAGTATGCATGTGACATGCACTGGAAATGATGAACGAAAGAGAAAGTATAACACATCCTTGCTATCCATAACCAGGAAAAAATAATGTAGGACTAAAAGCCATGTGTATAGATTTAGAAACTGTAAAACCCAACAGAGCCTGCAGAAACAAGTAAGCTTGTTTCAGCATTGCCATGTTTCCTGGCCACACTTTGTGTTGCAGCAGCAGCAGCAGCAGCAGCAAACATCCTGCATTTGCAAAACTCATTCTCTGTGCGAGAGTTGCCTTGTGCTTGAAGAGGGGTATAAGCACAACAGTTTGACCATATCATGCACATCAACAGGGGAGTGTTTTTGGTAGAATATAGTTTTCACTTAGATGGATTTTAATGGGACACTATGAATTAAAGTCACTTCTCATTGAAGCAGTTTCAGTACCTGGAGTCCCCTGGCACCAACCCTTCTCTGTTTAGTGTTTAAAAAAATAAAAATAAAATAAAGTTTTTACATTTAAAGGTTTAATGCTGGTAATATTTAGTTTGCTGGATGCTTATATACTACCAAAGTTGTATTGATTGAGATAAACTTAAAAGGGACACTATAGTCACCAGAATAACTAGAGCTTAATGTAGTTGTTCTGGTGAGTATAATAGCTCCCTTAAGGCATTTTCATGCAAACACTGCCTTTTCAGAGAAAAAGGTAGTGTTTACATTGCCCCTTGGGATACCTCCAAGTGGCCACTGGAGGGGCTTCCTGGCTCAGGGCTGCATAATGTGCAGCCCTGCCGTTCAGCGTCCCCACGCTCTGCATGGAGACGCTAAATATTCCTCATAGAGATGCGTTGGAAAGCATTGGATTGGCTGAAAATCGCCCATTTAGATGATGTCACAAAAGGGGAAGAGCCAGTGCCAGCGAACCTGCGTGGCACTGGAAATAAGGCAATTTTATACTTTCATAGGATGGCTAAGAGGGGGCAAGCCACCTAAATTGTTGGTTTTGCACTATAGGGTCTGGAACACAAAAACACAGTGTCATGCCAAAAGCATGAGTTGGTGTTTGATGTGTGTTGAGATATGTTGAAAGTTGTTTTTTTGTAAACCTTGGGATGACCATAAAACATCTAGATAGCCATCACCAGAGCTGGACACAAGGAATTGCATAGAGTGGTCAATAAACTGCCAGACCAACCCCTTCCTCCCCCCCCCCCAGGGGTCTGCCCACTGAGAAACAACTAAGTTTGATATATAACGAGGGTGCCGGACTATCCAGTTAGTTATTCATTTTTCTTTTGTCAGTAACTTCTAGGAGATCTATACCATCTAAGACTCCCACAAGAATTCTATATGGGGTAAATATATGTAAGGAATTTCTTGTGTTTTCTCCTATTTTATGTACTGTTTTGCAATTTGTTATCTGTATGTCATTTATTTCTGTATTTTGTACTTTTTGTCAGATTAAATGTTTACTTAATCAGCTTGTGTCTCTGTTCTCTATGAGCTTCACTCTCCAGAGGAAAGCTCAGGTAAACACGTTACCAAAAAGGGTTAACGATATATGTTTTAGCAGTAAAAGTAGAACTGTGATACTATAATTCTCCTGTGTGTGGGGTAACCTAAGACGCCCGGGTTTAAAAGTCTTGGTGGTGGCAGTAAAGTGTGTACTAAGGGGGTTAGTGTAGAAGGGATTGCAGGGGTTAATTGAGTGGTTGCTGGGACTAGCAACAGGTAACCAGGGGTCTGGTGTCATTAACCCTGTCACTTCCACACTCTCCCCACTGTCTCGGCTGGGCCTATAGCCCACGCACGTGACACACAGTGATCCTTTAATTTCTAAGTTTTATTTTCTAATATTGTCAACTCTTTTGGTCAATTATGCTGTTAGAATACTAGTGACCAATGACGTGTGGATAAATTAAAACCCATTTTATATTACATGATGCTGAATTTAACGGAAGGTGTGTAGGTGTAAATCGTTTAAATTGTAGAAACAGTGGAAGAAGTGTGTATATGTTTGTACATGTGTCATTAAAAAATTAGTACAACGTCGAATAGGAATTAGAGGGTTATTTTTACTTTAGTAGGTAGTGCAGATGGTAAATATACATTTGGGGGTGGGTCTGCACACATGCTTCCATAGCAGGAACCTCTTGCACTATTAGAGATTAAATGAACACAGCTTTCTGAGGTGGGTATGTTGCCTAAAGTGTTTTGCCGAGGTTCCCTGGTTTAAGACAAACCACGTTTTGACAAAAAACAGCAGTTTCCCCTAGCCCAGTGATCATCCCTCTCCAGCCACACTGATAATGCAGAATTTAACCTTCTGCATTATCTCTAGAAGGCAAGCTTGTTTGAGCAGGGCCCTCAACACCCTCTGTTCCTGTGTGTCCAACTCGTTTTGTTACAAATACTCTGTACAGTGCTGCAGAATGTGTTTGTGCTTTATAAATAATAATATTAATAAGCAATGTCAATTTTGTCCAACCTGCTTAACCCAGTACCTTCTGCCTATCAGTGGCTGACATGTTTGACATACAAATAAAATACATTTTTAAAAACACGCACACACCTACATTTTTCATACAAATATACAGAACCTTAATGGAGCTTTCATTAACTCATGCATTAGCTTGTCAATTTAAAAAACAAAACAAAAAAAAAAACAAAGCATGCAGCAGCAAGTCCATGCACCAAACAGTTTTCTGCAGATGATATAATGGCAAATAATCATTAAAGTACATGTCATGAAAAATTGCTAGAGGTGAAAAAGGAGGTAAAGTTATGAGCTATACACACCTTTACATAACCTTTAAAAAATGGGTGTGTACTCAAAATATTTGGATTATTGGGTTTACTCTCAGCAGTGAATTGTGGGGAGCTGCAACAATTCTGCTTAATTCACCAAAATGCACAGTAAAGATCAATATGCTTGTCCGCTAAGAAATTATCCTCAAAATGTTCAAGCCTCGCACAATTATAACTCCTTTTGTGGTGGCAGTGTAATGTTTAAAGGGGCAGTAGCACTAAAACAACTAGATCTTAAAACAGTTTTACTTTCTTTTCTCTGGCTGTGTTATAAATTGTAATTTCTGAAAAAAACTGAAATGTTTACATTTACCAAAGATCACGCACTTAGACTAGAGAGTCTAGTGGCTGTCAGATTGTATAGAGGTACTAGTGGGGAGGGGGGTTGGATGATTGCACTACTAGAGCCATGTAGGTTGGTATCTCCTTGGCACTCCAATGGTAAAGATGTAACAAAAGACTGCTCCCAGCATTACTTTAATCTAATTAAACCATGCAACACATTGCCTTGTATAGTCCTGGTTAATAATTTATGTATAGCAACCCTACTAGATTATTATTGTTGTTTTTATTCCCCTTGCCCACTGCAGAGTTAATACAGAATCCTATGATTTTATGGGTCCCCATGTCAGAAATGGTGAGGGAAAATGGGCTGCCAAATATCAACACCATTTCAATACAAATTTAACCACCAAAATGTCAATCATACACTTACCTGGTATAATTCCTAACAAAGTCAGAGGAAGACATTATGTGTCTGTTACTAAGTCACAGAATACCACCAGCTTGCTTTTATTGTTTTGATATGGACAGACTTATTGTACACTTTATTTCCCATAACACCACATCACTATAATCCTATATCCAGGTATGCCATACACGACAGATAACCAAGCTGTTGCAGAACTTCCACTCCCACCATGTTGGGCCAGCCTTTCTTGTGGTTCTCACAAAGCAGGGAGGGGGGAATCAACCTTTTGGCAAACCCTGTCCCATCCACACAATAGTTATTTCCTCCCCCTATCCCCCCTGTGAGCCAGGCCCATCCCAGCAAGCTGTCAGCACTCAGGAATGCCAATTATTGAACTGGAACTACAAATCCCATAATGCACTGGGAGACTCACCACCCTGACCCACACACACAGCTGGTGTAGCCAGGACTTGACATAGACCAGTGTGGGCCAACAGCAAACCGTGAGCTTCCCAGCAACTGGGCTGGATGAGCATTAGGGTGTTTGTAGCCCCTGGCCAGCTATTATGGGGGGGGTTTGTAGCCCTGGCCAGCTATTATGGGGGTTTGTAGCCCTGGCCAGCTATTATGGGGGGTTTGTAGCCCTGACCAGCTATTTGTTAGCCCTGGCCAGTTATTATGGGGTTTGTAGCCCTGACCAGCTATTATGGGGGTTTGGCAGCCCTGGCCAGCTATTATGGGGGTTGGGCCAGCTATTATAGGGGTTTGGCCTGGCCAGCTATATAGGGGGTTTGTAGCCCTGGCCAGCTATTATAGGGGGTTTGTAGCCCTGGCCAGCTATTATGGGGGGGGTGGGTTTTGTAGCACTGGCTAGTTGGGGTGTCACAGACTGGCAGTCTCTGTGCTCCAATAGCCAGCCCGGGCTATACAGAGTTAGGGCTGGACTATGGACTGCCCTCATACTTCTCACACAGAGTCTGTAAGAAGGCGATCAGAGTCTTACCTCCTCCGCTGGAAGGCCGTGCACCTCCTGCGAGGCCGCCATATGCCGCTGCCGGGGTGCTGTGAGGGGAATGGGGGGGGGATGACGCGTTACAAGTAGTTCCCCTGCCTGACACTGCGAGGGAGCGCGCGCGGCCCGGAACCACACACGCACACAGTGTCACGCGCCAGGAGAGGGGGCGAGCGGGTGCGCGCGTTCACACGCACTGAAATCCGTTGCCGTTGAGTCAATGTCCTCTCAGTGTGGGGAGGGGCGGCCGCCGCGGGAGCGCGCACTAAGCCTTGTGTCTGCATCCCTGCGCGGGCTGGGCAGTAATGGTACTCGGTGATGAGGAGGAGCAGCCCGCACCGCGTGTATGAGGACTGGAGCTCAGCATCCCCCTTGAACCAGCCCTTCTAGAACTACAACTCCCGTGATGCTGTTCTGAGACTGGGGGATACCTTTTGTGCCAGATTAGTTACTTTACAGCAGGGGTCCTCAAACTGTGGCCCTCCAGATGTTTCTGAACTACAACTCCCATGATTCTCTGGCTATCGATGTCATTTAAAGAATCATGGGAGTTGTAGTTGAGCAACATCTGGAGGGCCACAGTTTGAGGACCCCTGCTTTAAAGGGACACTAAAGGCCCCCAGCTCGTGGCTCCAATGGGGGGGCTGGTGGAGGGGAGTTATAACAGTTAAGATATGATTTTAGGTTTCACTTATTTTAAAACATTATGACAGTGTACGCGGATCAGGACCCATGGGTCTTCACAAGCTCAGTGTGCCGGAGGTGCCGAAACATGCACCCCCTGCGATTGTCTGGCGGTCAGCAAGACCAGACGACCATTACTGATATCAATCAGTTCTAGTTTGTTTAGTTATCTTTTCTCTCTAATACTTTCCTTCATTCAATCTTTTTAATGGGGCACGGATGGGGGGGGGAGGAGAGGCGGGTGTCGTCAGCGATTCTGGGACGAGGGCCGGTGCAAGGAAATTTGTAGCGACCCACCACCAATCCAACCATGGCTCTGAAACGCACCTCCTTAAACGTGAAAGGTCTAAACCATGAGTAGTCAACCTGGTCCCTACTGCCCACTAGTGGGTGGTTTGGGATTTCAGGTGGGAGGTGGTGGGTTCTGCAAAAAACGCTCAGTAGGCCTCGATGGCCGTGGACCAAGGCTGGCAGTGGAGATCATTTAATCTCCCCTGCCAGCCCATGCAGAGGCAGCCTTGGTGAGGAAATCAAAGCACTTCGTTCCAGCAGAAGGAGGGAAGGGCCTGGCATGCTCTGTGTTCCTCACGCGAGCAGGCTGGTCGGAGCGTTGCCATACGTTACCATGTGCTGTGCTCCCAGGAGGACAGAAGAGTCAGCCTGCAGGTAGAGGAGCTGCACGCTAAAGTGAACATGCCACCACTGGACTACCAGGGTTTGCAGCATTATGTCCCCCCCCCCCTCCCTGGTAAAAGGTAAGAAGAAGGGAGGCGAAGACATTAAGATAGATTTTCACATCTCACCCACCTACACACAGCATAGACCCTATGCACCCTTCACATACACACACAGAGACAGACTGTATCCTCACACACACTGCACTCCTCACACACTACACCCCTCACACACATTGCAGTCCTCACACACAATGCACACCTCTCTCGCACACACAAACATACATACACACACACACACCGCACCTCCCAGACATAAATCAAATCGCACGCTATAGAATTTGTTACTGTGGTACTGGTGGGCGGTAAGGAAATTTTACCATCAACAAAGATACAAAAGTGGGCGGTAGGTATTGAAAGGTTGACTACCCCTGGTCTAAACGAACCTAAAAAGGGGCGCCTAATGTTCTGAGAGATAAGGAGATTGAACTCAGACATATCCTTTCTCCAGGAGACACACATTCCAAAACACGCTAATCTCCACCTAAAAGATCACACCTACAGCACAGCATATGATGTCAGATCTCCGTAAACATAACGGGGTAGCCATTCTGTTTCGCAATCAATGTCCGATTAAGATCACAGGTTCCGATCTAGACCCAGAGGGTAGATACATTTTCTTAACATGGTCTCTATATTCCCATACCATCAACCTGATAAGCATTTATGTCCCAAATGAACCTGTGGCAGACATCTTAGCGGCAAAAATAGATGCACTCCCTCATGGTATGCTAATAATGAACAGGAATTTTAACCGATTTTGACTAAAGTTATACATGCAGATGAGGTAGGATTTATCCCAGGAAGACAACTCTTCGAGAACACCCGATGAAACAGACATCATTTGGTGACAAGCCTCCTCAAACACACCCACCATGGTGGTTTCCATAGAGTGAAATTACCCTATCTTTTTAACTTACTTAGGATTCCCAGTTTCATACATAACTTACATCAGAGCAATGTATACTAACATCACAGCCCAGGTAAAAATTCTAGGTGCCCTACCACGTCCATTTGGGCTTAGTAATGGGATAAGGCAGGGATGCCTGCCGCCCCCCCCTACTATTCGTTATATCACTAGAGCCCCTATTGCAGGCTTTCCAAAAACATCCACAAATACAGGGAGTTAAAGGGCAGGAGTTTCTGGTATCCGCAAACGCGGATTAAGTACTTTTGACCCTAACCAACCCTGATGAGTCCATGAAGGTGGTGAGGGGCGTGCTCACTCGATATGGAGTAATATCGGGGTACAAAGCGAACATGGAGAAATCCAGTACACTACCGATAGGGCTGTCTGCCGCGGACACGGCATCCATTCATAAAACCCATATATTCAAATAGCTTGTAGATCCAGATCAAATTATTTGCTTTTTTATTTGTAAAGAGTATAGGGGGACCACCATATCCTTCGGACATGAATCCGGGATATTTTACGGTTTTCTCACCTGGTATGTATTTTCTTCTGAAAGTGAATTATCAAGTCCTTGTTTATATTGGGGAGAGAAAAAGGCACACATTTGTTTATCTTGTTTGCTATCCTTTTTTAGTTCTTTGGTATATTTACAGTAGCCATTTTCACTACTTAGTTCCACAGCCCCCTTTTTGTGTGTGTGTGTGTTCCTTTTTACTTCAAGTTCTCCTTTCTAATTCATATAAACTAATGTAGTTCCAAACTTAGGCTTCTGCAGTTGTCATCCTTGGGTTTTTATTTTAGCTTAGGTATAAATTTTTCATTTATCTCCATTTTTATAGTAAAGTTTGCTTTCTTTCCTTTCCTTTTTTTCCCTTTTCCTTATCCTCCTTCCCCCTCTTCCCTTTTTCTCTAAACAAGGCATATTTAGGTTTTTCACATGTATAATTAAGCAATTTTTGAACCTTTCACTTTCTCTCTGTTTATATACAGATGACGTTTGTGGATATTATATGTTTTCAAATTACATCACAAATATTTCTTCGTAGAATTCCATCACCATTTGTTTTACTCGTATGGTTTTTTTGATTATACTTGCTTTTGATGTTTTCCTTTCTTTTTACATCACAAGATGGTTTCCAGTAATGCAGCGGATTTATTTCCACTATTGCAGCTTATTTTCTCTGGATATATCTATTCTGTCCCTCTGCTTTAGAGACTTTACAGGTGGAGACCTACAACCTTCGATCTCCTGTTATCCTGCAGCAAGAGTTCCTGTTATGGACTTGTATATTTCGTCTCCTCGTTCCCCTCTGCTCGGACGCCACTACCTCGTGACTGCTTTTCGTCTGCTGGTCTGTCAGCCCCCTAAGACCCCGCCTCCTGGTGTGTGCCCGCGTCACGTCATCACGTCCATCCAATATGTTGATATATTTTAATGTTAAATGAGTGTCCCCAGCACCCCTCTGTGCTGTTTTGGCTAATGAGGAAGTATTAGCCTGAGCAGCAAAAGGCAGCTGTAATTGGTTGAGTGTGTCAGCTGACTGCTTTTAGCCTATCAGAGCTCCAACTGACGGTATGAATGGTATGACTACAAGGAAGTGTGTAATAGCTGCCCTAGCCACTCCTCCACAAGGGCTAATCTCTGCCCTAGCCACATCTCCACAAGGGCCAGACTGTGGGTGGTTAGAGACCCTTATTTGGTGTTAAACTGCTCTAAAATGCTTAAAACCAATTCAAAGAGATACCATGGTTATAGTGCCTACAGTGTTCCTTTACGTTTGTTTTTACATCACTTCTCTCCCATTTCAGCCTGCTTTTTCGCAAAGCACTGCTGTTATAAAGACATACCTAGCTTGTAATGTATTTTGAGTTAAGCAATTACAATTGGATTACATGCTGGTAAATAGGTTCTCATTTTAATGCCCTTTGGCATTATCATAATATGTGAAAACTCGTGGTTGGAATCCTAAAAATGTTTATTTTTGTTCTATTGGCTTTCTTCCTCTTGTTGTGCCGTAAGGAGTTATTCACAAAATTTAGGCTTGCCCATTCATTTTTCTTAGCTTTATCTTGTTGCATTCACTAAACGTCAATCAAGTCTAACTTTAAATAAATGCAAAATATTGACAGTTTCCTTCATTGTTAACAGTTAAAACACAGTCAAGCAAGTTTTTCCTGAATGTAAGTCCTGTCTTTTAAGAAAGAAATCTTATTTTTACAGAGCTATTGTATGTATATCCAACAACACTGATTTAATGATGTTTACTTGTTATGGCTTTAAAGCAGTGTGTTGTGTAAACTGTAATCTATATTTATACAATTGCTTTACTAGTAAAACAGAATGTTTCTCCTTCTAGCCCAATTAACCTGGAGCCAAGTACAAAGGTAATTTGGATATCGTAATACATAATTGAGAATTTTCAGAAGAAAATTACAGTGGACCACTAAACAGTCGCTTCAGGTGTTGATAAATCATCAGTATGAGACTTGATACACGTTCAGTGTCATGCTGGGTTTTACCTTGGTTATTCTCCCCTCCACCCCCCTTCATGCAGGTATTTGGGTACTTTGTTACTTTTTTTTGTTTACTTTTGTGTATATTTCTTTTTAAATTTTTGAGCACTCACTACTAGATCAATTTCTCTGTATTAAGGTCACCGAGCCTTCTCGCATTTTTTTAAATAAACCAATACTTTGAAGGATTTTATTTAAAGTGTAAGCCACTTTATTTTCCTCTGGCAATTCATGATTACGTAATTCTAGGACCAGCACCGGGAGCAAGAAGTGCATTTCTTTTATTTATTTATTTTTGTGCCACCACGCTCAAAATTCTCTTCCGCCTTCCCAGAGACATCCAAACCCTGAAGGAGACTTGCAGAGGCACGGCGCGCCTGACCTGGAACAACCTACATATCACCTATAATCGCAGAGTTACCATGGAACAGTAAAACATCTCCGAAGTCGCTCTCGGTCTCTGGATCACCAAACAGGGCACTATTTTGAGGGATAACAGAGACGGTGGTGAGGCTCTGAGCAGTACGAAGGACATGAGGGATCTCGATGTAACAACAGAAAGTGCCATGATTCCATTAGCTTTCCACCCAGCACCATGGAACTCTGCACCGGATCGGAGAATGCTTGCAGCACACTCAAAACTTTACATCCAGAGTATTCGGATAGACACCTCCCATCCAAGCTCTTTTTGCACAGAATGGGCATTCCGGGGAGAGCTATCCAGGGGTGGCACGTTTGGACATGCGAGCACAGGTACCCCGGTTTTCATGTAAAATTATTTGGCGCTGAGGTGTCTGACCACTGATAAAATTATCTGGTCGGGTACAGATACCTAGGTGCAAGGTATGTTGATATACCCATTGTTCCACTAGTGACCACCTGTTAGGGACCCAGGTATAAACATGTGCCATTCACTCAATAGAAACAGTTCTTCTACACCGTACACTAAGTTTCAGCCAGTGTTTGGGTGGGCCAGCTATAATCACTAAGGGAATAGGAGTCCTTGGTGGAAATACTCGGGTCCCCTGCAAGTAGGTTGCCACAAAGTAGGTGGTGTAACAAAGCTCTAGTACTCCTGCTGATTTACCTCCATCAAAAGTTCCCTCTAATTTTAAGGAGGC
Organism: Pelobates cultripes; assembly: GCA_933207985.1. Classification (NCBI taxonomy): domain Eukaryota; kingdom Metazoa; phylum Chordata; class Amphibia; order Anura; family Pelobatidae; genus Pelobates; species Pelobates cultripes. The sequence goes on along the minus strand of OW240914.1, from coordinate 68,019,332 downwards.
TCACAACATGGGGTCATCATTGTGGGACAATAGGTTCCTCTCCAATGCCACTGTGTCTTTGGGATAACTCAATTACTGGGAATAATTTTATTAGCAGTAACCTCAAAACATAACTTTCAAAAACAGTAGATTGACAAATGATACAAGATTACAATAAATGGTAAGCAGGGCATATGGAAACACAATGCTGTCAAACAACAGTGAAATACAACGTATACAGGGTTATTTACTAAAGTGAGAATTCAAAGTGAATTTCAAATTTGAGGCCAGAGTAGCCAAACTGAAATCATAGGTGGCTAGAGAATCTTTCATTTTTGACTAATTTGAAAACCCTTTGATTTCACCTTGAATTCTCCCTTTAGTGAATAACCCTGTCAGCATATATCTTGCGTTTAAATAACATTATCCCTTTCAGTCAGGGAAATTTATACAGATATAAACCCAACCCATGCTTTACTTGGTATGTACTATAATGCAATCACACCTTAATCATAGCCGGTATCTAGTTAAATGGCTTGCACTGCCTATTTTCTCTTGAACGTATTATATCCTGGACCTAAAAGCTTTTATTTTAGAAGGGATCTTAACGTATAGTGCAGTGGTAATGTCACCGCAGGTTCTAATCTCAGTCTTACCACATCATCTGTAAGTGTCCCTAGGCAACGATATACACCCTGCCCACCTCACTAATATCAGAGTAACACACACCGAGATAATTATGTGCACAACCTGGATTGACTGCAAAAAGGTCTATGACACAATGCACCACACATGGATACGGGAATGTTTGGCTCTATACAAGGTCAACAAGACAATAAGAGCCTTCATCAAGAACTCAATGGGCAAATGGAAAACAACTCTAGAAGCCAATTCCAGGACAATAACTCAAGTGAACATCAAATGTGGCATATACCAACTAATCCTAACAGCACAGGAACTCAGCACCAAATTAATAGAATCAGGGGTCTACCACACGTGGCAAAACTCAAGCTGCAGACTGTGCAAAAAGGCCTCTGAGACAATCCAGCACATAGTAGCATGTACAAAATGTTGGCAGAGACAGCATACACTAAAATGCACAACCAAGTTGATGGAATTGTGTACGAAATATCTGCACCTGCCTAAGTCCAAATGGGAGATACCACAAACGATAGTTGAGAATGACATGTTTTTTTCAGGACTTTCAGATCCAGACAGACAAGGAAGTACAGACCAACCAACCTGGCATTGTGGTCATATATAAGAAACAGATGGTGGTGGTGGATGTGGCAATAACAGGAAGAAGGAACATGAGAAGGTGGACAAATGCCAAGGACTGAAAGAAGATCTAGGAAGGATGTACAATGTGAAGGCAGTAGTAGTCCCCGTTGTGATAGGAGCACTTGGAGCTGTGACCCCCAAGTCAGGGGGGATTCCAGGTGAGACATCGGAGATCACTGTCCAGAAGAGTGCAGTTCTAGGAACAGCTAAGATACTGTGCAGAACCCTTAAAATTCCCAGGCTTCTGGTAGAGAAATACTCAAAAATATATACCACCTAGGAGGGATGATATATATATTTTTTAAATATATATATATATATATATATATATATAAATGTATTTACCAGATTTAATTAGAGGGGTACATCAAAGATATACTCCCACAGATAGCATACAAATACATACAAATTTTGCAATAGCTACAGATCTAGTATGGGCAGTTGCTGCAAGCCCTCCCCTCACACGCTTTCTGTGGCTGTTCAATCACAAATTTCTAAATAAACTATCATAACTCACTGCGAAGTCTTTGCAAGGCAGTAGACTTGTGAATGGTATAACATTTTGGTTCATCCAAAAGTGTGTTCGTTTTGAAAAATTATTTGGATGAACCAAAATCCGTGTTCTTCAAAAGGTATTGTATTGAAATCGTTCTAAAATGGAAAAATAAGAAGACGCACTCTTGACACAAGAAGCATAATGTTATTACTATTATTTTATTATTTATATAGCGCCAGGAAATTCTGTAGCGCTGTTCAATGGGTGGACTAACAGACATTTAATTGTAACCAGACAAATGACAGGAACAGAGGGGTTGAGGGCCCTGCTCAATGAGCTTACATGCTAGAGGGAGTGAGGTATAGTGACACAAAGAGTATAAGTAGGGGTAATGAAATAGGTTGCTAGAAAAGTATTCACTGAGAACTTTGTAGGTTATTTTTGACGGTGGCAGGAGAGGAGTCATAAGGTGGAGGGTGGGGAGGGAGAAACCCGCTAACAGTTTAAATGATATGCTTTCCTGAAGAAGTGTGTTTTCAAAAGATTTCTTTGAAGGAGTGGAGACTGGGTGAAAGTCTAACGGAGAAGGGAAGAGAATTCCACAGAAAAGGTGCAGCCCTGGAGAAGTCTTGGAGGCGAGCATCAGATGTGGGAGTACGGACAGAGGATAGACGTAGGTCGTTGCAGGGCCTCAAATAGACATATTTGTGTATTGGGGATAGGTAGGTTGGAGCAGCATTATGTAGGGACTTGTAAGCAAGTACCAGAATCTTAAATTGAGCCCTATATCTTACTGGAAGCCAATGTAGGGACTGACAGAGCTGGGAGGTGCGGGCGGACAGGAAAATGAGCCTTGCTGCTGCATTCATTATAGATTGCAGTGGTGCAATCTGGGAACACATAAGACCACTGAGAAGGGGATTGCAGTAGTCTTCTTTTATGAATCAGAACCTAAACAGTGAACCTGTAAACTATTATCAGTTGCTATATCAATTCCATCCATATCAAAACCCTCTGCTATATGTGAGTGTTTCTCCTCATGTGGCAGGAGGAAGCAGGGGGAAACAAAGAGACACTAAACAGTGCACTGTGGCAAATTTTAAATATAATCACTTTTTTTTTTTTTTTTTTAAAGGCTTTAGCTTAACTCATTAAAAATGTGACTTTTACCATATTGTTTAGGAGACAGAAAACTCAAAATATGTACCTTCTTACATAAAACATTAAGTGAGTTATATTTATATAAAACAATGTGTAAGAAAAGCAGGATTGCATAGGAAATAACTTGAATTTCCTGGTGCGATTTGCATCACCTCTCACATTTTAGTTTCAGAGCTCAGGATACCAGGGGGAAGTGTCTGACTCAACAAAAGTTCATTTTATTTCCTGGACTTTTTTTTTCGGAGGCATGCTGGGGGGGGGGTCGTTTTTGAAGAAACTATCTGTGATATAAGCACATTTACAACCCTTGTAACGGTTATAAATTAGCATAATCAGCTACACAGGAACCTGGACCCCCAAAATGATAAGGTAGTAAAAAATATAAATGGCTGTACAAAATATTTTATTACAAAAGAATATTAAAATAAAAAATGGAAGGGACCTGTGGCAAAACAGGGATGGGGGGTGTAGGATGCAAGAGACAGATTTAATTGCGGAGTTTGTAACTGTGTATGCCTGTAACTGTGTATGTGACTATATTTGTGAACATTTGACTGTAATTATGTGTAGTGTCTGACTGTGTGTGCCTGTAAATATGTATAACTGTGTGCCATTGACTGTGTGCAGTATGTCTGTATGTGTCTGACTTTGTGCACACGACTACTGTGTGACTGTAAAATACTTACCTATAATTCAAAAAGACATAATAATTTGAACTCCAAATATAGTTATGTATGCAGGGCAGCCATCAGAAATTGTAGGGCCACTTACACAGCTCAAGTGTGTGTTTGTGTCGTGAATGCAGTATGTGTAGTTAATGCAGTGTGTGTTTGTGTAGTTGATGTGTCTGTGTTGGACAAGGGCTATGGGGTAGGGTTATTTTTATGATAACATTTATTCCCCCCTCCTTGCCTCTTACCTGGGGCCAGGGAGGGACACTAGATTCCCTCGTGGTCCAGTGGCTCAGCTGGTTGTACAGCAAAGAGGGGGCACAGCAATCTCCATCTTCTCCCTCCATCAGCCAATCCTCTCCTCCTGTCCTGAGCCTGGCATGTATTTTGTTCCACTCCATGTTTTACCGCTGCGGCTCGTGAGAGGACACTGCAGGAGGGTGAGTTTAGTTTGTCTTGGGTCCCCCTCTGAAGACAGCAGGACCTGCAGGTGCATATATATAAATAGTGGCACATTTGGGGACAGGGGTTTGGGAAAGCCCAATACCCCCGTCTGCCGAAGAGCAGAGGCTAGGAGTCCGGGCCCCCAGGACCATCGGGCCCATGACATCCATCATGGTTGTCATGCCCTGATGGCAGCCCTGTATAAATGTGCTTAAAATAAACAGAAACATATTACAAAACTGTGAATAAACAAATAATGTGGTGAGAACAGAGAAATTATTTTTTCACTGACAAAATGTAGAACCTTAAAACCATGACTCCATGAAAGGGAGCTGTAAGTGAACTTTTAGGTTCCACCATACCCTTGTGTAGACCTTCAAAACAGACCCTCAGAAAGAAGAAATATGGTGGAAACAAAAATGAGCAAATGGTGCAAATTATCTCAAGGGTATGAGCATATAGGATATATGAAGGCAATTGTACTTTGTTTTTTCTCTCCAAAAAACTATTTTGCCCCCACTTTTTTTTTTTTTTAAAGAGTATTCTCGCTCTCTCTGAAAGCACTTTTCTTTATTGGAACAGGTATACTGGCATTCTATTGATTCTGCTGTTATGACACTGTAGTTAAGTTTCATCACTCCAGTTTAGCTACACTTATCTAACTGGTATTCTGATGTCACCTACAGGCTGGAGCAACCTCTACATCTTCATTTTCTCTCCCTATTTACCCCAAGGCAGGTATACCACATACTTAAGAAAGCACTACTCCTTTACTACCTCCTCTTTGACCAGTAAATCCTTTATATACAGACAGCAAGCTTCGAGCCCTAGCTGTAATTTAAATTTATTTTGAACCATTGCTTTCACCTGAGATTAACAGGATTACACATTTAGGCATTTATTGGTGGTTCCACTTTTCTTACTCTAAGCATTACCAGTTGAAGCCTAGAAGTTATTGTCAAAAAGTTCCTTCACTTTATATGCATCTGTATATAGCCCCCACCTTTATTTTTATCAGATTCTTTTGTAATATTGAAATTAAATTATTTTTGTTAATTTATATTATTTACTTTTCTATCCTTTTGGGAACTCTGTTTGAGGCTCCAGGTTTCTTAATTGTTCATTGTTGATTGTTCACGGGTCAAAAAATGCCCAACCAGGAACTTTGTACCACACTCAGATGACTTCAAAGTAACCACACGAGAAAAAGATTCTTGCCAGTGCAGGTTTATTGAAAGTAATGTTACATGTGATAAGGACCAAAATAGTATAAAAAGAGTCCCTACACCAGATAAAAATGTGTGTGTCGGGGGGGAGGGGGTGAACCAAAGAAACACTGGACGTGTTTCGAGTCTCCTCACGCTTTCCTAACACAAACAACTGTTTAGTAGATACATTCCTAATGAAAAGAAATGCAAGAATTAAATGATGCATTTTTTTTAATTGGAGGTATTTCTAAAAACAGCCTGCAAAAGCTTCAGATCTCTTGTTTGCTGCCTTTACAAGCCCTCCCCTTCGAACCCCGCCCAGACTTTCTGTGGCTGTCCAATCACAGACTTCCAAATGCAGCTCAATGAGAAGTCTTTTCAAGGCAGGTTCTCTGGGCTATTGCTGTCTCTTGAATTTAGTTCTATTGACCCGGACCTGTTGTCTGCTTGAGAGTCAGGAGTTTGTAACCAGGTTAATTTTTAAAAGTGCAAATTTCTATTGAAATTGCACTTTTTGTAAAATATTAAAAAAAAGAGAGAGAGGTCTTCCCACATAAAGCATTTCTGCAATGTAGTGTGCTTTAGAGATTCATAGAGTAATTTTAAGGATATAAAAAAAAAATAAAAAAAAAAGATGGTCTGGACATGCTGTGACTACACAGAGAGAAGCATAAATGTTGTTATGGTTAACAAGAATCCATTACTTTTCAGATGTGGTATACCCATGTAGCATGAACACAATTTAATTAAAAAAAAAAAAGTATGGTAAAAAGTGCAGGAGACTACTCTGAAATGACTGCTCGTGGATTAATATTTTTTTCCAGAACAAAGAAAGTTACATTTAGAAAGGTTTGCCAGAAGGATCAAGTGGCTACATGTAAGTCCACTTCATGGAAGCAACATGATGAAAGGTCCAGGGAGTAGTCACCACACTAAAAGAATCAGTGTTAAATATCAGACACCAGTTTATTAGACAAGGAATACAATTGATGTATGATAGATTTAAGCCAGAGATCAAAGGAGATTTAGTCAAATAAATGTTTTTTTACAGTAAGAACAATAAGTACGTGGAATTCTCTGCCTAAATAAGTGGTTTTATCAGAGTCTGTACAGATGTTTAGAAAGAAACAAGATGAATAATAACATAATATAATTTTTAAATTAAATCGGACTGCCATTCTGGGGTCAAGAAGGATTATTTCGCTAGTTTGTTGCAAACTTGGAAGTGCAGAGTTTGTGTGTTAAGTGGATGCGGTGTGTGTTTAACGGATGCAGTGTGTATAGTGGATGCAGATTGTACATTTGTGTAATGTATGAGGTGTATATTAGATGCAGAGGCCTCGGGGGGCCCTAAGGTGACCGGCTGCTGGGCCCCCTAGGAGAAGAGGCTGGCCACAGTGGGTACATACTGGGTCACAGGGCGGCCAGGCCCCCTGTGACCCTGGTATGTACGCCACTGAATGTGGGGCCTGGGACGACCTGAGCAGTCGGGGCCCCCCAGGACCACTGGGCCCATGATGGCGGCCCTGATGAGAAAGGCTGAACTTGATGGACGCATGTCTTTCTTTAGCCTATGTAACAAGAGAAGCCTTTTAACTATTTCTCAGTCCAGAAAAACGAGAAACAGGGAATCATACTTTTTGATGATTTAATTAGCCTTCATGTAATATTCAAAAGCCCTCACCACTTCTAGAGTGTGTACTAATCTCTCCTTGCTATAAATCAAATTCAGAAAAAAAGAAATAAGCCACGTTCTCCTGATTGCAGAAGGAAGTCAGAACTACTTTATGCAAAAAGAGAAATTTCCATATCAGGAAAGGGGAATAACATTGCAGACCAAAAAAGTGAAGAAATCCTCCTAGCTAAAAAGAAAACCTTCTGGGGGAAATGCTGCAGGTATAGCTTGTATTGGTCAGACTGGGTCTTCTTGAAGGATTACTGCTCAAGCACATGCAAAACAAGGATCAGACTCCAGACTTGTGTAAGTAGGACGATTCCCTGGGATAATATTGGCTAGAATCTGTACACATAGGCGTGCGCAGCCTATTGCATTAGGGTGTGCACCCTAAAGCACAAACACACGCCGCATGTGTATGTATGTGTGTATCTATATATATATATATATATATATATATATAGATACACACACACACTGCTGTGTGAGGGTGCTGTGTGTGTTTTTGTGACTGTGCTGTTTGTGTGTGAGGGTGTTTGTGTGTGTTTGTCCTGTGAGGGTGCTGTTTGTGTGCTGTGTGTGAGGGTGTTGAGTTTTTTTTAAGGTGCTCTGTGTGTTTGTGAGGGTGCGGTTAGTGTACTCTGTGTGTGTGAGCTGTATGTGTATAGGTGCTGTATGTGTGTGTACTGTATGTTTGGAGGGATTGTCGAGGTGGGGGCAGATTAGTAAATCCTTGCTGCCATGTGCCATCCCTGGTGGTCCAGTGGAGAGTGAACTCTAGCTTGCGGGGCTAGAGTTAACTCTCATGAGATCTGAGCGTTGCCGCAGCAACGCTCCGATATCGCGAGAGGTACCTGGTGGAGCTTCTGTCTAGAGCTCCCTGGGTCCTCTCCTGTCTCCCTCCATGCTGCTGTGGGCCGGTGAGGTAGATCTTTGGTCTCCCCGCCGGCCCATGGAGGCTTAGAGGAGAGCCGGCACTCAGATAGCGCCGGCTCTGCGCGTGTGTGTGTGTGTATATATATGCGTACACACACACACACACACACACTCACAGACACACACACACACACACTCACAGACACACACACACACTCCCTACCTGGAGAGCTGGCGCGGACTTGTCCCTGGGGTCCAGAGGGACGGGCGCCTCTCTGCATCTCAGCCGCTCAGCCTGTCTCAAACTTTTTCGTTGCTGGAGTGGTGTTACATTATATCTAATTTGTTTTATTGGAGCCCTCACATAAAGGAAAATGTATTCTTACTTACCGTAATTTTCTTTTCCTGGTCATAGGCCATGGCAGCACAACAATGGGTAGCTCCTCCCTATCCCTAACCAGACAGGAACCTAATTAAAACAGATGGTATAAGTAACCCCTCTTGTTTCCAGCAATATCCCAGGGCGGGATCTTTGTGCTGCCATGGCCTATGACCAGGAAAAGAAAATTACAGTAAGTCTGAATAAATTTTCCTTTTTCCTCGCCATATCCATGGCAGCACAACAATGGGTAATACCCAAGCAATAACCAAGGGAGGGAAAGAAGTACACAAGACTTCCAAAATATGAATGCAAATTGACAACATACACACACCTCAGAAGGACATTGGAAAAGAAAAACTGATTGCCCATTAATGGCACATTATCAAATTGACCAACTCAAATGTACCAAAAAAAATGTCTGAAAATTGATTAAAGACCAAGCAGCCATTTACCTACAAGTTCAAGGGAAGCTTGGCCACCGATGTACAAGAGGGAGAAATGGCTCTAGAGCAAACATCTATAAAAAAATGGATCTATAAAAAAAGGCATCTATCTAGGACAGAAAGAGATAGTTTTATTATGGACTTTACATTCTATGCAAAATAGTGCTTGATGATCTAATATCCTTCAGTCCATGCCAATGTCACCGACAGAGCTAACTTAATATTAAGCAATTGTGGAGAGATATATTCTCATGGTTAAACGGGGTGAAGATTTCAGAGCCCTAAAAAAAACAGGAAATAATTCCACGGAGCGCAATAGATAACCAAGGGATCATATAAATACAACTGACAGAAATTTAGATACTTCCATATTAAAGCCCTTTCACGAAAGGAGAGATCAGAGAGTGCTGAGACATATCTCTGAGGTGATGTGGCCAATTCCTATATAAGTGCTGGATTGAAGAACTTAGAAAATCTATAGACATCATCCAATGTACTAGGAATACTACCTTTATAAAGAAGAATGTTGAAGAATCCTGTAAATTAGAATGGATCTCCATCACCTGTTAGAAACAGATTCTTTGTATTCTAGTTGCTTTTTTTTAAAAAAAATTCTCACAATAGCTTCCTCTAATTTAAGGGAAGCCATGAGATTTACAAAGCATCTCTTTTTACCTTTTCTCTTCCTCTGGTAGAATAATGACCACTTACATCAAGGTTGAGATCTACCACACTCTCTTCCTGGTGTGAAAAACTTTCTGAGAAGGAAGTTAATGAGAATCTTTGGATCGAAAGGGTCTCCTGAAGCTTAGGTCTTGAAGTAGACAAGCTTTCCTGCTCTCTGCCGTTCTCTTGATCCATTAATATAGGAGGATGCATCTGTGGATCCACTACTAAGCCAAAGAGCCCAGCTAATAGACACCAAGAAAGTCATATTTCTGGCTAGAATATAATGTAACCTATGTAGGCTTCTTAGCTGAAGACTATTCCCGGATAAATTGTCAAGAGACAAAGGAAATTTATCTCTGATATGCTTCTCCAATTTATCCATACCAATCTTAGATCCTTAGAGATTGAGGTAAAACCTTACAGCAGGATGAAAGCCTGTGCCAGCTGCCACATAGGCTTTAGAGAGGAGCAGAACCATGTATACTACATGGAGTTTCAGAGAGATCCCGCATTGTTTACAGGCAGAGAGGAAAATTTAGCCAGTCTAAGGACTGCATCTACTACTTAGGAGCAGAGTCCCAGGTACTAGTGTCTGAAATTCCAATGGATGAAGACTGAGAGCTAACTTAATATTAAGCAATTGTGGAGAGATATACTCTCATGGTTAAACGGGGTGAAGATTTCAGAGCCCTAAAAGAAAACAGGAAATAATTTCACGGAGCGCAATAAATAACCATGGGATCATATAAATACAACCAACAGAAATTTAGATACTTCCATATTAAAGCCCTTTGATGAAAAGAGAGATCAGAGAGTGCTGAGACATATCTGAAACCTCTCTCAGTGTAGAACCATTCCTCCATTAAGGATCTTAAGGGGACCGGGAACTGGAAAAGATACTCTACACCCTCTGACATCCGAAAGGCTAGAGGCAAAAGGACTCTGGAAATCAAATGAGCGGATTCTGGAACTACTGAAATAGGCTGAATATCCTCATCCGATGATTTCATATCTCTGAATGGATCCATCTGCCAGGATTCCTAAGAGTATTCATTCTGGGAATTGTCCAGAGGATCCAAGTTTTAACAGCTTCTATGTTGATGTTTTGAGATACCTCCTGTTAATATTGCGTAATACACGGGGCATGGGTAGATGGGCCTGAGCCACTTTCAGACAGGCTGTACAGAGACTTTACTTTTACAAGGATCTCTTATCATATGCCTCACAAAATTCTTTAGTGTGACTTCCCTTGTATGATCCGGATTATTTTCTTCCCATAGAGCTATCATCATAGGGAATTCCAATTATTGATAGGCACTCTTTTGTTTAGTAATGACAGAAAAAATAGAATGGCTTACCTATGTCTCTTAGAGTGTGACCTTTTTTCCGGGAGCAGAGGTATCTGAATCCATAACTGCATAAGATTTCTTTTTATCCTTAAAGAAAATCTCTGCTAAACAAGTAGAGATTGATAGATACAGAAAAATAAGTAATATACCTTCAATAAAGAAAAAAACTTACCAAAACCAAAAAGAAGAATTCAAATTAAGATGAAAACTGCACACAAATCTAATTACGTAATATAGGAAAAAACCTATAAGAAAACACTGCTGAAAAGGGGAAGCCAATATGACCCTGCAACCACTGCAACTGGGCTTACATTTGAGAATACACACGAGCGAATCAGATTTCCGCGCATCCGTGGTTATGGCATGCGCGACCATTGGACTAGCACCTGCATATTCGCGGGGATTAAACGCAGAGGAAAAAACCTGAATGGGCCCAAAAGTAAGAATGGAAATTTAGGGACTTAAAATAAAACAGGTCGAAAGGCTGAGATAGAGGAACAGAATGGCGAATAGCCTATTACCAAGTACAGAGACATTGAAATAGGATAATAAATTTAGTGAATACATAAAACCAACATAGATGCATATAATAATGCAATTAAAAAGCACATAGAATAAGTGAACCCAGCAGCTGTATTAAAACACACTAGAAACAATTATTGCAAAATTTTGAACCAGGAAAGAGACATTCAGATATTTTCTGGTTTCCAAGTGTATCCTGGGGATGTTACTTTTACCCAATTTAATGGCACATATTTTATTTACATTAAGGACTGAGTCAGCCCTGCAGGGAATTGAACCGGTGAGCCCCAAGGGACAAACAGATTCTTCTGATGAAGTATTAGCCCACTGAGTTATCTCACCACACTCAAGTGAAACAGCTGCAATAAAAGGTTTAACAGAGGCCTAGGAATAAGTGAATCCAGTGGTTATAAAAAAAAGGCCCAACAGAGGCCTAGGAAATAGCAAGCTGCTATATTAAAAGGCATAACAAATTCCTAGGAAAAAGTGACTCCAGTGGCTGTATTAAAAGCCATAAGGGCTAGCAATAAAACACAAAAGCCTAGGAAAAAGTGACTCCAGTGGATGTATTAAAAGATACAGAGGCTTAGGAGTAAGACACAGGATCCTATGCATAAGTGACTCCAGTTAAAAGGCCCAGCAGAGGCCTAGGGATAAGTAATCCAGTGGATATATTAAAAGATACAGAAGTCTAGGAATAAGTGACTCCAGTGGCTATATTAAAAGGCCCAACAGTGGCCCAGGAATAAATTAATCCAGCTGCTATTTCAAAAGATTTTTGATTTTCAGCAGAGGCCAAGGAATAAGTAATGCAGTGGATATATTAAAAGACACAGAGGCCTTGGAATAAGACACAGAAGCCTTGGAATAAGTTTGCTTGAAATTCAGATTAGCAGGCATCTCTTACCGTGTGGATGAAACCGATGAAGGGTAGAAGGGGTTATATCCATATTTATGCTCTGTATGTGCCTGCCTAGCCTGCTACTCCTTGGTCACTGCAGGGAATAGGCTGATGACAAAATCGTGTTACTTCTAGGGTCACAGCAAGTAAATCCATATGTATGTGCATGCTCTGCCTGCTACCTCTTGGTCACTGCAGGAATCATGGTGATGGTATGATCCTGCTACCCCTACGGTCACAGCAAGTTAGAACCCCGGTCACTAAACGGGTCTCTCCAGGGGGACACCTTTGCACAGGGCCGTGTACTGGAGACTGCCCAAGGGAGAGAGTCTGAACTCCCTTGAGGGAGAAGGTAACAACCCTCAGGTAAGCCAAAAAGAAAAAAATCTCTAGTCTTAGAATGACTAAGTCTGTACTAGGGATAGGACAGGAACAAAAAGACTGAGGGTGGGAGGGGTAGGAGGGGTTACTTATACCTTCTGTTTTAATTAGGTTCCTGTCTGGTTAGGGATATGGAGGAGCTACCCATTGTTGTGCTGCCATGGATATGAACAGGAAAACTATATATCTTCTTTATTGGATCTTACTAGTCGCTCATACCTTGTGAAGCAGCCAATTTTATTGATAGTGACATTTGAATCTATTTATATCAAATTCTTCCTTTTCCGCCTCTATTTTATCTTGTTTATTTAAAGAGGGGGCGGCAATCCTTGCACCGGCCTTGATCACAGAGAGCAAACACATTAGCCAGGCCAACCACAGGACAGAAGGCTGTGCACAACTTGCCTTCTAAAGGCTTGTCCATACATTCAAGGACATACATCCCTCTAGAAAAATAACAGTTGTTTAGGGGAGAGAGAGGAGATAGGACCATGCCCCTTTAGGGGTGACTTGGTACATGCATTTAAGTGCAATAAACTTTAGGGCACATCCTAGGGGTGGTATATTCCTGGGAGACCTCAGAATCATCTATAGAGCTGTTTTGATGTCCAGCATTCTGTAGAATTCCCTGTGAATTCACAGAGGGGATGAATCCAAATCAGAGATGGTCTTGCAACCTATTTTGTCCAGGGAATGCCCAGGTCACTTGTGCAGTACTGGAGGAAGGGGGCGTTTATCAGTGGCAGCCTGCAAACATGGTTTAGCAAAGCGCAGGGGCTAGACAAACAGTTGCAGATTCATCAGATTGAGGACACAGCACCATAATGGGGACCAGATGGGAAGGAAAACTACTATCTCCCAGGAGCAGATTTAGACATAGCAAGTGTTTTAGGGAAACACTGCTCACTGCAGCTCTAAATAGGAATAATATAGTGTGACAAAGAAAGCAAAAAAAAAGGGGGAACCTAGAACACGTTTCAAATTTATCCCATAGAGCTAAGCTGTCCCTCCCATCATTAAAGACCATTGTGGCGTTTAGTAGATTTTGTACCTTAACCATAGAAAAGTCAAGAATAGATGGACAGAAGGTCTTAAAGACAGGCTCATACCCTTCAAAAGCTGGCTCTGTGAAATGTCACCCTTCAGCATCAGACAGATCAGCAGGTTCCTCTCAAGAATCCTCAAGCAGACGGATGGGATGCACTCACTTGCAATTGGAACTTCAAGAGGAGATATGTCTTCCCTCCTATACCCATGATCTTCAGGCTGCTCAAGAGAATACAAAGGGAACACGTGAAAGTGATTCCTGTGATTCCATTATGGCCGTGTCGCTCAATAGAAAATCCATTACATCTCCCAGTCAAGCCAGACCTTCTATCCCAATAGTCTCTGTTGCATCTAGCTCCCAAGACTCTTCAATTGATGGCATGGAGATTGAGATGAAACTGAAGGAGAAAGGTTTCTTGGACACAGCAGCTTCTACACTATTACAGCCCAAAAAGAAGAATACCTCATAAGCTATAGGATCTGGGACATACTCACCAACTGAGCAGCTAAGATTAACGTCTCCCCAGTGGCCTTCTCTGTGTCAGACTTATTACATTGTCTGCAGGAAGGATTGCACAAGGGGCTAAGCCTTAACCTTTAATATAAGTCTCTGCCCTGTCGGCTCTTTCGGAATTCATATAGGCACTACATCCATATGTAGCCAGATATTTGAGAGCAGTCCTTTAGATAAGACCTCCCTTAAAATTCATACCTTGTGATCTTCCATTAATTTTGCCGGCCTTTCAGTTCCTTGAGCTTTTGGAGGACATTCCTATTTTTTCATTAACTCTTAAGTCGGTGCCCTTTCTGCAATCGAGAGGTACATGTCCTTTTTCGAAGATAAGGTCATTCTCAGGACAGTACCGAATTTCAGATGAAAAGTTAGGTCATCCTTTTATCTAAACCAAGAAGTAGTCCTTCTGGCCTTTCCCCCTTCCCCATCTTTGGAAGAGGAAAGACATTTTCATCACATGGACGTGGTTAGATGCTTATCAGTCTATCTCAGCCAAATTCAGAATTGGAGAAAATCACAAAGACTCTTCATTATTCCAGGAGGAAAGAATAAAGGTAAACAGACATCCATTACAACTGTCTCCAGGTGGATTTCCACGGCTATCTCCAAAACGTATGAGGCTAAGGAGATTCCAGTCCCGGGGGAATTGAAAGCACATTCCACCAGGGCCCTCTCTACTTGGTAGCTGCAGCACATATTTCTTTTGAACAGATCTGTAGGGCAACCACAAGGTCATTGCAGCATACCTTCATCTGTCATTACAAACTAGATGTCCAATTTTCTCAAGGAACAGAATCTTCAATAGCTGTTCTAATTCAAATTAATGTTTTGTTTGCAGTAATCTTGTGTTGTTGGTTTCGTTCTTTCACTCCCTTATTGGTTAAGCTTGGGCGTGTCTCAAGAGTAGTGCTATATACAAAAAGATGCACACCTTCTTTAATAACTCAGATCTCTTAATTATGGAAAGTAAATCAAACAAAAATGCAAAATAAACACTAACAAGACTATAACAACCAGTGACCAAGGCTATAAAATATGGATAAATCAAACAGGAATATTACCTCAAAGGGCTGGATATGCGTACAAAACAAAACCC
This sequence comes from Pelobates cultripes, assembly GCA_933207985.1. Classification (NCBI taxonomy): domain Eukaryota; kingdom Metazoa; phylum Chordata; class Amphibia; order Anura; family Pelobatidae; genus Pelobates; species Pelobates cultripes. The sequence continues at coordinate 68,004,237 of OW240914.1, read as the reverse complement.
CAATGTTTCGGCAAAGCTACTATTGCCTTTCTCAAGGGATCACTCAGTAGTACTGCCATGGCCATGGCCAGGAAAAAAGGCAATTTACTTACTTTTCAATATTTTCTTTCCCAGTAATGGGCCATAGCAGCTACAGCCCCACCCTGATTTGTATGGCTTTATACATACTGGTGTCTAGAGGGGAGGTATTTATAGAAAACCTTTGTTTCCAATCCAATGAGAGCAGTGCGCAAAGGTATAACAGGAGTAGTGCTACCATGCTTGGGAAGTATTAATAAATACTCTTTCCGTGGCTAATTCTGGCCCTTCACAATGATCATCCAAAGTTGTACAACTATAGGAAAATTCACTTCCACATTAACAGAAGGACAAGGTCAGATTTTTGTTGTCAAATCACGCCAAAACAGTTTGACAGAAGCAGGGCAGGTTGCTTTCTTAGCCCTACGAAGAATAAACTCTAGACTTATTTCCCCTCCTGTGTGAAAATTCTATATGAGAAGTTTTCAGTCAGCAGTGCCCAGATTAATTTATCCTGAAATAGAAATCAAACAACAACGTGGATAAACTTGGGTCTGACTTAAATGTCAAATCTTCCAGTTATTTGGACCCATGTAAGCATCTTAGAGATTTTTGCAGGCACACACACAAGTGTTCTGAAGACGGTAAGGAAAAATGGAGCAAATGTTATACTGTTGTTCTGGTACAGGAAGGCTTGGTTTACAAAGACCATGGAGCTGTCTCAGGACATCACCTAGAAAATATCTTGCAAAACTTGAATACTGGAGTTGCAAGGCATTCTTCCTGGGACATCAATAGTTTACATTGAACAGCAAAATTGAGGAAAAGGACTTTGTTAAAATCCAGGCTTTAGATGACAAGGTGATTTCTATTCTCTAAATTAAAAAAAAGATTTAACCAGCAACATCAGAAAATAGGGCAGGTTTGTTAAATGGTGAAGATGCAAGAAAATAGATCCTAAGTTACGCCATCATTCTTTATACATAGTGTTTGGCTGGTATGTGAAAAAGGCATGGTATTGGTGTTCATTAAGGTGCAAGTGGCAGTTCTAGATTCATGATAAACAGTTCACTACACACCTAGCTCATCTTTCCATGAAAATGCTTATGTATGCAATTACCATTTTTAAACACTAGATTCAAAAGCTGTTGGCCTCCCTATAGTCTACATTTTGTGACTTAAGCTTTGTATGAATCCTTCAACTCTACTGAGGTGTACATACCACTCTTTGTTATATGTGTATATTCAGTGCCCTAAAATTATTTCTAGAAACTGCTAGTTGGTCTAAAGTGAACAATCCAGGCTGATATGGCCCAAATATGCCAAGACCTGCGCAGCCTCACAGGCCGACTGGGAACACTGGAACAAGACACCCGCCAAAATGCGCAGTACACGGCGCTGCTCCAACAAGCCATGGGCGAGCTACTGCAACAACAAGCTAACACAGAAATAAGGTTCGCTGCACAGGATGATCAAAGGCGAAGTTTAAACATCAAAATAAGGGGAATACCCGAAGGTAAACTACCACATCTGGTGAGAAGACTCCTGCCACCCAAACAGGCAAAGGCAGTGGAAAGAGAGTGTTGTGTTTTGCTTACCGAAGCCTGCCAAAACACCATCCTCTATGCCTAGAGATCTGATGATTCGGTTTCAAAGGAGCAGAGATAGGCAGGCTGTTATGAACCCAGCAAGGCACCACTCTCCATACTCATTAGAGAGCATCACACTCATTTTACATGGATCAGTCTGGGAGCACACTGGCTTAGCGCCGCTCACTCCAGCCCTTCATGTCCACACTCCAACTAACAACATCCAATACAAGTGGAGGGCACCCCGCACGCTACAAGTACACCACGACAACACCCCTCCAAGATGCCACAGTGCTCCTACACACCTTGGGACTCCCGCTGGACTTTCTAACTACTATCCGGTCGATAGTACCCAAGGCCCTAACCCAGGCCTTGAATCCTGCCACAGCGACTCCGTTCGTCCCCAAAAGGCCCACGACGGACACATATACAGCACCTATTACCTGAGGCAACTCAGACGGCCTGCAGTGTCAGGCCTGCCTCCACCTTTTTTATACGCTGTTTTAATTTGCACAGTCACATTTTTGTTAGTTTAATACGTTATTCGTTTTCAATTATTTCTTATAAAACACTTATCCGCTAGCTATGTTTACTTGCATGCACAGCACCACATAGCAGCCAGACACATTATGAGGCCTGTAAGTGTACCCAAACTGGGCCATACACACTCAGCTCCCACTCATGCTAAGGGCCCAATCCCATACCTTATTGCAAGCAAGATTGTTGCACCCCCCCCCCCCCCCTCGCCCAGGGGTAAGCCTCTCGAGAGCATAGACACTCCGTAAAAATTCCTATAATTCAACAATATCTGAACACCCATGGCACAGGCAGCCCACCCACTGCGTAACGTTTAACGATCAAATTACCCAACCACTACAGAAACAGCCACCCGTACACCAAAAAGGCACCGGCAGCCAATCTTCCAACCACACAACAGTTCAAACCACCTAAATATTCAGCTAGCACTAGCTTGGGCCTGCACAGCCTCTTAGGTAACTCTAGGGGCGACACCTCGCCATGGACACACTGCAACCACTTACTTAGGCTAAGACATCACATATAGGATTTGACTTTCTTAAATGTACTGCAATTGTGTTGAGTTGGTTTTTCGTTATTCTTTTTCATACATTAACGATGCATGATACGTGGTTCAATTTCATGATCCCTACGAAGTAAACTACGTTGTCTTGTTTAAAAACATACAAAATTAGGTATGATGCCCACTGTTGCCATAAAGAGCATGCTCTATGATGTACTATCTTCCACTATTATGCCATTGTACTTGTTATGCAAGCTACTAAAAAAAAAAAAAAAAAAAATATTATAAGAACGTCTCTTCAACCTTTCGCAGAAAGCAATAATTCTGAATAGCTGCTCACTGGCTCAGACAACACCAGATTTGCTCAAAGTCTGTTCTACAAAGGTAGTTTCAACATTGTGGGAAACCAAAGCACAGCTTCTGTTCCTCACCACATATTCTAATAAAACACTATTGACCGTACAAACTGGCTTCAGATGTTATGGACCTTGCTACATCCCATCACTTAATAGTAGAGTTTACCAGACAAAAAAAACGAACAATTCTTACCATAAAACTATGTTGGGAAAATGTAAGTTAAGTGTAAATTATTTTGTATTGGCTCCATGTGCCTTTTGTTAATGGGGATATTTTTGGAATGGACGACCTGGTAAATGTACTTTTTATGTGTTTCATATGTACCTGTCGTGCATGTAGGACTGCTGATAACGATATTGCGACTATGAAAGATTAAATTAAATGTAAGAAGATAATGTGTTTTTTTTCTCTTGTTTTTATTCGTCATTTTCCTTGATGCTACACTTTGTTAACATTTTTTAATTCAATAAACACATTTGGAGTAACATACCAGCATTCTTGTCTTTTTATTACACACGGTTTGGTGCCCCATTCCCCCTTATTTGCTCCTCTTTAAGGTTAGTTTTCAACCAACAGAGACTGCAAGATGCTTTATATAAGGAATTACATACCTACTACATTTTCAAGTGGTGGTGTGTTAAACTACCCCCCTCCTCCCCTCCCCCAAAAAATTAAAAAATCTCGATAACCACCACATTTGAGTTCAATTTACAAATTTGAGATTTTATTAATTATATATTTATAGGGGGGAGAGCCCTAATGCGCAGCAATGACCTCGGTCGTATTTCCCTATGGGGATAGCGTGAGGACGTCCAGCATCAGGTGTCTAAAAGTTGCCTAATGATCCGGAAGTTCTTCTAGTGGATGTCTGGTAGACAGCCACTAGAGGTGGAGTAAACCCACAAAGGTAATTATTGCAGGGTTAAGGGTGCTGAGACACAGCTCAGTGCCTATATTGTCCCTTTTGTTTTTTAAATTCTTTATTTGTAACTCACTTCACTTTTGAGTCAATAACAAAGTGCTATGCATAACACATTAAAACATTGCAGGAATAGGCAATCTTGTTTGAGAAACAACAAGTAATGGGAGGGTTTTTGATTATGGTTGTACGAAGCGTATCATACAGTAGGGACCTAGCCAGCAGATTCGGAAACAGCCAGCCAGCACAGTGGTAAAAATGTACCCCCTACCCACCCACCTAAATTGTTAATTCAATGTAGCCAGAATAGATGTAAGAGGATGGAGTGAGTGAGATACTACCCTCTGGAGCAGGGGTAGGCAACCTTTGGCACTCCAGATGTTTGGGTCTACAGCCCCCATAATGCTGGCAAAGGATCATGGGAGGTGTAGTCCAAAACATCGGGAGTGCAGAAGGTTGCCTATACCTGCTCTAGAGTATACGTAAATCGACCTAATGGGAGAAGTACGAGGATTCTCATGTTTCTGCTACCTAGGGACCAAAATCACATAAGAGCAGTGAGGGTTAATAATAAAAAAAATAGATGAGCAACGGAAATATTAAATGGAGACCATGAAAGATAAATGTCTAAGTGACAGTAATAAACCAACAGATGCCTCAGTTGATCTGCTGAACTTATAAGGGCATCACCTTCTTTTCAAAAGATATGCTCTGCAACAAAACAGGAAACAGGGAGAGTAAAATAATTAGATAGGCCAATTACTTCTTGCTAAGAGCTCACTGCAGATGTCGATCAATGGTGAGTATATTTTTATTCATGTGGGAGTGTCCTTGTAATAGATTCCTTTGTTGTATCACACCGAAATATTGTGATGGGGAAGCAACATCCGGTACAGTCTTGGAATGGTATAATCCGATATTTACATATTCAAGGAAACTTTTAAAAATAAAGGGCCTGATTTAATATTGTTGAATAAGATTTTAAAATGATTTAATATTTTTGGATAAAAGATATTTTTTATATATATATATATATATATATATATATATATCTCAAAGTATATATAAAAAAAATTTAGAAGTAAAAAGAGAAAGAACAACAACCCCCCCACAAAAAGAGACGCAAACAACTTGGCAAGAACATAGTTTTATATAAAATACTTTATTGTTTTTGAAAACATTTAAAAAAACAATTTTGAGCACTTTCCATTAAAAAAAACATAACTGAAATCCTACTGCAATTTTAAACTACTGTAGTTTCAGCAGTACAACAGACAACAAAACGAGGGGAAGGCGGTAATCTGTATTTTTTGCAGAGTATGTAAATATGAAAGGGGATTTTGTTTTTGTAATGTGCTGCAGACAACACACATTATGCTGTATCTATACAGAGACTCGTATGCAATGCATACGATCTTCCTTTCATAGTCCAAAGGTCTAAGTATTGCAGCTTTTTGCAAAATTATCGTTTCATGATGTACTATCATGATAAAAAAGGGGATTTCATTTTAAAAACACCAGAAAAGAAATAAAAAACAAAAAGAAAAAAACAAACTAAAAAAAACAAAACACATTTAACAACAACTAAGCTGAATCGGTAAACATAAAAAGGGAAATAACCTGTGAATAACTATGCTTGCCTGGTCAACACAGAACAAGAATTTATTACAGCAAAAAAGTGGTTACAGGAATATAGCGAGACTGTACAAGGTAAATAACACACATGCACATTGTGATCATGTATTAACATGGTGAAGCAACTAAACGCAATTTCTTCCTGCTGTAATATTCTCATGTTAGAGAATAAGAAATAGATATATCTCACTGAGATAAATGCACATTGCTACATAAGACAATTGTATCTGTCATTTTTATGACATTTCGCTTTTTTTTTTTCCTTAATAGAATGAAATTCATAACAATTATTTTATTTATTTATTTTTACTCTGGGGCGAAATAATTGCATTTATCCAAAGAGAGGTGCCATGCCACAGGTTCAAACAGAAATTTAGTGCAATATATGAACCCGAGAACGTTTGTCTGATTAACCATTCCCATTGCGCAAGGTGCAGGAGGAAATCTGAATCTCCTTTTTTCGCTTCCAGGCAGTGTAAAAAGGCATTAAATGGAGAGAATACATGCCTTCACTGAAAATTTTTAAAGTGTTTGCTGCAATACTGTACATATGTTGCATCGGCAACATGTTTGCCTATTGACTAGTTCACGATTAGTAAAGTTAATTAACCCGTTTACTGCTAGAGAAACCTAGACCACATTAACGCAGCACACCACTACACACCAATCTAGCAGTAAAAGGATTAATACATATACGTATATATATTCATATTTTATTTATTTTTTTTTTTAAACAGGAGAAAGCGTGAATTATTAACATGCAAATGTCAACAGTTTTTTTTTTTCTTCTTCGTTTAACAGGTTGATGTAACTGGCCTGCTAAAATTATAATTAAAATAAATCAAATTTAACTTTGGGTTTCTTTTTTCCTTCTTTTTAATACTTTGGTATGCAATAGTGCTCCATCTCAATGTACAGTAGTAACAAGAGCAGGTATTTAAAAAAATTAAAAATAAAAAAAAAATACTTTTTTAAATACCAGCAAACACATAAAACGGCCAAGTAAACTTACTGTCACATACAAGTTTACAAAGCTCTGAGTTGGCCTTAGCACCTTTTGGTTAAAAAAAAATAAAATAGTTACAATGTTAATTGTTGCTTTTGCATCTTTAAAAAAAAATTTTAAACGACAAAAGCTGGCGGAGATAAAACACAATTATATTTATTATGCTGTACAACTAGAACTTCCATTAGACTTTAGGCTGGGCTGGGATTTTGGGATAGGTCAGTGTTCAGTTTTCGTAGTCTTCATCGTGGACAGAAAGTAAGTTTATGAAGTGCTGTTGAAGATAGCACAATGGTTTAGGAAGTTTTCACATACCCAAGCTTGCACACACAGCTAAAATTGGTTAACATGCATTTGTTTTTCCTTGGTTTTAAACCTTCAGTGACAGCTTCTTAATTCTGGATGACATGTTTGATTATAAAAAAAATCCTTTGTAGTACACTGTCCACGTTGGTAACTAACAGCCACCTCTGCATACGTTAAGATAAGAATGTGACAGAGAGAAACTACACAGGAAAGAGATCTTCCTACGAGCTACATCCATGTCCTAAAAAAACTTCCTTATCACCCTAATTAGAAAAGGAGGGTAGTCGCCTCTCTGCATGCAAGAATAGTAGGTAAAACGGATTAAGAAATCGCAAAGACAAATTGTAAAGTCCCATTTCTAGCTCGCTCAAAAAAAAAAAAAAAATTCAAAATTCTTTTAAAAAAATAGTTAAACAAAAACATGCAACAAAAGACACACTTTCTAATATGTACAAATATTAGAAATCTCAGTGCTTAACATTGGTTGCTGATCCAATCAAGGTGGACAGGATCTTGTAGAGCATCCACAACATCAACAGGATACTCCCATCAAACCCTACTCACTCTTTTCAAACGTAATGTATCCTTACATTACCGGATAATATTATTTTTTTAATGTTTTTGCTCGTGTGGGGAAGAAAAAAAAAATCCATCAGAAAAAAAAAAAAAAATCTTGTAAAATGCCACATGAAGTTAAAAAACATAAAAAAAAAAAAATATATATATATATATATATTAGTGCACTTTTTTTGTTATAATTTAGGTGTCATTCATGGTCATGTTTCCTTAACAAGAACAACCTTCCTTTCTTTTGAATTTGAACATGTCACAAACAATATGGTATTCGCATGGATACCGAGCTACCGTACTCAACAAGCCAAGAGGGCAGTTGTTCATTGTTTATGCCACAAAGACATCAGCAGTTCTTATACAGAGTATTGTCAGCAACAGCATGTTCTACAGTCTATCTAATTTTTTTATAGATAGAATAAAAAGAAAAAAAACAAACAAACCATGTTTGTTAGTGAAACTGGCTATCAATGACCATCAGCTGAAGTAAAATCGCAACAGATGGGCAAAAACTGAATTTCTTTTTAAAATGGACTTAATACTGGCTCATTAACTGCCCAAGTACTGCAGATATATGATTAGCATGTCAAGAACAGATGAAAGACAGATAACTTGTGCAGCAAACCTTTTTGAAAATCTCATAATTAGAAATGTTTCTGCTGCGGGAGGCACTTCCATTAAGACAAATACAAAGTCTGCCTTTTTGATACAGTGTGCTACATTTTAGTACAAGATTAACCCAACATTTCAACTGTAGGATGATCCTTGCTTTCCATCCATTCAAATCCAGGTGAGGTCATGGAGTTAATAGATTCATTACAGATCTGCTGAAACAAAGGGTCATTATTCAGCTCCTCCAGTGTAGCATCGTCATCCTGTCCGTGTTGTCGACCAGGATCAAACAACAGATTTGGATCTAGAGTGTTCAGATCATTGATGCTGCCTGAGAGATCAGAAGACAACCGAATGTCACTGGAGAAATCAGAGGCATTGTTCAAATCTGAAGCCACTTGAACTACAAGCTGCTGGTTGGTTTGGAGGCCATCTCCATCTAAAAGGACCTTCACGGTGCTGTTGAAATCAAGTTGTTGTTCTCCAATATCAGATTGTGCTTGGCTGTCTCCAGAAGTAAAAGTCATCTGATCAGTACTGCTGTTTTTTGTGAGGTAAGCTGGCGTTTGGAATTCATAAGCTGAAGTGCTGGAATTCATCATATTTTGTTGATTGGCACCAGAAAACATGGGCGATGTTTCCAAAATCTGAGTAAGATTCATTCTTGCAGTATAATTAGAAGGCATATTGTTTATTCCCAATCCCCTAACAGCATCGTCTCGATCAGAATCCAGTTTACTTAACAAAACGTGGGTGATGTTTTGTGTATTACTATTACTTTGTTTCTGCAGAGACGGGAAAGCAGTCTGCATCATTACCGTCAGGGGGACTGACTGACTCCTTTGAGCTATGGTATTGGCACTGGTATCTGGTTGGACATTAGTAAGCATGCTATGAATATCTGGTGTGATAACGTTTACAAAAGTAGTTGTATTAGATCGGGGTGCATTAGAAACAGGGCAATTTGTATTTCCACTTAAATTACGTTGGCGGTGAACAGCTGGGCTCACACTGCGGCACCTGAAATTGTTGTTTCCAGATGCATTTGTTGATTTGTTGTCTAAGGGAGCAGGGACTGCAAAGCCTTCTTGTTTGTTGGTACTACTTACAGAGGACAGCTGATGCTGTATTGGTGACACTGGCGTCAATCGGCCAAAGTGATTGTCATGGTTTCTGGATTGAGACTGATAGGATTGACCAGGCACTGCAAATGCATGTGGCTTTCTGAAACTGTCCTCTACCAGCTCTTTATAACTTGGAAGAATACTATGACTAGAAACGGAAGGATTTCCAACAGCACTGTAGCCATTATTCATCCACTCTAACTTGGTTTTGTCTGGGTGAGTAGCCATAGGCCTCTGCATTGGTTTCACTGGGCTACTTGAGACAATGCTAGCATCATGATAAGAGTTGCTGGAGCTTATAGGTGTAAATGCAAATGGATTTCTGCATTCTACTGGACTTGGAGGAACACTACTGCTGCAGTTAGAATGTGGTGTTCCAACTGGTGTATGTCGGCTACTTCCTAATGCACTATCTACAGGTGTAGTCTGAGCTAATCGGGAGCATGGGCTTTCTCTGGACAAACTCTGAGAACCAGAAATCATTTCTGATGTTGGTGTTGGAGTTAAGGTAGGAGTAGGTGTTGGGGTTGGAGTGGGTGTGTGAACTGGAGTTCCATTGCTATGTACTGAATGATAGAAATGGGAATTACTTGAATGAGTGGGGACGGGTGTACCATGGGTGGCTGTGGCTTGACTCTGAAGCACCATTCCTAAGCTTCCATAGTTCTGAGAATTGTTCATTGCCATTTGCTCTTCCATGAGCACCAATTCCTCAACAATGCTGTCCTGCGTGAGGTCATCATCAAAACAAAAGAAGTTCTCACTTGTTGGAGGATCTGTCAGATCCGAACGCTGAGGTAACTGGTTAGAAGAATGTGCTTGTAGCTGATTCAATGACGAATCTTCGATTTGCTGGCTGTATGTGTCCTGCTGTAATCCTTCGAAGTCTGCTTGCTCCCACACAGACTTTTGCAGGTTTTCAGCATCCGAAGTTCCAGGTATGTCCATAACACCAATAGTTTGAGACTGCTCACAATTTACAGATGTAAAATCTGAACTTTCAACAATTTGCTGCCATGCATTTTGATTAAAGGAGTTTTCTGCCTTTGAATCACTGACAAACTTAAACACACTACCCTCTAGCTTTACTTTAAAATCCTGAGACGTAACCACTAGTTCTTGCTGTGGATCAGTGCTCTTTTCGACAACACAACTCAAGGGATAATTTGTTACCAAGGTGGCATTTCCTTGTGGAGTCCCTTTGCTGGGTACTAAAGTAACAGCTATGGCATCACATTTTGTTGACAGCGATTTAGGAGTTTTCTTCCCACTAAGACCTCCTGGCTTTGGACATTCTGCAGTTAATGATAAGTTGCCAGTAAGTGATTTTTTCGCTGGTGGTATTTGAGAGTCCTGTGATGTACTTTGCAATCGTTTTCTTGGACTCTTATCACACAATCTGATGTCTTTTCCAGCTGGGTCAATATTAGCAATAGGACTTGAGTGATTGTTAAATAGATTTTGGGGTGTAACACATAAAGTCAGAGTTTGATTACTGCTGGCTGGAGAAGGAGATGTTCCTTCAAAGGAACGGCTTTTACATTTGGTCCTTGTTCCTTCAGCTCGCTGATCAAGGGCTTTGATAGTCTGCATTTCACGTGCAGCATCTTGGGAAGATTTAACACTAATACTATCCTGATTGAGTTTGTGTGTGAAAGACATAACAGGCGTAGCTCTTCTAGATTTAGAACCCTCAAGGGTCTCTTGGCACTGTACTGAATTCTCCTCTGTCTGTATCTCAGGTTCTGTTTTGACTTCCACGGATGATGCAGAAGGTGTGCCCATCCTAGGCACAGGAGACTGTAATGAAACAACAGAACCATTTCTGATATGAGGAACAGTCCTTGTATCATCTGGTGTACCCGTACTGCTACTCACAGAAGGGGTTTGTTTCACTGGAGTGCCAGCATTGCTAGGAGCAAGAGATATTGTAGTCATTTTCACTACATTCAGTGAGCTAACATGTGGAGCTGGAACCACAGTTTTGATTGGGCTACTTGTAAAAACCACAGTGGTGGGTGAACGGATCGTCAGAGCATTAGAAGTGGCTGGCTTAGGCAAGATCTGAGGGTAGCGATGTCGAGCAGACCGATCACCGACAGGACTGGCTGGGATATTTTGGGGAGTCTTTGGCGACTGCTTTACAGACTGCATGTGCTGAGTGACCACCTGCACGTTCAATGGTAGAACCTTTCCTTCTGATGAACCCACGGGACTTGGTGAGGTCACAAGTGGCCTGTTTCTTTGTACCTGTTTAATAACAAACAAAAACATTAAGTTACAATAAGAAACAATTATAAACACAACATAACATAATGTTGGGGGGGTGGGGGGGGCATTGTAGGCGACGCACAAGGAAGCAGTACTCTGCCTGCAGCTTCTCTCTGCTCCCTCGCGCGGTCTAATGATGCCAGGAGCTGGAATATGACGTCACTCCGGCCCCGGCATCATTACAGAGAGCGCGAGGGAGCAGAGAGGAGCTTCAGTAAGATTGCAGCTGCCCCGCACACAGAAAGATAACAGCCCGACTGGACCCCAGGGAAAGACCCACTCAGCTCTCCCAACAGTAGCGAGGCTGAGTGGGTTTCAATTAAAACAAAAAAAGTGTGAGAGAGCCTGCCAGAGTGAGTGAGTCGGTGTGTGAATGAGTATGTGAGAGCCTGTCAAGAGTGAATGAGTCCGTCAAGAGTGAGTGTGTGTCTGTGTGTCTGTCAGAGTGTGTGTGTGTGTGTCTGTCAGAGTGTGTGTGTGTGTCTGTCAGAGTGTGTGTGTGTCTGTCAGAGTGTGTGTGTGTGTGTGTCTGTCTGTCAGAGTGTGTGTGTGTGTGTCTGTCTGTCAGAGTGTGTGTGTGTCTGTCTGTCTGTCAGAGTCTGTGTGTGTGTCTGTCTGTCTGTCAGGTGTGTGTGTCTGTCTGTCTGTCAGGTGTGTGTGTGTCTGTCTGTCTGTCAAGTGTGTGTGTGTCTGTCTGTCTGTCCGAGTGTGTGTGTGTGTGTGTCTGTCAGAGTGTGTGTGTGTGTGTGTTCGTGTCAGAGTGTGTGTGTGTCTCGTCTGTCAGAGTGTGTGTGTGTCTGTCTGTCAGAGTGTGTGTGTGTCTGTCTGTCAGAGTGTGTGTGTGTCTGTCTGTCTGTCAGAGTGTGTGTGTGTGTCTGTCTGTCAGTGTGTGTGACAGCCTGCCAGAGTGAGTGAGTCGGTGTGTGAATGAGTATGTGAGAGCCTGTCAAGAGTGAATGAGTATGTGAGAGCCTGTCAAGAGTGAATGAGTCCGTCAAGAGTGAGTGTGTGTCTGTGTGTCTGTCAGAGTGTGTGTCTGTCAGAGTGTGTGTCTGTCAGAGTGTGTGTCTGTCAGAGTGTGTGTCTGTCAGAGTGTGTGTCTGTCAGAGTGTGTGTGTGTGTCTGTCAGAGTGTGTGTGTCTGTCTGTCTGTCAGAGTGTGTGTGTGTCTGTCTGTCTGTCAGAGTGTGTGTGTGTGTCTGTCTGTCAGAGTGTGTGTGTGTGTCTGTCTGTCAGTGTGTGTGACAGCCTGCCAGAGTGAGTGAGTTGGCGTGTGAATGAGTATGTGAGAGCCTGTCAAGAGTGAATGAGTATGTGAGAGCCTGTCAAGAGTGAATGAGTGAGTGTGCCCGTCAAGAGTGAGTGGGCCTGTGTCTGTGTCAGAGTGTGTGTCTGTCAGAGTGTGTGTCTGTCAGAGTGTGTGTCTGTCAGAGTGTGTGTCTGTCAGAGTGTGAGTGTGTGTCTGTGTCTGTCAGAGTGTGTGTCTGTGTCTGTCAGAGTGTGTGTCTGTGTCTGTCAGAGTGTGTGTCTGTGTCTGTCAGTGTGTGTGAGAGCCTGCCAGAGTGAGTGAGTCGGTGTGTGAATGAGTATGTGAGAGCCTGTCAAGAGTGAATGAGTATGTGAGAGCCTGTCAAGAGTGAATGAGTGAGTGGGCCCGCCAAGAGTGAGTGGGCCCGCCAAGAGTGAGTGGGCCCGCCAAGAGTGAGTGGGCCCGCCAAGAGTGAGTGGGCCCGCCAAGAGTGAGTGGGCCCGCCAAGAGTGAGTGGGCCTGTGTGTCTGTCAGAGTGTGTGTCAGTCAGTCAGAGTGTCTGTCTGTCAGTCAGAGTGTGTGTCTGTCTGTCAGTCAGTCAGAGTGTGTGTCTGTCTGTCTGTCAGTCAGAGTGTGTGTCTGTCAGTCAGTCAGAGTGTGTGTCTGTCAGTCAGTCAGAGTGTGTGTCTGTCAGTCAGTCAGAGTGTGTGTCTGTCAGTCAGAGTGTGTCAGTCAGAGTGTGTGTCTGTCAGTCAGTCAGAGTGTGTGTCTGTCTGTCAGTCAGAGTGTGTGTCTGTCTGTCAGAGTGTGTGTCTGTCTGTCAGAGTGTGTGTCTGTCTGTCAGAGTGTGTGTCTGTCTGTCAGAGTGTGTGTCTGTCTGTCAGAGTGTGTGTGTGTGCGTGTGCGTGTGCCAATCCGCATCTCCTCATAGAGATGCATTGAATTAATGAATCTCTACAAGGAACATTCAGATTTGGCAAGCACGAATCCTCCTTTGCCTCAGTCCTCAGACCATCTTACTGCATGGCAGCTGTCAATCACTTGGACAGAAAATGAGGAAGTGAAAGTTTCACACTATTGCGTCCCGAGCTGAAGGGTGGGCTTTGGGTATCATCTAATCCTCTGCTGTTTAAAATATGGTTTAACAAAAATAGGAAGTATTTCATCCACAGCCTACTAGCATCAAAACCACAGTAATAAGTGTCCCTTTCATTATTTAAAAAAAATAAAAAAAAATTATTCAAACAAATATCACAATGCCAAGAAGAAAAAATGGCAAGGTCAAGAAAAATACAATATAGAAAATTGCAATGATATTTATTATCCAGGAGTGAGGAAAAGCATAGAGCTAGGTAAGGCTCTATATAACAAAACAAGAGGAGTGGGGTAGGTCACAGTTTGCTATAGGGATTAAAAATTCTTGGGGTACATTACATTAATGTGGGCAATGAGCAATGTAATGTAATTTGTGATGAAAAAAATATTTGTGCATTTTTACAATTCCTAGCTCCAATAGACTTGTTTGGTTAAAATAATAATAATAATAATAATAAAAAAAAAAATAACAAAAAGGTAATTACCGGAATTGGGCTCGGGACCGCTGCCACTACAATACCAATAGGCTGAGGGGAAAGGATGGCAGGACTCCCATTACAGATACTGTGGATTCCATTGTTAGCCGTTCCGTCTGCTTTCTTCACTTGCAGTTCCCCTGGCAAAGGTGATTGAAGCTTCTGCTCCTGCTGTTTTTTCTGGATTTTCCTCTGTAACTGTTGTTTAGCATCTACAGGAGAAGCCAGGGTCTTCACTTGGGGGTGGTATACATTACTTTCAGACATGGGGACAAATGCAGACGTCTGGGTAATTCCTTTTAACCCTTCAAACAAACAAAACAACAACAAAAAACGCTCATTAAATAGAATTAAAAAGACATAATACAGCAAAGTGTGAACAACCAAGCACTACAGCTTTAGCAAATATTAACCATACAATGTTTCTCACCGATAACTCATATCATTTTTAAGTATCAAAGGAATACTCGTATGTACTCTTGGGAGAAACAGGGTAAATGCCTTTCTGCACAAAAACAACTATCACCCATAACCCTGCAAGTGTAATTATTGCAGTTTTTATAAAGCATTGATTAACGCTTTCCTATGGGTAGGTCTAATGCGCGCACAGCCATTGCCACGCATGCAACATTAGGTCTCCCCCACCAGCTAACATCGGGGGAGCCTGACCATGGCTGAGCAACATGGGATGGGGGTATGTCAGGATTCTGCAGTGCCAGGAAAACGGATGTGTTTTCCTGGCACTGGAGAGTCCCTTTAAAATGTTTAGCTTTATACTGCATTAAATAGGAGAAGGTCAAGTACACCATGAAGTGTTCTCTTTAACAAGCTAAGGCACTACTGGAGGATAATAAATGTTAAAATAGTTTGTCATGGCAATACGACTTGGGTTTTCAACAAAAACAAATTAAATCTTTTTTTTTCTTCTTTTTTTTTGCTCACCTCAATGTTGGGAGATAAGTAGTAAGTTGCCCAAATCTTACAAACAATATTAATACACGGTTTGCGTACAACATTACAGAGATTGTGTCAGATGTGTCTTATACACTGAGGTGAGTAATTTTAGGTTATTAGAAGGCTGGGGTCGGTACGTCATTTATAATCTGTAAAGTGGCCTTCGTGTGGGGTGGCCGTATGTCACGTTGTCAATTGCAAGGTTCTACAGTGAGCGTGTGACTCTAGGTGTTCTCTAGAGGTTGCGTGTGGGGGCCATTAAAAGTAAAATAAAATAAAAAAAATGTACATTTGATGGTTAGAAGGAAACCAAAACGATTATGATTAGAGTAGTATTGGTGTGTGGGCTTTGCTAGAGCTAGTCAATCCTCCGGAGCCTGACTTATGGGCTTGGTATTTGTCTTGGGCTGTGTGATAGTAGACTTATAGCTGCGGTAATTTTACCCCCCTGGGTGTTGCTAGGGCTGTTGGTTGGTCGTCTGGGTTGTAGAGGCGGGGTGTTGAGGGGTTGAATTCGAGCCTTAGTGGCCCTTTGCAGAGGTGTATGGACTTGTGTAAGTCAAGTGTCTGACAGCGTGTAAAACTTAAAAAGTGACAGGTAACAAAGCGAACAATAAAAACTTAAATCATTGCGACTGTTCAGGTTGCAGCTGCCGTGTAGGTGGTTGCCGGGACAAAAGGAGTAACTTTCTCCATGTCCTAGGTATGTGGTAGCGCTGAAGTGCCGCGTGAGCCGTGCCTGGATAAAGAGTCCTGCGGGAGGCCTAGGACCTCTAGTAGAGCGGCTGTCTCTGTCAGATCTCGAACCACATGGGTAACAACGCCCTGCAGGACCTGTAGCATTCGTGGGGAGCGCCATCGATATCGAGTGTCTCTGTTGCGGAGCAATGTCGTGAAGGGTTGCAGGGATTTTCTCCATTTAAGTGTGTCTCCAGAAAGGTCGGCGTAGAAAGTAAGCGCCATGCCTTCAAATTCGTATGGTGACGTTCCCTTCAGTGCCGCCATGACTGCCGCCTTATCCCCGTTGCAGGAAAAACGTATCACGATGTCAAATTACATTTTTTTTATGAAAAATTCATAGATTGTGTTGGAATTTAAGAAGAGATCATAATACAGTCTTATAGTGAGACATAAAGCAGACAAAAAGGCAAAGCTTCTGCTGTCAGCTACTGACAACTGTGGGAGTCAGGCTTCTTTTCACATACATCGGAAAGAGGTGGTCTACAAATGATCCCGTGGCCTTGCAGGAATCTCCTAAGATAAAGAGCTACATGAAGAAGATGGCAGCGCCCACAAAGTAAAACTTCAGACCTTTAGGTCCAACCCTGGGTCACTTCACACAAAATGGGGTTGTCAGCTTCTGTGGTTTTTGCAATTTAGCATTAAGGGGGGGAGGGGAGCATCAATACAAAACTGATGATATGTTATTTTTATATGTTACTACAACATATAGAAAAAAAACGATATAAAAAAAATAATTTAATGCAGTTTCTAAGGGATACAAATAATTTTTCTGCACAATAGGTCCACTTTACAAGCTTCATACTTCTAAAGGGGGTTTGAATCATGTCAGATAAAGTGGTTTTAGAGTACATATCCTGCCAATGCATTCTCACTGCTCAATTAAAGAAACACTATAGTGTTAGGAATACAAAACAGTATTCCTAACAATACAGTGTCACTTTGCCTCCTGCCCCTCACCCCGTGGCAATGACACTGGATCAATTTCCGCCTCCTTCGACATCACCACGATGGGGTAACAATGTGCAAGTGCACATTTGGCCATCATAGGAAGGTATTAATTCAATGCTTTCCTATGAGGATTTCAAAGACACTGGGCGTACTCGTGTGACGTGCGAGGATGTCCAGTGTCGTTTCAGATATAAACTCCGTAAAAGAGCAAGAAGCTTCTCTAGTGGCTCTCTGGCTCTAGCCACACCTCCCCTGGATGCGACTCACACAGCCTCCCTACACACTTGCTGAAAAAAAATCTGTTAACTTGTCCCTATCTTGTGGTGAGCCAGTAAACAGAGTGTTAATAATGGCTAGTGTCAGCCTATGTGAGCATATTTTTATCAGTTGAAAAATATTCAGCATTTAAATGATTTATAATGTTATTTTTATTTCTAATACTTATTTCCATAGCTTCCAAAAGTGCTCACTATGTACATGTCTTTTCAATTTATTTTAGGATAATATTTCTTCCTCTCTTACTTTAAAACGGCATTTTATAATATTATATAAGTATAATATTATATACACACACACAAACACGTGCCCACCTGCCGCACGTGCCCACTTTGTGTTGTGGTTGTGACCAGCCGCAAAACAGGAAAGGTATTTCCGGTCTGATTTTTGCCTTTCCTCCCATGGTCGATCGCGTGCTCCTTCCCTCCCGTTTGCAGTGCCATAGGAGCGTCTGGCCTGCTTGAGCAGAGAAAAGCAGGGCTGGAACTGGAGGAAGGGCTGCTCATCTTAAGGTAGGGGAAGAGGGATATGGGGGACCTTCCTGTGTAGTGTGTTCAATTGGGGAGGGGGGCAGTGTATTAATTTGAAGGAAGGAGGGGGCAATGTATTAATTTGGGGGAGGGGGCAGTGTATTAGAGTTGGTGGGAGGAGAGCAGTGTGTTAAATTGGGAGGAGGGCAATGTATTCATTTGGGGGGATGGAGTGGGGCAGTGTATTAAATTAGAATGCTGGGAGGAGGGACAGTGTCAGATTAAGGGACAGAGTATTAGATTGGGTGGAGGGGGGGGGCTATGTATTGGATTTGTGGGCAGTGTATTAGAATGGTGGGAGGGGGCAGTGTATTAGATTGGGTCTGCATGGAGACACTGAATGCTTCCCATGGAGATGCTGATTGGCTGCACAGTGTTTTGCCACACATGAACAATAGCCTTACAATGGTTTCCTATGGTAAAGCATCAGATTGGCTGATATCATCAAGTTTGATGATCTCAGCCAAAGCAGCTGTGACCAAAGTATCCAACGATTTAATTGCTGCTAAATCTCGTCGCCATTACTCTATCCTAATTCTCCTTGATCTCTCTGCTGCCTTTGACACTGTTGATCATCAACAGCTTCTTCTCACTCTCCGTAATCTCGGTCTATGGGATACAGCTCTCTCCTGGTGCTCCTCCTACCTCTCCCAGCGCTTTTTCAGTGTTTCTTTCTCTGGCTTTGCCTCTTCTACCCCTCCCTGCTGGCGTTCCCCAAGGTTCTGTCCTTGGACCCCTACTGCTCTCTATCTATACTGCCTCTCTTGGCTTCCATTATAATTTATACCAATTAAACTGTTAATAGCTCCTGACTGATTCCTCTCTTGCATCTGTCATTAGTCTATTACTATCCTTACCTTTTGTGTCACTTTACCCCATTTCCTCTAGCATGTGAGCTCATTGAGCAGGGCCCTCAACCCCTCTGTTCTTGTGTGTCCAACTTGTCTGGTTACAACTACAAGTTTGTTTGTCCACCAACCGTAAAGTGTTGCGGAGTTTGTTGTCGCTATATAAATAGCATATTAATAAAAATATGGAGATGACACACAAATCTTCCTGTCCTCTACAGATCTATCTCCGCTCATATTGACTCTTGTCTCTGATTGTCTCTCTGCAATTTCCAACTGGATGGCTGCTCACTTCCTTAAACTCAACCTGTCCAAAACAGAACTTCTGGTCTTTCCTCCCTCAAGTGTTGCAACTCCCATGTCTGTCTCCCTACAAGTCAACGCCGCCACCATCACCTCTACCTCGCAGGCTCACTGCCTGGGTGTTCTCTTTGACTCAGACCTCTCCTTTACCCCTCATGTCCAGTCGATTGCCAAATCCTGCCGCTACCATTTCAAAATAATAGCTCGCATCCGTCCCTATTTAACACCAGATGCAGCTACGGTGCTGGTCCATGCAGTTGTTCTCTCTCGCCTTGACTATTGCAATCCCCTTCTCACCGGTCTTACATGTTCCCAGCTTGCACCGCTGCAATCTATAACGAATGCGGTGGCAAGGCTCATTTTCCTGTCCGCCCGCACCTCCCACGCCTCCCCCCTCTGTCAGTCCCTACATTGGCTTCCAGTTAAATATAGGGCTCAATTTAAATTTCTGGTGCTTGCTTACAAGTCCCTACATAATGCTGCTCCAACCTACCTATCCTCCCTAATACACAAGTATGTCCTGTCGAGGGCCCTGTGCACTGCCAAAGACCCACGCCTATCCTCTGTCCGTATTCCCACATCTGATGCTCGCCTCCAAGACTTCTCCAGGGCTGCACCTCTTCTGTGGAACTCCCTTTCCTTCTCCGTTAGACTTTCACCCAGTCTCCACTCCTTCAAAAAATCTTTGAAAACTCACTTCTTCAAGAAAGCATATCATTTAAATGGTTAGTGGGTTTTCATTACCACCCACCTCCCCCTGCAACTGTCAAACATAGCCTAAGTTCTCAGTGATTACTTTTATAGCAACCTATTTCATTATTCCTACTTATACCCTTTGTGTCATATACCCCACTCCCTCTAGTATGTAAGCTCATTGAGCAGAGCCCTCAACCCCTCTGTTCATCTTGTCTTATTACAATGATGTGTCTGCTAGTCCACCCATTGTACAGCGCTATATAAATAATAATAATAAAGTGAAGAACACACTCATAGGACTTCAAAATCATTTGTTTTTTCCGCTGGGCAACAACATACAATTCCCATTTCAATCCAATTACCAAACTTTTCAAGGTAGTAGGACTGAAACAAACGTGCGTCATCTTAAAATAAATTTGCTCATGTTTACTTTCAGCCCTACGAGCGTGAGGACGTCTAGTTAAGCAGCTTTTTTTTATACCGTACTTCTCAATAAACCTAAGTTTCTATGAAAACTAAAGTTTTTTTGCGGCACAAATAAACGTAAACTTTGTCCGTGTTAGCCTTTGAGTTTGACATGCTTGACTTAGAATATAGTATTGTTTCAAGCCACTGATTACTTCCTCTCTCTTATGTAACCAAGGATTAATACAAATCATGTATTCAAGATGCAGTTTTGCAACTTGCCACTAGAGGGTAGCAGTGACATTTTAAAACACTAAGAATACAAAAAACACCATTCACTATTTCTTTACAGATCAAACAATAGTGGCTCTATACCAGGCATATACATAATCAACAGGCATATACACTGAACAAAATTATAAACGCAACACTTGATTTTGCCCCCATTTTTCATGAGCTGAACTCAAAGATCTAAGGCTTTTTCCATGTGCACAAAAGGCCTATTTCTCTCAGATATTGTTCACAAATCTTTCTAAATCTGTGTTAGTGAGCACTTCTCCTTTGCCGAGATAATCCATCCACCTCACAGATGTGGCATATCAAGATGCTGATTAGACAGCATGATTATTGCACAGGTGTGCCTGCAATAAAAGGCCTCTCAAAAATGTGCAGTTTTATTGTATTGGGGGGGTCCGAAAACCAATCAATATCTGGTGTGACCACCATTTGCCTCACGCAGTGCAACACATCTCCTTCGCATAGAGTCGATCAGGTTGTTGGTTGTGGCCTGTGGAATGTTGGTCACTCCTTTTCAATAGCTGTGCGAAGTTGCTGGATATTGGCAGGACCTGGAACACGCTGTTGTAGACCCCGATCCAGAGCATCCCAAACATGCTCAGTGGGTGACATGTTCAGTGAGTATGTTGGCCATGCAAGAACTGCGATATTTTCAGCTTCCAGGAATTGTGTACAGATCCTTGCAACATGGGGCCGTGCATTATCATGCTGCAACATGAGGTGATTGTCGTGGATGAATGGCACAACAATGGGCCTCAGGATCTCGTCACAGTATCTCTGTGTATTCAAAATGCGATCAATAAAATGCACCTGTGTTTGTTGTCTATACCATAACCCCACCAACACTCGATCCACAACGTTGACATCAACAAACCACTCACCCACACGACGCCATACACGCTGTCTGCCATCTGCCCTGTACAGTGAAAACCGGGATTCATCCGTGAATAGAACACCTCCAAAGTGCCAGACACCATCGAATGTGAGCATTTGTCCACTCAAGTCAGTTACGACAATGAACTGCAGTCAGGTCGAGACCCCAATGAGGATGACGAGCATGCAGATGAGCTTCCCTGAGACGGTTTCTGACAGTTTGTGCAGACACTCTTTCGTTATGCAAACCGATTGTTGCAGCAGCTGTCCGGGTGGCTGGTCTCAGATGATCTTGGAGGTGAAGATGCTGGATGTGGAGGTCCTGGGCTGGTATGGTTACACGTGGTCTGCGGATGGGAGGCCGGTTGGATTCTCTGAAACGCCTTTGTAGACGGCATATAGTACAGAAATTAACATTCAATTTACAGGCAACAGCTCTGGTGGACAGTCCTGCACTCAGCATGCCAATTGCACGCTCCCTCAAAACTTGCGCCATCAGTGGCATTGCTGTGTGATAAAACTGCACGTTTTAAAGTGGCCTTTTATTGTGGCCAGCCTAATGCGCACCTTTGCAATAATCATGCTGTCTAATCAGCATCTTAATATGCCACACCTGTGAGGTGGATGGATTCATAGCAAAGGAGAAGTGCTCACTAACACAGATTTAGACAAATTTGTGAATATTTGAGAGAAATAGGCATTTTGTGTACATAGAAAAAGTCTTAACACAAAAGTATTGCGTTTATAATTTTGTTCATTGTGTAACCAATACAATTCATTTTGTTCAAGTTCTTGGGACTTTCTCAAGAGACGGGCACTGTTTTTTTAAATGTGAGTTATTGTCAACAATTTCTTTGTTTTAAATAATGGAAAATGTACACTGCATGTTTTCTTTAGCTCTCGTTTCATTTTAATGGTGGCTGCAAAGTCAAAGTTCTTCAAATTAATACAGACTTGTTCTGAAGCAAAGGAATTAAGAGTTATCTGTCAGATTTTTTTTATTCCACTTGTCTTTTTGTGCCCTGTTGTATGTCCAACACATATGGATTCATTAATTTTGTTTACCACTATAAATTTGGCGGTGTACTTAAAAATGTAGTTTTCTGTGAATTTAACCCCAAAACAAAGCGTTCAAATGAACAAGTCATGCCTTCTAAAAGGGGTGCTAATGCTTTAGGGAAGCAGTGTATAGCAAGTCTGTGCCTGTGAAGGTCTGGCTCTTTAGTAAAGTACATTATTATTATGATATTTATAGAGCGCCGTCAAATTCCGCAGCGCTTTACAATGGGTGGACGAACAGACATGTATTTGTAACCAGACAAGTTGGACACACAGGAACAGAGGGGTTGAGGTCCCTGCTCAATAAGCTTACATGCTACAGGGAGTGGGGTAAAATGACACAAAAAGGTAAGGATAGTATTAGACTAGTGACAGTTGCAGAAGAGGAATCAGTCAGGAGCTATTAACAGTTTAATTGATACGCTTTTATGAAGAAGTGGGTTTTTAACGATTTTTTTGAAGGAGTGGAGACTGGGTGAGCATCTAACGGAGGAGGGAAGCAAGTTCCACAGCAGGAACGATGCAGCCCTCGAGAAATCTTGAAGGCGAGCAACAGAGGTAGGAGTATGGACAGAAGATAGACGTAAGTCTTCAGCAGATCGTAAGGGCCTAGACGGGACATACTTGTGTATAAGGGAGGATAGATAGGTGGGAGCAGCATTATGTAGAGATTTGAAAGCAAGAACCAGAATTTTAAATTGAGCGCTATATTTTATAGGAAGCCAATGTAGGGACTGACAGAAGGGTGAGGCATGGGAGGTGCGGGCAGACAGGAAGATGAGCCTCGCCGCCGCATTCATTATGGACTGTAACGGCGCAAGTTGGGAGCACGTAAGACCACTGAGAAGCGGATTACAGTAGTCAAGGCGAGAAAGGACAGTGGAATGGATCAACACCTTAGTCACATCTGGCGTTAAGTAGGGGCGGATGCGCGCAATATTTTTGAGATGGAAATGACAGGATTTGGCGATAGATTGAACATGAGGCTTGAAGGAGAGGTCGGAGTCAAAGAGAACACCAAGGCAGCGAGCCTGCATGTTGGAGCTGAAGGTAGCGCCGTTGACTTGGAGGGAGGGAGACACAGGAGTAACAACACGAGTTATCTTGGTCTATAATGGAATAAGTTACCAGGAGGACCAATGAGTTTGTTTACATTTTTTTTTCTTTTATCTACCCACAGTTGACTTTTGTTCCCACTTTATACCACTTCCCCACCAAGTTTGTTTTACTTCTTTCTCCCTGTAATCTTTCTTCTCTGTTCATACATATCATGGCAAACATAAGTTTATCCATCAGTTCTGTTTTAGAATTTGGTAGACATCTGTGACTATTTTTTTACACTGTGATGATAGTAACAGTATAGTCTTATTCCCTGGTAACATGTGACAGCCACTGTTAATGCACACAGGTAGGTATGTATGTATGAATATTATATTATGTTTTCTAAAACTTTAGATCGGTTAAGGAATTCTTTAAAACGGGAGAATGTGCTAG
Organism: Pelobates cultripes; assembly: GCA_933207985.1. NCBI lineage: Eukaryota > Metazoa > Chordata > Amphibia > Anura > Pelobatidae > Pelobates > Pelobates cultripes. Next base: position 67,980,545 of record OW240914.1, on the reverse strand, counting down.
TGTTGTCTAAGAATCTACTGAAAAGAATCAGTTTATTGAAGGTAATGCTAAGTTAATAGCTGAACAAGTCCAGTCTTTTCTCTAATTGGGCCTTGTCTTTCTCTTAGCTAAAAGTCAATCCGTGTTTTCCATGAAATAACTCAATTTTAACTTTTATCTTTAAATCTCCCGAGTTTATTCTATTCGTCAGACTCCAATCGTTATACATCCATATTCTGAGTTGCACATGCAGCTTGTATACGAACATAGAAGTACATTTTGCAAGTGAAATACAAATGCTGTACATAGAATATATATGCACATGCTGAATGCAAGCCTAAAATATCTGGTCATGGTTTCATCCAATTCTGCATGATCAATGTGCATTTCTATTGCTCAGCATTTTTGCGAATACAGAATTGAATGGGTTCTTGATCACATAGCATTCTCAATTTCTTAAAAACACAATGAGTCTAAACATTAAAAGCAATGATTGATCACCTGTTGAGTCGCCCGCCATTACTGTCAGTGCTGCCATTGACTTAGTGTCAGTATAGTGACTTTTGACAAGGAAGCGAGCCAAATCCAAGACCGTATTAAATGGCTGACTCAGGACCTTGTGAGCCCACTCGCACACAAGGCGACAAGCTGCAGATACAACTTCTTCATCAGCATTTTGTAATTGAGCGGACACTTCCACGCCATCCAGCTGAAACATAGAACAATTAGTCGCTACCCAGAGAAGATGTACGGGAGACGCAGAGATTTACATTACAAATATGCCTTACATGGGAAATCTACTTATATTACAACATTACAAATATAAAGAAAGTGTAGGAGGGTCGATTGGAACACATAAGCAGTGAAGCACTTAACTCATACAGCAGGTGGCAAGCCTCTCTTATGTTAAAATAATAACAGGTTAGAACCCACCAGTACATTGAGGTTCAGTGGAAACAATGGTGTGCGTAAACACATTGCATTATGTTTTGTCTAAAGTCCCTTATTTTGAGACCGGTGATTTTTAATAACCATGAAAGAATGTATAAAAAAAAATTTCTTTATTTTTGGTGGTACATCGATCCCTATTTGTGTATTATTGATGTACCTAAAAGGTAGAGGATACGTACGGTCTGTGCAATTTTTGTGGCCAGTGCTAGCATGTAACAAATAATGGAAGTCCCTTCAAGTCAATTTCAAAAAATCAACACTGGTAACGGAACACTAACATGAGCTCATTACAAATTGTGCTGCAAAATGTAACATCATTGCATCTGTTGGCAAAGCTTATATAAAAAATTAAGTAACATTTAGCACCTCTTGGCATTGGCCTGGGTTTGCTTTTCTTTTTATTTGAAAAATTAAAATGAAAACATTAACATTAATAGACAAGTCGTGTTACCTACTAAAATCTCAGATGATTATAAACGGTTTGTTTCTATGGTTTAATCTGCTATACAGAAGGGTATATCTTAATATTTTTTTTTAACAGTTACGATGCATTTATATAAACAAAGAGAGACTGAACACGGGCATTAACAATAAATAAATAAAAATTAAGGAGCCACAGGTATCTAAGGATTTTTCTATTTGAGCTACAATTATCCATTTTAAAAGTAATATTAGTCTATAATTGAAAAATTATTTACCCCATCTCCAGTCTTGTTGAAGTCCAGGTTGGGCAGTGATGGCATATGAACAAACGCTTTCTTCCTCAGACCGCTATAGCAATACGTGGCAGAGTTAAGGTCACTTTTCCAGAATTTTAAGTAGTGGGATCAAATACCATTATTACAGTAAAGAAACAAAAGCTATTACACCTCAAAACTTTAATTTCTGCAGATAATTGAATTTATAGGTACAGCTTTAAAAGTTCTCCTTCACTAAGATAGTGTATTTACCATAATCACATAAGAGATCTTTTTTTTTTCAGGGGGCTGATGAATTTTAAACAACAGGAAGCAATATGACATAGAAACATAGAAACGTGACGGCAGATAAGAACCATTCGGCCCATCTAGTCTGCCCAATTTTCTAAATACTATCATTAGTCCCTGGCCTTATCTTATAGTTAAGACAGCCTTATGCCTATCCCACGCATGCTTAAACTCCTTTACTGTGTTAACCTCTACCACTTCAGCTGGAAGGCTATTCCATGCATCCACTACCCTCTCAGTAAAGTAATACTTCCTGATATTATTTTTAAACCTTTGCCCCTCTAATTTAAGACTATGTCCTTTTGATGTGGTAGTTTTTCTTCTTTTAAATATAGTCTCCTCCTTTACTGTGTTGATTCCCTTTATATATTTAAATGTTTCTATCATATCCCCCCTGTCTCGTCTTTCCTCCAAGCTATACATGTTAAGATCCTTTAACCTTTCCTAGTAAGTTTTATCCCGCAATCCATGAACCAGTTTAGTAGCCCTTCTCTGAACCCTCTCTTAGGTATCAATATCCTTCTGAAGATACGGTCTCCAGTACTGTGTACAATACTCCAAGTGAGGTCTCACCAGTGTTCTGTATAATGGCATGAGCACTTCCTCTTTCTACTGCTAATACCTCTCCCTATACAACCAAGCATTCTGCTAGCATTTCCTGCTGCTCTATTACATTGTCTGCCTACCTTTAAGTCATCAAAATAATCACCCCTAAATCCCTTTTTCTCAGATGTTGAGGTTAGGACTCTATCAAATTCTGTACTCTGCCCTTGGGTTTTACGTCCAAGATGTATTATCTTGCACTTATCAACATTAAATGTCAGTTGCCACAACCATTTTTCTAGTTTACCTAAATCATTTGCCATTTGGCTTATCCCTCCTGGAACATCAACCGTGTTACATATCTTAGTATCATCAGCAAAAAGACATACCTTACCATCAAGACCTTCTGCAATATCACTAATAAAAATATTAAAGAGAATGGGTCCAAGTACAGATCCCTGAGGTACCCCACTGGTGACAAGCCCAAGCTTCGAATATACTCCCTTGACTACAATCCAAGGTTGCCTGTCACTCAGCCACTGCCTTACCCATTCAACAATATTTGAATCCAAACTTAAAGATTGCAGTTTATTGATAAGCCTTCTATGTGCAACAGTGTCAAAAGCCTTACTGAAATCTAGGTAAGCAATGTCTACTGCACCACCCTGATCTATATTTTTAGTTACCCAATCAAAAAAAAATTAATAAGACCTCCCTGAAGTAAACCCATGTTGTCTCTGATCTTTAAATCCATGTGTTTTTAGATGTTCAACAATCCTATCCTTTAACATGGTTTCCATCACTTTCCCCTCTACTGAAGTAAGACTTACTGGCCTATAGTTGCCCGACTCCTCCCTATTACCTTTCTTGTGAATGGGCACAACATTCGCAATCACAGTTTAAAAGGATTATGACATTTGATTGGACTGATAAATCACATTCCTTTATTTATTTTTTGTTATAAGGACCCCTAAAAATGATCCATTATCACAAACACCATGCAGTATTAGTGGGTGTGTTTGACAACCATTTTCCAACCACAGACATCCTTCTTTAGCTACACAGCTTTGACCTACGATGAAACTCTGCTGTATTGCATTTGCGGTTTTGTGTTTTGTAAAAGTCCTGAAAGCTACTTGACTTCAGAGATTACCATCTTCATTGAGTTTCACCAATTTTGAAATGTCTTAAAGGGACACTATAGTCGCCAAAACAACTACAGCTTAGTATTTTTTCTGGTGAGTAAAATCATTCCCTTCAGGCATTTTCATGCAAACACTGCCTTTTCAGAGAAAACATTGGATTGGCTTAAAATTGGAAATTCTAATGATGTCACCAAAGAGGAGAAGCCAGCGTTGGCAAACCTGCAAGGCGCTGGAAATAAGGCATGGTTTAACATTTTCTAAGGGGAGAGACAGGGGAAAAACAGCCCTGGTTATTCAGCACCTCCTCATAGAGATGTACTGAATCAATTAATCTCTGTGGGGAAATTGCAATATCTCCATGCAGAGCGACTATACTCACCAGAACAATTACATAAAGCTGCAGTTGTTCTGGTGACTATAGTGTCCCTTTAAGTATCTGTTGGAAATGGGAAACACCATCTAGAATCTGACTGTGCTTATTTTGGGGATCAGTACACTATTTGGCTGATTATATTTCAATGTTACATGTAGTTGCAAGTAGAGCAAGAACAGATGCTTTCTGAGGGACAGTACACACTTGAAGCAAAAGGATATTTTGATTTGCCTCTTGTGCCCAGACGACGTGCCTTCATGTTTGGAAAGACGTTTTTCATGATCTTTCCAAAGTCAGCAGCACTTAGTGGGTGGTAGCCAAGATTGTCACAATAGCTCCTAAAACGGAAGAACATAAATCATGATGCAATAATAAAATATATATAAACTGATCAGTACACAAAATCTTGTCATTTATATATCATGGGCTGACTACTCAGATAAAATGGGGAACTTGCACACATACACTATTACAAATAACACATATAGAATACCATGTGAGAACTGTATTAATGTAATAATTATAACTATAATTGAATCTGCAAGTTTCCCATTTTATATAAGGAATAATAAGGAAAAGAGAAAATTTTGTTTTACCTATTATCTTAAGGAAAGGAGAGTATCCATTATCTATACTTTATCAACACCAACAGAAATGTGATTTATGAAAAACTCACTTTGTTTCCATTTCCATTCTTATTTATTATTTTACAGCGATAACACTACTTTTTCTCTAAGCAGATCATAACGTTACTCCAGAATGAGCTGCAGAGGATACCGTCAATTTATATTCTCCGAAATAAAACACTGGCATCCATTACAATCTGGTTCACTGCGACCTTGAATAAGTCATTGTCTCCTTGAGCCAAAATTAAATTATCAGACATCTTTGCCAATTTTCTCTACAAAGTGTACTGTATACGGACATTAGCATCCTAAAGCACGAGTGTGAGTAAGCATTTTATATCATTAGCATCAGAATAAAACCTATATTCTACAGCATGACGCAAGTTAAACGAACATTTCAGGCATCAACAGACCTTTTTATGCATTTTATAGCTTTTAGCATTAATAAACTTTAACTCTTTTGCAAGTTCAAACTTACAGCTTTTACAAAACAAAAGTTTGCAACATTTCATATCGTAAAACTGCCTCCTCTGTCTCACCTCCCTCATTCTTAAGTATGCCCGCTGTGCCTATTAATGTACGTAGAGATGCACTGAAATAAATTCTGGGCCGAAACCGAAAATTCAGGATGCCCTTGGCTGAAAACTGAAACCGACTTTTTTCCCCAAATTATTTTACAAAAATCTTTCTCCCCCCTAAAATTAGACTTTTTAAATTAATCTAATATGAAAAACTTCCCTTCTCGTTTAGTTGTCCCCCCCACTTAATGTTCCTCTCCCCTACCCTGTCCCATAGTGTTTCTCTTCTCCCCACCCCTCCCTGTCCATACATTTCTCTTCTCCCCCCCCGTCCCATAGTGTTTCTCTTCTCCCCCCGTCCCATAGTGTTTCTCTTCTCCCCGCCCATAGTGTTTCTCTTCCCCAGATCCCATAGTGTTTCTCTTCTCCCCCGTCCCATGGTGTTTCTCTTCCCTCCCCGTCCCATAGTGTTTCTCTCTCCCACCGGTCCCATAGTGTTTCTCTTCCCCGTCCCGGTGTTTCTCTTCCCCATAGTGTTTCTCTTCCCATGGTGTTTCTCTTCTCCCCGTCCATAGTGTTTTCTTCTCCCCCATTGTTTTTCTCCCCATGTGTTTTCTTCCTCCCCATAATGTTTCTCTTCTCCCCGATCCCATAGTGTTTTCTCTTCTCCCCGTCCCATAGTGTTTCTCTTCTCCCCAGATCCCATAGTGTCTCTCCCCTCCGTCCATAGTGTTCTCTCTTCTCTCCCCCTCCCGTCCCATAGTGTTTCTCTTCTCCCCCGTCCATAGTGTTTCTCTTCTCCCCCCCGTTCCATAGTGTTTCTCTCCCCCTCCGTCCACAGTGGCCACATCTCCCCGTTCACACAGTGTTTCTCTTCTCCCCCGTTCCCACAGTGTTTTCTCTTCTCCCCCCTCCACAGTGTTTCTCTTCCTCCCCGTCCCACAGTGTTTCTCTTCTCCCCCTCCCCAGTGTCCCACAGTGTTTCTCTTCTCCCAGCCCCACAGTGTTTCTCTTCTTTCCCCCTCCCCTGTCCCATAGTGTTCTTTCCCCCCATCCCTGTCCCATAGTGTTCTTTCCCCCCATCCCTGTCCCATAGTGTTCCAAAACAGCATTTCAAAAGTACTACAATTATTCAGAGCTGTGCAAAGACAACTTTATAAGCTAGTTAAAACATCAAGAAACTACAAATTGACTTCAAAATCCAAAAATTGCATTTGTAATACAACTGAGCTGTTTAAACAGCGTTTGTCTACTTTAAATTAGCAATCACGAATGCTTGATATTATGTGTGTGCAGATCAACACTGCAACTCCGGCAGCTCAGAGCAACATTCTAAATACCATGAACACATTCTATAAGAAATGCAGGTGAAGGAAACCAGAGACTCTAACGACCTGTTTGGTAAAGTAAAACGTTTAGTCTTTATTGTAACAGTTACAGGTTCCTAACTATGCCCTGTTTTGTTTTATCCCAGCAAAATAAAGTTTAGTTAGGAACGCTTTGAAGAACAGAGGATGGAAGGAAGTGATTTTAGGAAATGCTGACAGAATATGTACGGAGAGGAATACTTTTAAGAACCTTTACATTTATTACATTGAGACACTTCAGAACTTTCATGGTGCTTACTTATACTCATCGTAGACTTCCTGTTTGGGCAGTGAAGTCTCTGGGTGCTCCTCCAAGGTATTCCGAATCCAGGAGAATGCATGGGTTTGTTGAGCTCGACTGGATGATAAAGAGCTCTGATCACTAAAACAAATACAAATAAAGATAAGTATACTCTGTAAATGCATCATTTAAACACTACAATGATTTACTTTATATAAAAAAAAACACGTATTAAATGCAAATACCTTATAAGCATTAAAGGAAAGGTTTTTGTTGAGAACACTTATATTCAACTCAGATCTTGAGCAGGAAATATAATACACCAAATCCCTCCTTGGTAAACAATATATCGGAACAATAATATATGCAAATACTGCAGTGCTGCCAAAATTTATTCAGTGTGGAATATATCCGAAGAGGGCAGAATTGCTTTAAAAGAAAATATACAGTCCTGACAGAATTATTTTTATACATACACCTTCAACTGTCTGGTGCTATCAACCAAAATAGTTTATTTTTATTTTTAATTCACGTTCTTGTGATGCAAGATAGTGATAACATTGCTTTAAAGTAAACTAAAAGCTGTTGGTCGGTTAATAGTACTTCCTACTTCGATTTCTGTTGGTTAAAGGAAGCAGCACACACCACATTGGGAGTTGTTACTACACACTTCCAAAACGTGGAGGCAAGTTACAATGTGACAGCCCGATTTCTTTTTAAACATGCCAATGGGTAGAGTTAACTGTAACAGAGCCTTAAAGACAATCTCACTCCATTTATGATTGCCAAAAAACAGACATGCTCATCAGAAAGCTTTTAAAATGCTCACATTGGCCATGGTTAGCTAGGAAATATTCCATAGATCCAGATAAGGGACAAAAAATCACTTTTAGTTGTAACACAGGTGAAAACCACGTCCAGTAATAACAGAGGTTTTGAAATAAAACCCATTTTTGGCATTTCATTGATGAGCGGAGCCAAGTAGATTGTAGGAATAAAAATCATTAGTACACACCCTGCTGCATTTAGGGTAGAAACCACCTGGAAAACACATTATATCATGGACTCATACAATAGGCAGTGTGTTCACATTAAAAGAAACAGCGTTCGGTTTAGATACTGGCCAGTTATGAATCTGCAAACCCTGCTTTAGTTTGCAGATAAGCAACTTAACTTTTTTTGGACATATAGTAAAGCAATATACAAGTCATGTTAATCTTTAAACAGATGTCACAATTATGATACTTTTCAACATGTCTATACAAGCATTTTAAATAAAAACACAGCTGAACAGTACAGTAATACAGTATATACAAGTGACAAACATGGAAACATTCAGAAAGTGTGCAAAGCAGAGTGCTACAGATTTATATACTGAGATAAGAATCCTAAACTTCAAATAACTAGCAATGATCCTCCATTCTCTCTGGGCTCATAGGTTTGTTATGCATAATTTTTGTCCTACCTAACCGGCTGCAAGTTATGGTAACAGAGTACCAGAGGACGGCCAAAACGTCTGGGTTTACATTTCTCCTGCTCTTGGTCAGTATACCTTTTTATGTATGTATGGAATTAGCACAGTATTACTATTGTGATATTGGTACCATTGATTTGGTATGCACTACTCTATGTCAAAGTTACTTGATGTATTTCTTCAATGCATGAATAAACTTTTTTTTAATGTGCAAATCTTGGTATACCTTGGGTTCATTACTATAATTATTATGGTAACTGGAGCTGGCCTTTTGGTACATTATCCTTGCTTCTGTTTATAGTATATATACACAATAACTGAAACATTAAACACATATACCGGTGTGTACAAGGACTGGGTAGAACATGGTATAATGTTTCTGATAACATGTAGATTCATGAACTGCAGAGGGTTTTAATAATGTTTTCAGTAATAATACACATATTTTGTAGTTTAATAATTAGTATCTCACTTCTATAACAAAGCACACATATATAAATTGAGCAAATCAATATATTTAAAAATATACATACAAATATGGTTTGAATGAGTAGATCATGGAAATACATTTAGAAAATTTGCCTTTTTCAAATTTTGGATCCATATTCAGAAAACCTTTTCAGAAGAGTTTGAAGCAAGATTCATGGGTAAAAGAAAATATTGTCCAACGCTGGACAGAATAGAACATTGCAGGTATAGTGCAACGGTTCAAATGACTCTGTCACTTCTGACGAAGTCTGCCGTACCCAAAGATATAATCATGGGTATGGGAAAGAGATCCAAGAGGTAAAAATACTCAAAAATGTTAGGCACTGACAGTAGCATTTTTTGAACCCAGAAAATGGGGTTTGTGAGACGCAAGCCAATAAGTACTGTGTTGCCCATTGTAACTAATAGCCATCCGGTAACATTTCTAGTTCCAAGAGTTCTTATCTTATTATAAGCCAGGTAACACCATTAGTCACAGGTGTGGAAAACTTAACGCAAACCCCCCGCCCCCCTCTCAAAAAAAACAATATGCACCTTTTCTCCACATTGCTAGGACCAGAAGGCAGTTGGAGGTAGAGGTAGAGTTTCTCAAGGTCTGTAAACTTCTCAACTTCTTGCTATAAATAAAACAAACATGCATGAATACAACAAACAAAAAAAATACAAAACAAGCGGCATTAAGCAGAAATAGAACTTGCACAACTCAATCTTCAGAGCACAGAATTCTGTCAAAATTCATGTCGAAAATAACATTAATAATACATATGTGTATGTACATCATATGTAATGCTTTCCCCTCAAAGCACATAGCTATTAAATGGTAGCACAAAATCACAGTGTGGATTAGCTTTTTGTCAGCACCAAAATAACAATAGCTACATGGAATAAAAAAATAATAATCTGCAATAAATAAAAACACAGAGTGAAATATAAAGATCATGATAACGCTCAAGAATAGGCTTGCGACATAATATTACTAGCTATGTTTTAAAATGATGTTTTCCTGTTAGAGTCAGTCTATCAAGAAAGAAAGCCGAATGATGTCCGAGAAAGTGAGAGGAACGTTGTAGTCCTTTAATAAAAAAAAATACTAATGTATTTTTCACCATCACAAACTACTTGGCAATAGATATAGAAAACTGCTGGCTGCTTTAGTGTTTGGCCAACACTCAAGCACATTTGTCCAAATCTAATGAATGGGTTATTTCTTTCTCTTGTGCAAGTGAGACAAAGGTTTTCATCCTACGCAGACTTGCTTACTCTTCTGATCTGCATATTTAATAACTCTGGAAACCGCATCCAGTCATTCTTTATAATTATTTACATTTTAGGTAAATAAAGACTGGAAATCTTTAACCCTGTCGTTAATTTGTGTTTCAGCACATCATTTATCCAATGCTTTATACTATAGTTTTCTCTTGAAAACTACATGTTATCCAATGCGGAAAGTGATGCCTATGTCATATTTTGGTGTACATAATTACATAACATACAACATCATATTAAAACAATAATGTTGAATAGGTCCTCCTGGAACCAAAACAACTTTAATGCAATTGACCCCACAAGTATGATGTAACTGCAGAGTTCTGCTCGATAAGTCTGCCTATCTACTTACCGGCTTCTCCATGCCTCCCTATTCTGCAGGTGCCTACTCTGCTCATATTTACCCAGTACTGGCCAGAGGAGAAGTCCCTGGCAGCAGAGAGGTAGATCAGTCTTCCTGCTCCTCACTGCTCCCTCGCGTGCGTCCTCTGTAGTGATGCCGGAATATGACGTCATTCCGGTACCCGGCTTCACTAAACTGCGCGCGTGAGGGAGCAGTGAGGAGCAGGAAGACTGAACTCCAGAGAGAAGAGGCCCCACACCAGCTCCCAAAGGTAGGGAGCAATAAATCAAATAATGTTGGTGTGTGCAAGAATGTGGAAGAGTGTGTGTGTGTGTCTTTCAGAGTGTGTGTGAGTGAGTGTGTCTTTCAGAGTGTGTGTGAGTGAGTAAGTCTTTCAGAGTGTGTGTGAGTGAGTAAGTCTTTCAGAGTGTGTGTGAGTCTTTCAGAGTGTGTGTGAGTGAGTGAGTCTTTCAGAGTGTGTGTGAGTGAGTGTGTCTTTCAGAGTGTGTGTGAGTGAGTGTGTCTTTCAGAGTGTGTGTGAGTGAGTGTGTCTTTCAGAGTGTGTGTGAGTGAGTGTCTTTCAGAGTGTGTGTGAGTGAGTGTGTCTTTCAGAGTGTGTGAGTGAGTGTGTCTTTCAGAGTGTGTGTGAGTGTGTGTGTGAGTGATTGTCTTTCAGAGTGTGTGTGAGTGTGTGTGTCTGTCAGAGTGTGTGTGTGTGTGTGTTTGTCAGAGTGTGAGTGTGTCAGTGTGTCTTGGTCAGTGTTGCGATGGCCGCGGCTGGACAGTGGAGGACCTGGAGATGCACGGAAGCACGCAATGCCACGTCACATACCGACGTGACATCAACGTTCTCCACCTTAGCAGGTTTTCAATGGGTAGCGGGAGGGTCCGCTTTGGCACAGGGTGCGGATGGCGCCATTGGGAGTATACCAGAGGCTGGACTCCAGAGTCGCATACAGGCAGCGGCAATGTGAGTGGAGTCTGCTTGTTGGCTAATGTTGGGGTTTAGTAGAGGTCTTGGGACTGGGGTTTAGTAGAGGTGGGGGGGGGACTGGAGTTTAGTAGAGGTGGGGGGGGGACTGGGGTTTAGTAGAGTTTAGTAGAGGTGGGGACTGGAGTTTAGTAGAGGTGGGGGGACTGGAGTTTAGTAGAGGTGGGGGTGACTGGAGTTTAGTAGAGGTGGGGGGGACTGGAGTTTAGTAGAGGACTGGGGTTTAGTAGAGGTGGGGGGAAATGAGGTTTAGTAGAGGTGGGGGGACGACTGGGGTTTATTACAGGTGGGGGGACTGGGATTTAGTAGAGGTGGGGGGACTGGGATTTAGTAGAGGTGGGGATGCTGATTTCTTTTTTTATACTGTTCTTTTCAAAACAAATCTACATTTCTATGATAAGAAAAACATTTTGCGGCACACAAACTTAAACCTTGTTTATGTGGTCCGTGCTAGCCTTTTGAGTTTGACATGCTTGTTATAAGTAAACTGAAGAAAGCATCCACATAGTCCTAACATACTACAACCACCACAACCAGGGGCCAAAAATCCCAGACAGTGTTGCAGTGCAAGAGTCTATTGCGACCATAGCCAATTGTCTGTGCACATCGCTTCATCTGTAAAGGAACAGAGTCTACATGGTAGACATCTAATTATTATTTAGACTAGGGATCGAATCATTATCAGTCTGGCCGATACTATTGGCCGATATTCAGTATTTTAGGCAATATCGGTCTCGGCCTATAGAGATACCGATATTGCAGACCAGGATCGCCGGGCCAATTACAAGTCCGGCGGTCCGGAGGGCCCGCAGCAAGCGCTTACCTTCCCAGCAGCATCCCTGTGTAACTCTCGCGAGTCCCTCGGCCGTCAGATAACCTGTGGCAACACTCCACGCGACACACAGGCCGCGAGATTAAGACAGGGAAGCTGAAGGGAGCTGCTGGGAAGGTAAGCAAGAGCTTTCTGTGGGCCCCCACTGCACAGTCCATGCTACCAAACCACCAGGGGATGCCATATCCCCCCTCCCTGGCCAAGTAAGAAGCAGGGAGGGGGGGACTTAAAAAAAATTGAAATATTGAAAAAAATAAAAATGTCCCCCACCTCCCATTTTACACACACTACACAAACACACACACTGCATCCACTACACAAACACACACACACTGCATTCACCACACACACACTGCATTCACTACACACACACTGCATTCTCAACACAAACACACACACACTGCATTCACTACACAAACACACACACTGCATTCACTACACAAACACACACACTGCATTCACTAATCAAATACCCTCACTGCATCCACTACACACACACACATATATTCTTGAAATCATAAAAATTCTGACTGGCATGTATATTTTGTGCATTTATAAAATAATAAATAAATAATAAACATGTTCAGTTAACAGTAGATTTGTGTTGAAATAGTAAATGTATAGAATATCGGTAAGTTATCGGCTATCGGCCTGAAAGTTCACAAATTATCGGTATCAGTATCTAAAAAAACAATATCAGTCAATTCCTAATTTAGACTTTTGGAAATAGTATCTCATAACAGGCCACAGGTAGTCAAATTTTACCAGTAGAAAATTGCATTCAATCAAGCGCAAAACATGTGAAAACGTGATGTTGCTATAACAGTAATTTAACTATTCGTAAATGGTGTACGCAGCAATAAAGAAGAAAAAGAAAAGAAAACATGTTCACAGTGAACAAGAGTTGTGAATATTAAAGCTTTACTTTCTAAATCAAGAATGTTAAACAAAGGAACCTATAGACTACCAATGTATTATGCAAGTTTTGGTTCAATAACGGAGGCAACAGGTTGTTGAAGTGAAGCCACTTTGTTTTAAATTACACATTATTAAAAGCAGGGCTCGATAAATCCCAGGCGCTAGGTGCCGTGGCAACTAGACATATCGCCCTGGGATTTGTAAGCCCTCTAGCTAAAGCGGCCGGCTGGTCAAACAATGGTGGCCTGCTGTGTGGAGCATGGAGGCGGCCAGCTCAGGGAGCATTGTAGCCGGCCACCCGCCAGCCCTGGGGAGCATCGAGGTGGCCTACTGAGGCAGAGTGCGAGGGAGCAGTGATCTTCCTATAGTTCCTCTCTGCTCCCTCGCACTTTATAGTGATGTCGGGAACCGGAATATGACGTCATTCTGGCCCTGGCATCACTACAGGGAGCAGAGAGGAGCTGCAGGTAGATTACTACTCCCTCGCATGCAGAAAGAGAGTGCAGCCCCACTGGATCCCAGGGAAAGATCCACTCAGCTCTCCCAAAAGGGAGGCTGGGTGGATTAAAATGATTTTAATTTGTGAGTGTGTGAGAAAATGTGTGTGTATGTCTCTGCCGGTGTATGTGTGTGTCTCTATCAGAGTAGAGCACAGAGACGCTGAATAAAGGTGTTGCACACTGTCACATAGGACTCTGTAGTGGCAGTCAGTGACTATCACTAGAGGTCTTACTAGGCATCAATGTAAACACTGCCTTTCCTCTGAAAATGCAGTGTTTACATTGAAAAGGCTACAGGGACAGGCTATAGGCACCAGAACAACTACATTAATCTGTAGTGGTTCTGGTGACTATAGTGCTCCTTTAATAATTGTATATTTCACGTTGTAAATAAAAATGTGCTAGTTTTAAACCCCCCCCCCCCTCCACGCGTGCAGCTCCCTCGTGCATTACGATTGTATTAGGACAACCCCACAGGAAGCACTGAATTAATGTTTTCCTATGAGGTTGTAGCTGACGCTGGATGTCCCCATGCATGGCGTAAGGACATCCAGCATCAGTTAGGCGACCGATCCAGAAGCACATCTATTGGTTGTCTGGTAGAGAGCCACTATAGGTGGAGTTAACCCTGCAAGGACATTATTGAGGTTTCTCAATAACTGCAATAATTACCATTGCAGGGCTAAACTGACAGGGGCACTGCACCCAGACCACTTCAATGAGCCAAAGTGGTCTAGGAGCCTATAGTGGCCCTTTAAAAACGGTAACTACAGAACTTGCAAAATAACGTTTGCAGCATATGTAGGAATTGTAAATTGAGTATCTTTTTATGAATTTTACGGTACTGTTTTTGTATGTGTTTTACACATTATCAATGCAATGCACTTAAAAGGATGTGTCAACTCTCTAGCCTGGGCTAGAATTTTTAATTGAGAACACTCCAAGGCACTTGACCAGAACACAAACTGTCACCTTTAAAATTAGTACAGTCATTGTTACAGTAATGTAGTAGACTTCTAATCACAAACAAAATTAATTATTTGTAAACCAACATCCCTCCAAAATACATCTTGTCAGAATGGTGAATTTGTAAGTTCATTAACTAAAATTATGCATCAGTATTCAAAAAGCAAGAAAACAGGAAAAAAGAAACAGATACAGTACAGATTTGTATATTGCAGAACATCTGCCAATGTTAGCAGTGGTGGAAAAAAATAATGACATTCTGTACAAATATTTGGCTATTAAAAACAGTATGCAATATTAGCTATGAACATGGAAAGACATCTGAAATCTTTGGAACAAAACCTGTTTTTATTGATTTTATTATTTTAAATTGGAGAAGAAATATTACTATTCATTTTAAATGCCATTGCCAATACTCAAAAAGATGCATTTTGACTGGTACAGAACGTTACATATATTTTGATGAAAGAAAATTCTACTTTCTGGACCCCAAATCTCCATGGTTGCATGTTGATTTAATGTATCTCTATGAGGAGATAATGATTGGCTAGGGCTGTGTTTGACTTGTGTTAGCTCTGCCCCTGATCTGCCTCCTTGACATTCTCAGCCAATCCTATGGGAAATATACAAAAAACAACGAGGGAACCGGCTGATTATCTAAATGGAGATGAATAAAAAGATGTATAGTGTAATACAGTTTTACAATATTAACACTGCGCAATATGAAATGCACTCACAGGATATTGGACAGTTCAGGCGTATATGGTGCCACCCCTGATGATATGGGGGGCTGGGGGAATCCCCTGGGCACTTCCACTCAAAATGCAGGACTCCGGGTGAAGATATGAAAAAAGCGGCTTTAATTGTATAAAAATATAAAATAGATACAAATAGAGGTCCTACGCATTTCGTCCCCTCTATAAAGTATGGGACTTCCTCAGGGACCACAATATTAAAATAACAATCAATGCAGTACGATCAAAAAAAACAGCCTAACATTTTTTTTTAATCGTACTGCATTGATTGTTATTTTAATATTGTGGTCCCTGAGGAAGTCCCATACTTTATAGAGGGGACGAAACGCGTAGGACCTCTATTTGTATCTATTTTTATACAATTAAAGCCGCTTTTTTCATATCTTCACCCGGAGTCCTGTATTTTGAGTGGAAGTGCCCAGGGGATTCCCCCAGCCTCCCATATCATCAGGGGTGGCACCATATACGCCTGAACTGTCCAATATCCTGTGAGTGCATTTCATATCACGCAGTGTTAATATTGTAAAACTGTATTACACTATACATCTTTTTATTCACCTCCATTTAGATAATCAGCCGGTTCCCTCGTTGTGTTTTGTATATTTCCCATAGGATTGGCTGAGAATGTCAAGGAGGCAGATCAGGGGCAGAGCTAACACAAGTCAAACACAGCCCTAGCCAATCATTATCTCCTCATAGAGATACATGTATATTCTTGTGTTCAAGTTGATTGCTAGCTGGGAGCGATCTGAGGGAGGCTGCATTCACTTACCACTGATAAGTATCCTTGTATATAAGTGTGTGTATAAGGTGCATTTCTTTTTGAAATCCTATGGGAAAGCATTGTGATAGGATCAGAGAATGACTTCTGATGTTGTCAGCCAAGCAAGCAGATCAGGGGCAGAGGCAGCAGCTGCAGACTTGAATTCAAGTAAGATTTTACTATATTTATGGGTACAGGGCGGGGTTTTAACACTATAGGATCAGGAATACATGTCTGTGTTCCTGATCCTATAGCGTTCCTCTAAAATACCAAGTAAACCTTTTTACAGACTGCACGTCATGGTTTGTCAGGATGAAATGTAGCTAACTGCATTATACTTACAGGCATCCCCACCAAATACAGAAGTGTGTGCAGAGCTGGGAGATTGCCAGGGTTCCAAAAAATACCCAAGTTCTAAAACGGAGTATATCTCACTTACATGCTTATTATTATAGTCATGTTTTATGATAACGTATTCAGACCATTCTGTTGATGGCCAATCTTTAGGTACTGAAAACACAGAGAGAAAAAAATCATTTCCTCACTGGATGTGGTATTCCATACTATATTACCAACCTGTTCTACAAACAAGAACTATTCAATTAAAACCACCCAATATTCAATCAGCAGCAAATACCTGAGTAAGCATATATCAACAATCATACCGGTTACACAAGGCCAGAAAACGTGCCGGTCACTAAATTAGCACAGAGTGTTAGGGAAAGGCTGGGAACAGACAGTACGGCTATGAATGTTAACTTCACTAAACTGATTTACGCAGGGCAAATACACACATCAACAGAGGTCAGACCTCTTAAACAAAGCACAGATAATCACCGGATTAAGTCCTTTCTGGTTAACAACCTTTTCTGTTTCTGCTAAGCACACATTCAAATTATTTGGTATAGAGATGTAAACACACAAGCAACAGAAATAAGGCCTGCTGTTAAACACATGTGTCTTTTAAATTGTTTGTCTGTCTTAAAAACATTTTGTAGAACAGCCAAAGAGCCACAGCTACTGTATAACCACAACAACATGATGCACTGAAAGAGTTTAAAGGAACACTATAGCGTTACAAAAACAAACATGTAGGTGTTCACTCTCCATTGCAGGGGTTTAAAATTTAATCTTTACTTATTTCACATCCGGCGGTATTGTGCTTGTCTCTGTGTTTCCGGCTCCCTGGTTGAGATCATCAAGATTGATGATCTCAGCCAATCCAATCCTCCCCAATAGGACAGCACTGTGAGGTTAGTGAACATGGACGGCAAAATACTGTACTGCTTCAATCAAATCGTCTCTAAGAGAGTAATTTGAGCTATAGATGAGTTTAACTCTGATTATAGCTGTGGAAGCACATCTAGTGGCTGTCTACCTCAGGGACATTGAGGCGTTTTTTCTTTGTCAAGGGTGTGTCCTCTTTTAAATTTAATTTTGCAGCTTTCACGAGAAAAGGACTTTTTATAAATTAACTTTGCTACACTCTCCTGGCTGTCAATCAGACAAACGGTCCTATTACTTCCCAGTTTGGCTCAATTCCCCAGAGCACCTGCCATGCCAAGACTTCTCATTTAGCTGCATTGGGAAGTCTGTGATTGGACAGCCACAGAAAGTCTGGGCAGGGTTAGCAGGGGAGGACCTGCAATGCTGCAAACCACAGAACTGCAGATTTTGCATGGTGTTTTTAGATATATCCCCAATTTAAAAAAAATCCACAATTGGTGCATGCATGTTTTCAATGGAAGTATATCTATTAAACCGTGTATTTTGTTTGTTTTTGCATTTAGGCAGTGTGCTGTTAAGTTTTCAAGTTGTCAAAGTAACTATGCTAGTTACAAGTGGGTCTAACCCTTCCCTCTATCACTCCTTTTCTCTATTGCCAGTAAAAGTATTTCAGCCTTATTTACAATGCTGCTTGCTTCATTGCGTGAGATCATTCAAATATGCAAATAGTATACCCTCTGTGTTATGGCACACTTTAAACTAAAACGTCTTGAGATTCTGATAAGTGAACCACCGATTGACAAGTTAAATGAGTTGCTGTCCATTCTCTATATTCTCTTGTATTCTGTTTGTTTTTTTTGCTTAATTAAAACTATCTTAATGAAACTATCATACGCAAGAAGAATTACTTGCAATTCTGATTTCTCGTAAGAGGGAAGCAAGACTTAGCAGGGTTGTTTACTAAAGTGAGAATTGTCAGGAATTCAAGTGAATTTCAAATATAAGGTTAAATATAAATGGCTGAATTGGAAAGATTATTTAAAACTATGCATCCAGTTCAGTTAATTTGGCAGAAAATTTGAAATTCACAGATTTCTAACAAGTCTCACTTCTGTTAAAAAAACAAAAACAAAAACAAAAACAAAAAATCACAAAACAAGAACATGTAAATGTTACCGTACCCATTGTGATAAAAACAGGTAACAAGTAGAACAGCCAGAAAGAGACAATGACAACCAGAGCCTTTATATGTCATTAGTCTAATACTATCCTTACCCTTTGTGTCACTTTACCCCACTCCCTCTAGCATGTAAGCTCATTGAGCAGGGCTCTCAACCTGTGTGTACAACTTGTCTGGTTACAACTACATGTCTGTTCGTCCACCCACTATAAAGCGTTGCGGAGTTTGTTGGCGCTATATAAATAATAACATAACAATAATAATAATAATATATAGATCCTTTTGGTTTGGATCAGTCTGATATACAAATGGCCCAGGTTCTCTCTGTAATGGCACAAGATGAGCTAAAACCAGCTTGAGATCTGAGCTGGGGCCACCGAAGGGCAGGCAACTTGAGATGTCCGTGCTCAGTATTATCTTGCACTGGTTTGTTTGTTTTTCGTTCTACCCAAATTTAGGGGGTAATCCAGAGGTGGAGCTCATGCTCACGGTGGATAGAGGGGTTTCGTCTATACTTCACTGATAAGGCCTAACATGGCTGGAACAATCGTCTGTGGTTGCTTTATCTCTCGTGCAAAGAGAGCCAGCCTGCATTTTGGATCTGGACCAACCTTTTGGATTAGATCAGTCTGATATGCAAATTGCCTAGGTTCTCTTTGTAATGGCACAACAGTAGCTAAAACTAGCTTGAGATCCAAGTGGAGATCCACTGAAGGGTAAGCTACTTGAGCTGTTGTCTGGTTTTAGTATTCTCTTACACCCTGTTTTTTGCTCTTCATATAACTAAACCTAGAATGTTTTTTTCTTAAAACAGCCATTTTTACCTTTAGTCTTAAAGGGGCACTATAGTCACTAAAACAACTTTAGCTTAATGAAGCAGTTTGGGTATATAGATCATGTCCCTGTAGTCTCACTGCTTAATTTTCTGCCATTAAGTAGTTTAATCACTTTGTATATGCAGCCACTAAGCACACCTCCCTGCATGTAACTTGCACAGCCTTCCTAAACACTTCCAGTAAAGAGTCATCTAATGTTTACACTTCCTTTATTGAAAATTCTGTTTAATTTAGAATTTCTTATCGCCTACTATGTTAATAGTTTGCAAGACCCTGCAGGAGTCTCCTGTATGTAATTAAAGTAAAATATTCAGAGCAGGAGGTAACTTCTGATTGACATTGAAACCAATTTTTTCATCCAGCTTGTGTGAGGCACAGTCAGGGAGGTTTTGATTTAAATCCTAAATGTCATAGCATTAAACAGTGAGATTGCAGAGACATGATCTATACATAAACACTGCTTCATTAAGCAAATGTTGTTTTGGTGACTATAATGCTCCTTTAAACATGGCACTCATGCATCCAATGTAGCAAACTATATATTTCACAAACCAATAAGAAATATGGTTATTTGCATTGCATGTGCTGTATTTTTTATACAATAAATCTCTAGGAAGTAACTATTTCAGAGCAGCTTTGCCATCCATCACTAGATTACAATGACAGAGTGCCCATCAATTAGACTGCTCAGCACATCACAACTTCTAGGCACTGAGCGATTATGAAATCACAGGGTTATAATCTAACTACATAATCCCACATACATGGAGGATAACTTAATCTCTGTCTAGACTGAGATTAGAACAGATAATACCAAAATGCAAAGAGGGAAATTAGAAATATATCAAAAATAGACCAAACTTTGCAGATCACACAATTTATGTTTTAATTGGCACAAAATGGCTCAAAATTCAACATTTCTGGAAATGTAGCTTCTGATGTATTTTATAGGGTCCTGCTAATTCGGTCTATTCACATTCCACTTTCTACAATTCTGTTTTAGAACGTCAACTCTAAAAGAAATAAATTATACCATAGAAATACGATATAAACAGATGAGTTTAACTTGTTTTAAAATGGCAAACTTATCAAGTTTGTTTTTATAAAAAATATATCCATCTTTAAATTCTGTCAACACATTGAAAACCCTTTTCATTTGCAGTGATGCACGTTACAAAACGGATTGTGTCAATTTTCACAACATACTTTAAATTACAGTTTAAATCCGTGTTGATGCATTGTATATAGAACATAAAGTCAACATTTGATTGGCTTGAAAGATGTCAATTACAATTTTGCACACAACTGTTACATTGAGGTCCGGGGCCACCGAAACTGCATGTTTACTTTGTCCCAAATTATGATGTAAATCATTTGAATGTAAACTTTGCTAGGAATATAAGAGCATTTCTGTAAATGTAATTTTAAAGACTTTTTAAGATTTAGAAGTGGAGATAGCAATATAGGTCACCAGACAAAGACATAGTTGACAATTGTTTAGACTTAGCTGGGACAGTCCCATGTTTTGGGCTCCTGTCTTAGAAAAATCTGTCCAGGGACAGAACTACCAGTGGTGTAGCCAACCCAGTGCCCAGAGTACGGTGACTAGAAATATTTTTTTGTTATAAAAAATAAAATTTAAAAAAATTAACTGTATTTGTGTGAGTTTGACAGTGTGTTTATCTACATGTCAGTGTGTCATTGTATGAAATTTGTGTGTGTCTGTTTTCATGTAAATCTGTGTGTATACGTGCCACAAATTGTCCCTGAATGATTACGTTAACAAAGACAGGCCCATCTGAACTGAACCTGAATGAAGCTCTCATGTCAACAAGGAATCGGAGGTGTTGCAGAGAATGAACAGACCACTAAGACATGAATCAACAATAAAACCAATCCCAAGGAAAGCTTTTCAAACCAAAAATGATTTAATTTTTTTTTACATTATTATATCTAGGGGAGTGAGATGTATATACAATCAGTTTTTATCTTAATTCATAAACATATGGTTCAGATTTCAGTGAAGTAATTACTTATCCAGTAATCCAGTCACTATGGACGGAACTGCATGTCATGTTTACTTCTATCCTATAAAAAAAAAAGTGTATATAGCCTAGCCAAGTTCTATAACGTTCCACATGTCTTGCATTCTTTCTGCCTGGTTTATGCTTTCGAATGGGCTGCCCAAATAGTGACATTTATGGTATTTCTAATTCTTTATTCGTATTACACCTAAAAAGGACGTCAGATGAAACATAAGAAGATAATGAGAATCTTGCGGGACTTGTTCAAACCATAAAATAAGTATTTTTATATATACAATGTATATTTTAAACAAAACAAAATAAACTCATTTCAGGCAGTATCTATAAAGGTTCATATGTTAAAACCTTCATCAATGAACTTGGCCTCTAAAATGTGTGATTGTATGGTATTTGTAAGGCCAGATCTGCCTGAATACCACAGGGGTGTATTTTTTAATAACCTTGGACCTACAAGGTCAAAATCTGGACAGCATGTAAATAGCAGGATTAGGACAGGGTTTGACAAATTTGCTTAGAATCTAGGAGCCAGCAAAAAAAGTTAGGAGCCAGGTTTTTCAATGTCAAAAATACAATTATTAAAGGGACACTATAGTCACAAGAACTACTACAGCTTAATGTAGTTGTTCTCGTGTCTATAACCTGTCCCTCCATACTTTTCAATGTAAACCCTGCCTTTTCAGAGAAAAGCCTGTATTTACATTGTTTCCTAATAACACTTCTAGTGAAAGTCACTCAGACGGCCTCTAGAGTGCATCCTGGGTCAGTGCTGCACAGTACGCAGCACCTACGTTAAGCGTCTCCATGCTCTGCATGGAGGCGCTGAATGTTTCCTTTAGAGATGCATTCATTCAAATCAGCTCTATGAGTAGATGCTGATTGGCACAGCATGGCAATGCGGAAAATCCTTCCATAGGAAAGCACTGGATTGGCTGAGATCATTAAGATTGATGATCACAGTCATGGAGACAGGGCCAGCCACGGCGAGAGTAGCACAGCGTGGGGGTGGTGGGGAGTGAAGAGGTAAGTAAAAACACACACACACTCTCACTCACTGACACACACCCTCTCAGTCACTGTAATAACACACACTCCACTGGAGCTTGAGTTGTTAGGCATTCCCTGGGGTCCAGTGGGGCTTCAGTCATCTCCCTGCTCTGCTCCATTGAACGCTGTTTAGTGATGCCGGGGCCGGAATGATGTCATTCCGGCTCCCGGCATCACTGGAGGACGCGCAAGGGAGCAGAGCAGGAAGGGAGGTTACAGCTCCCTTGCGTGCCTGCCTGCCAGTCTGCCTCAATCTTCTAGGAGCCTCCTGCACCTGCGCACACTGCACATTCTCCCTAAGCAGGATGACTGACCGCTTGCCTATGCTTTTTATGAGCCTGCCGACCGCCCTCACTCATAGGCCGCCGCGACCACCTCAGGGTCTGAATGGGCCAACAAATCCCAGGTGCCAGGACGAAAATTCTAGTCATCATGGCGACCTGGGATTTGTCGAGCCCTGGGTTAGGATTATATAAATCAATGGCGTTATTACCCAGAACACCAGCCTTGCAAAGACTTCTCATTGAGCTGCATTGGGAAATCTGTGATTGGACAGCCACAGAAAGTCAGGCGGGGTTAGAAAGGGAAGGCTTACAAAGGCAGTAAACAAGAGAACTGCAGGCAACCTGCTTTTAAATACAACCCCAATAAAAAAATGCATAATTAAATGCATGCAAGTTTTCATTAGGGGTATAGCTACTAAATAGTGATATTTTTATTTGGGTGGGTGAGTGTGTAGTGGAGGGTCCCGTTAAGCCAAGGGTAGATTGCACAGCTGCTGGCAGACTAATTTTGGGAGTTGTAGTTTTGCAACATCTGGAGAAGTACTTGCTAGCCATTCCTGTTTTCAAAGAGCGCTGTCTTTTTTGTTTGTATTCATTTGTTTTTCCTTTCCCTATGCCTCATGAATCTCAATAATTATCCTCCCGCCCTAAGCGCCTGCCGTTCATTTTTATTTCATTTTCTTCCTTGTGCCAGATCTCAATATATGGAGGACATTTTGTTCTCCTCTGCCCATGATGTCTGCTGTTTTCCCTTCTCTGGGATTGATTTTACTGATAAAATGTGGGTAAATTTGTTTGGTGACTGAGAGACTTCCTTTAAGCTCCGCTCATCATCAACATACTTTACTTCATGTATTTTATGAAAACTCTGGTCCTCCGGAAACAAATTAAATGAGACTAGGGAGCAATACATAAGCAGATTAGGTTAAGTTTATTTTTTGGTGATTGATCCACTTTAGGGCTGTCAATATTTTTAGTATTTTTGAACAAGGTAGTTCTTTTAAACGGACATTGTAAAATAGTGAGCATTGGCTGGGCTGAAGACTATCAAAAAGTGGAAAAGTGGCTTTTTAAAATAAAAAAGTTTCAGTAAGGGGCATGGCTTGGACGTAGAGTTGAATGAACGCATGGGCCAGAGCTTTGACCAAAGTGCACAACGAAACGCCATTGCAACCAGTTTGCAATAGCCAACAGGCATAAATAGTGGGATAATTACCCTACTTCAAGCATGAAATCTTCCCAAAAGAGGTATCCCAAAAAGGATGCATCCATGCTTTCAGTGGCTCGCATGTCACCAAAAACGGTGGATACTTAAGCCCACGTGGCTCAACTGAGAATCAAGAGGACAGCATCGGAAGCCTTGTTGCTTTGCTCAGATAATTCCACCCACATCCCCCAACAAAAGCAGGCAGATCTAAAGTACCTGGTAAAAGAAATAGACAAGAGCATGACAATACTCAAATCTAAAGGTACAGGCCATCAGGTCCGAACTGCAGAACAAGAGACCCGAGTGGAACTAGTAGTCAGGGTCCATAATACACTGGCGGATCACACAACTGACATAAATATGCAACTGAAACTTCTCTTTTCTAATGTCCTAATTTTATACCGTCATATCTGTCCTACTGAATGCCCTAGTGTCCACTTCCAGACAGTGAGCACATTGTGTCAGTACCTGGCAGTATGATAAAGGTCAGAGTTGCTGGGGAGATAAGTGACAGAGATAGATGAGACAGGGGGGATATGATAGAACATTTGAATACATAAAGGGAATCAACACAGTAAAAGGAAGAGACTATATTTAAAAGAAGAAAAACTACCACAACTAGAGGACATAGTCTTAATTTGGATGGAAAAAAAGTTTAAAAACAATTTCAGGAAGTATTACTTTACATTCAGGGCAGTGGACGCATGGAATAGCTTTCCAGCAAAAGTGGTAGAGGTTAAAACAGTGAGGGAGTTTTAGCATGCGTAGGATAGGCATATGGTTTTCCTAGCTATAAGATAAGGCCAGGGACTATTGAAAACATTTTGAAAATTGGGCAGACTAGACAGGCCGAATGGTTCTTATCTGCCGTCACATTCTATGTTTCTATGTGACCACTTTAACACTCTTTGCTCTGTGTCTCTGATCACATACTCTAAAGGACCTCAGCATGGAGCATGCTGGGATATGGCATCACAGATGAGATCTTTGGTAGTGTAAGGATGTGGAGACAAAGAGAACGGAGTTGTATATGTTCAGTTCCCAGGCTTTTCACAAAAAAAACGAATAAAATAAATTGTAAATAAATTAAACAATACACATGTTCAGTTAATGGCAGGTTTGTGTTGACTTTTTTATTTATTTATTTTATTAAAAACAACACAAACAGTACAGAACATTGGTACCAATTATCGGCAATTGGTCTAAAAGCTGACAAGACACAACTCTGGAAATTGTCTGTTCTCTTGGGGCAGGAATCCAGGATGGGCTGCTAACGAGATTTATGGACTCAAGTGGTCTAGTTGACATATGGAAGGTTCAACATCCAGACATAACAGACGACACATTTTATTCTATCCTATTCTCGCATAGAAATGTCCTTAATTACCTGCAAATTAATCCCTCTTGTGATTAGTTCAAAGATCAATACTATATCCTGGTCAAATTTTGCTGATATAACCATATATCTAAAAGATCATGTATCTTAATTCATCGATGCTGAATGACCAAGCGGTAAGAAAGGAAACATCCCACATAATTCAAGACTAGTTTACAATGAATACCACCCCTGTGATGCTACCATACACTGTGTGGTCAGCCCATAAGGCAGTAGTTAGGGGTAACCTGATCAAATTTTACACACATAGGTGGGAAAAACCCAAAAACGCAACCCATTCTAAATTTTCAAAAAGCTTTACGTAAGGCAGAAGCTAGGTAGGCACAAAACGGACCCTTCTAATAGATCTTTAGAGGAGCTACGATCAGATTAAACCTCAAATGCATGCTCTTAGAAGATGTAACACGAAGAATCACATGGTCTTGTAGGTTTTTCTACAAAAAAGCCAATAAGATGGATACATTCCTAGCTAGAAAGTTACACCCTCATACTAGACGCAAACAAATTACTGCAGGTTGTAAATTAGTGACCTCTCCAGAGGCTATACACTTAATTTCAATCCTACTACCAGTCATTATACAACCACACTGTGGAGAACAACACATGTAATCAAAAATACCAGGACAAAGGTTCTTCGAGTCTCTAGAGCTTCATACTACTCTACTACACTCTCCTTCCAGACATAACGTAAGAGGAGATCTCAATGGTGATCCCCACACGGAAGAGTAATAAGGCTTCAGGCTCAGAATGATTTAGTTGTGCATACTATAAAGCATTTCATAACCCCACATATCTCTGGAAATTACACTAGCCAATACCAAACTGAAGCCACACATGTGCACATACTTCATAGGGCGACATTCATACCGCCCTATGAAGTTCTGAGCGCACTACCGCGCATGCGCACGCCCGCGAGCTGAGCTGACTGACAGCTCAACTTGTGGACTTTGCCCACCCCCTCTCCTCTGCTGATGGGCAGGAGAGAGAAGGCGTGCACAGAGTGCCTTCTCTCTCCTGCACACGTCAGACGTATTTTAATACGTCTGACGTGTACATGGCCTTTTTAGGGCCATACATGATAGGAAGTCCCTCTGGTGGCCGTCTGAGTGACAGCCACTGGAGGTATTCCTATCAATCAATGAAAAACACTGTATTTTCTATGAAAATACAGTGTTTACATTAGATTGCCTGCAGGGAGCTATAGATCTCACCTGTAGTTGTTCAGGTGACTATAGTGTCCCTTTAATCACGGACCCATTTCCTCAATCAGACTCTAAATTACTAGCAAAGATTCAGGCAACAAGGTTACCCACTGGAATGGTTACTGGGTTGAAGGGTTTAATATTTCAGATTTTGGGAACTGATCTCAATATTCGATAACTGACAAAAGCCATAAAATTCTGACGTTAGTAGAGAAGGAGTGGGCTGAGATGTTCAGGATGAAGAGTATATCATACGCATATGCTGCGATTTTGTGATGGTGTTGAGAGTTGTGATTGCCAGTGATTTTTGGGTTAGCTCTAACTGCATTGAAATTACTTTAAGCGCAAGATGACCAGTAATG
Source organism: Pelobates cultripes (assembly GCA_933207985.1). Classification (NCBI taxonomy): domain Eukaryota; kingdom Metazoa; phylum Chordata; class Amphibia; order Anura; family Pelobatidae; genus Pelobates; species Pelobates cultripes. The sequence continues at coordinate 67,953,736 of OW240914.1, read as the reverse complement.
GTGACAGGAGACACCCTGCCTCGTACCCTTCCATATCCTGAATGGGTTAGAGAGGAAACTATTCACCAAAATTCAAACAGAGGGGTCTTTGTAAAGTGCGGATATCCGGGTTAACATATGGTGATCTAAAACCCAGAATTTGAAAAACCTTGATAAGAAAGCCTTCTCTGCGCCCGTGGATAGAAAAATTACGGGATCTCTCCCACGTTGGACTTTGTGTATCAAATTGAGAACACAGACCACATTGTCTCAGGCTTCTTTGCCTGGTCAGGGAGCACCAGGGATGGAATTATGGGTTGTAAGCGCATTGCCATTATTTTGCATTTCAGATCAACGTTCAACAATGAGACTGGTCTATACCTGGGCACAAGATGGTTTCTTCCCCTCCATGGGGATAACTGTGGTATGGGTGGTCAAAGAGCGTTTGTCAAAGTGGTTCCCTTCCATCAATGAGGTGAACAGGCATAGTTGTCTGGGGAGTAGCATTTTTTGTAATATATAATCGTGACCCCATCCAGCTTTTCAATTTTGGCTAGTTTGAGAGGGAGGTATAACTCATCCGAATTGATGTGGAATTCCATCAGTTTAGACTCTTAGGATGAGAGGGATGTAGAAATGTGTTGCTGGATATAATCTTGCAAGTTTCAGGGGGGAGGGGTAGAGAAATGTTTCAGAAAGTGGATGGGACCAGTCGGAGGTTATATAATCCTCACAGTATGTTCTGAAGGTCTCTGCTATTTCTTTTGTCGTATCGTGTAATTTATCATTATGATTAATTTTAAAGACATATGTCCTCAACGTCAAGCAGTTAGTGCTCAGGCCAGTAATCTGCTTCTCTTATTTCCTTGCTCAGAGATCTTTTTGACTCGTTTAAATGAGAGCTGAATCTGTAAGTTCAGTAGGGAATTGAATCTTTTCAGAAATTAATCACTCTTAGACAGACTCATCTGAAAGCATGTGTTAGTGTATGCTTTCTGTTTCTATAATTTGGGTCAGTAATGACTTCATTTGAACTAATCTCGGTTTTATTATTGTAGCGTGTTTGAACAATAAACCTCTAATTGTACATATGTGTGGCTGGGTTAACGGTGGGTTTCGATTATTGTTCAACAATTTGCCAGTTAGGAGTAGAAATCGTCTGCAATTTGAGGATCACCCAAGAGAGATATATTAAGCTGCCATGCCCAGGTGTTTGGTCTGGTTACAGGTATAGAACTTGTGATTGTAATGGGTGCCTGACCAGACCATCTAATGCTTCCTACCTCTGCCTGGTGGAGAATGTCAAGGTGCTGTAAAAATAATCAATAGGAGAGTAAATGTTGTGCAGAGGAGAATAAAAGGTGTAAACTCGATCTGTAGGGTGACTCACCCTCCAGCAATCAGTCAGCTGTTGGTTATAGATTCTACACAAGTCAGCAAATGTAAGGGCAGGTGTGACCTGCCTGAGGATATATCCATGTTCAGATCAGATGATGTGTTTTGACCTCCCAATGTTTAACATGTGGCTTAAGAAACCACAAAGTGTTACCCTCCATACAGAGTATCCTGGTATCTTAACATCCCTAGTTGTAAGGGAGTGAATCAAACACAGATTTAAACTGTGCTCCAGTCCCTCACACCCTTACCCCAATACTCAGAAAGAGACACTTAACTCCAGGGATGCACCCACAGGGCTTCAGGAACTTAGAATATGCAAGCTTTCATCTGTGGGATAACTCAACTATCGTTAATTTCTCAGTGTTGAGAGAGAGCCACATATTGGGCTGCCAAGATATTTTACACTGCTTGCAGATATGAGACTGCACAACAGTTTGCGGTTAGAGGTACAATGGGCTACCAGCAATGACAAACCTATGGCACGCGTGTCACAGCTGGCATGCTGGGCCCTCTCTGTGAGCACGCGGCCATAAGTTGCTGGTAGGATACCCACGCATGTATTCAGAGCGAGGCTAACAAGACCTTGAATGTCAGTAAGTGTGTGTGTATGTCAGTGTGTGTGAGTGTGTCTGTGCATCGCTGAGTATGTGTGTGTGTGTGTGTGTGTGTGTGTGTGTATCTGTGAATGTGTGTGTATATCTGTACACAGGGATTACAAAGGAGGGGGTTTCATGTACAAAAATGTATGATTACATATGCTCACATTCTTTACTCTGGGGGACCATGAGGCACTTATTACAATGGGAGCAAGACTTTGGGTAAGAAAAAGACAGTGATGAAAGGGAAGACATATGGGAGACTGCAGCCATAGTATTGATCTGTGCGACGTCTCAAGAACAAATGTATAAAATTTAGTTAAGTTAGCTTACCACCCCAGTACACTTACATTGAATGGGACTCCTTCAGAGTGGCCAACATGGCTCCAATCTACACGTGTGGTGGTCTTGCCCAGTAATAGCTGCCTTTTGGAAAATAAAGTGGGAAGACTTCGGATCAAGGTTTTCCACATCCTCTTTGACCTGGATCCCTGGCATTTCCTACTGCCTCGGTCCCTAGAAGGCTTTCCCAGGAGAGCTCATAAATGAGTCAATAAAATCACTTTAGCAGTTAGAAGAGCTATAGCGGATAATTGGTTGAGCGCATCATTCCCACCTCCCACACACGCTTAGAGAAGTTAAGTGATGCTGAAAGCTATCTAATGCATCAATTAACTGCCATCATTTATAACTCACTCCCGTCATTCCAGAAGACCTGGGACCCTTGGCAGGAATACATGATCACAACTTGATGTCACATGCATTTCATTCCCAATCATTTTTCCTTTTGTTCGATTTCTTTACATTTTCTTACTTTTGAGTTCAATATAAAAAGTTGCACAGAGGATGTACAACAGAATAATAATAATTGATAATAGTCTCTGGAATATGCTATAAATGTAGCAAAATGCGTTGGAATTGTTAACTATCTTCCCATTGTACAAGTGATAACTGTATTTGTGAAAAATACTATATTCTCATACACTTGTAAATCAGTGTAAGAATTTATAATAAAAGAAAAATATTTTTAATTTTCATGAATAGAAAAATATAAGAGATGGTATATTATAACAAATATAGCATCTTTCTTCTAAACACTCTCACACTACTACTAGATTATATATTAGTTGAAATTGAGCTTCTAGTTGGTGTTTATTGCATACGAACAGGAAATCTTCACATTTACTGACCTCAAATCATCTGCAAAACAACTGTGGCACATTTTATCCATTTTCCTAATAACTGCTCTGAGATGTAAAAAAAAAACCAAAAAAAAAAAAAAAAAAAACCCCAAGACTAATAAAAATGGCATTTAAAATAAATAAATAAATAAATTTACACTCCTAAAGTAAAGAAATACTGTCTGAGAATGTGTCTCTTTTTTTTTTTCCAGCCAACCCTTTTTATGCATGCCGCAAAGCATAAAACAAGAATATTTCTACAGCCATGTGCCAGATTGCGTTTACAGGAAATAATGCTGGAAGTTGGTACCGACAGATCGGAAAGGCATCTTGAAAGATGAATTTGATTAGGCTTTCGTCCAATCTGCAGTGTGAGATCATGCTTAAATACTACATCAATCACACTTCTGGAAAGCCACTTTTTAAGGGGATACTAACATAGAATATATATATATATATTTTTTTTTTTTTTTTAAGTGCTGTATAAGTGTTGTATTGATTGGTATAATGCTAGGATATATAAATAGTTCTTTGGTGTGTGTGTGTATGTGTATATATATATATATATATATTAATATTGATTTTTATTTACTTGTTAACCCCTTAAGGACTGAGCCAAATGTACACGTTGTGAACGAAACAAAATGTAAACAAAACCTGGCATTTGCGCTACATGTCTGTCCAACTGTAATTCACCTCTTTCATATTAAATACACCCACCCATATTATATATCATTTTATTCAAGGGAAACAGGGCTTTCATTTAATATCAAATATTTAGCTATGAAACATAATTTAATATGAAAACAATGGGAGAAAATAAGATTTTTTTTGATTTTTTTAGTTCTACATGACATTTTAACAGTCAATGTCATAATACTGTTTGCTTTTACTGCAATAAAATACACATATTTGTATTCAGCAAAGTCTCACGTGTAAAACAGTACCCCCTATGTACAGGTTTTATGGCGTTTTGGGAAGTTACAGGGTCAAATATAGCACGTTACATTTGAATTTTAAATTTGCCATATTGGTTACGTTGCCTTTGGGACTTTATAGTAGCCCAGGAATGAAATTTACACCCATAATGGCATATCATTTGCAATAGTAGACAACTCACGGTATTGCAAATGGGGTATGTCCAGTCTTTTTTAGTAGCCATTTGGTCACAAACACTGACCAAAGTTAGTGTTAGTATTTGTTTATGTGTGAAAAATGCAAAAAACGCCAATTTTGGCCACTGTTTGTGACTAAGTGGCTACTAAAAAAGACTGGACATACCCAGTTTGCAATACCTTGGGTTGTCTACTATTGCAAATGGTATGCCATCATAGGCGTAATTTTCATTCTTGGGCTACCATAGGGTCTCAAAAGCAACGTAACCAATCTGGCGAATTTTAATGTGAAAAAAATGAAACACAAGCCTTATATTTGACGCTGTAACTTTTGAAAACACCGTAAAACCTGTACATGAGGGGTACTGTTGTACTCGGGAGACTTCGCTGAACACAAATATTGTTTCAAAACAGTAAAAAGTATAGCAGCAATAATATCGTCAGTGTAGGTGCTGTTTGTGCATGAAAAATGCAAAAAACTTAACTTTTACTGGCGATATCATCGTTGTAATACATTTTACTGTTTTGAAACACTAATATTTGTGTTCAGCAAAATCTCCCGAGTAGAACAGTGCCCCCCATGTACAGGTTTTATTGTGTCTTGGAAAGTTTTAGGGTTAATATAGTATATATAGTGCTAGCAAATGAAATTCCCTTTACTTTCTGCATGAGTTGTCAGGCAGGTCCCGCTAATTGTAATTAATTAAGATACCTAATTATGTAAAAATAATACATAAATATATATGTAGAATATATGTACATATATACACATGTGGAATATATGTGTATATATAATTTTTTAAAAATATTTTTATTCATATATAGCTATATATACGTATATATTTATGTATATAGATATATATTATTTAGTTCTACGTGTATTTTGATAAAAATATATATTAATATCACAATACAGTTAGAACGAAATAACACATCTATATATTTTTTAATTATTTTTTTTAATTTATTTTTTTTACGTATTTACATATTTCATTTTTTTATATTATATATAAATATATATATAACAATAATTATATATATATATATATTTAATAATTATCAGTCTACGTATAATTTGATATTAATATATATACATAATTATATATATTAATAGTAAAATACACCTAGACAGTGTGTGTGTGTGTATGTATGTATGTGTGTGTATGTATGTATGTATGTATGTATGTATGTATGTATGTATGTATGTATGTGTGTGTGTGTGTGTGTATATATATATATATATATATATATATATATATATATATATATATATATACTTAGATCATAAATATGATAAATATATGATCTAAGTATATATCTAAGTGTATATATATATATATATTATTATTTTTTACACTTTTTAACTTATTTTAATTTTATTTAATTTTATTTCCAGCCAGCAGGGGGACCACCTGTCATTACAGGCAGCCCCCTGCTGGGGTTGCCAGGGGGTCGGACGTGTCTTGCGGGGGGCTCCCTGGGAGTCCCTCCAACCGCGATCGCTGGCATGGGATCGCCGGCGACCGGGTAAGTAAAGAAAGATCGGAGGGCGTACTATTATGCCCGGCGGCGTTTAGAGCTGCCTAAAACAGGGCGTAATAGTACGCCCTCCGGTCTTAAGGGGTTAATCATTCCCATACCAGGCCTTTATTTATAGCAGGCATGTCCAAACTGCGGCCTGGTATGGTAGCAGGGGGGTGGATAAAATATGTATTGTAAATTATGATCTCTTTGTGTATCTCTTTGTGAGTATATGTTACACATCAGTGTGTGTTTGTGTGACACATCAGAGTGTGTTTGTGTGACACATCAGAGTGTGTTTGTGTGACACATCAGAGTGTGTTTGTGTGACACATCAGTGTGTGTTTGTGTGACACATCAGTGTGTGTGTGTGCGTGCGCGCATTACATCAGTGTGTGTGTGTGTGTGTTACCAGTGTGCCGGGAGGCATTTTATTTTATATGCGGCCCAAGAAAATGTTTCTACACTCAATGTGGCCCAGGGAAGCCAAAAGGCTGGACACCCATAATAGAGAGACTGTGAATTACATATATATATATATATATATATATATATATATATATATATATATATATATATATATATATATATATATATATATATATATATATATATATATGTATTAGTCACAACATAAGCAAAAGTTGTTCATTGTTCTTCATTGCACATGGAATCCAATATTCAGAAGAGTTATAGAAAGAAACCAGGGACATTAAAACATCCAAATCATTTAGATGATAAATTAAAAGCCATTTTATATTCATGCGGAAAAACAAAACAAAACCAACCTATGTGTTTGGACCATGACAAACACAGATCTACTCAGTCAGTTAGCTTGTGTTCTGCGCTGAAAACAAACGACAATGTAAAACATAAAAATGTAGCACAGACTTAACTCACCTGTCACAGACTTTTAAAAAGGAAAACATAAGCTAAACGTTTATTGTTATGGGTTCAATTAAATTATCTATATCAGGAATTGTCAATAGAGAGATTCTCAGCTGTTGAAAAACTCCAAACTGTATGACAGTCCATGCATGAGTTACTGTTCTATTGAGAAATTAACTATTTAATTAATAACATGGACTCCTCATTACTCTTTAAGCGTCTTTTACTAATTAAATTGTACCCCACATTTACGTGCAGCAATGAGGAGGGACGCACTGGATTTTAAGGCTTAGACTCACAACATTACCCTGTGATTTCATAATGTCAATTACATGAATTCTAAATCAGTGAACAACCGCAGGCCGGGAACACAGTGATCGATATTCCTGCAGTAGCAGTTTTGCTCTGAATGCACTTTTTAGTGTTTACAATTACATAATTGGGGTGACGTGTTCCACATGATGTATATATTCAGCAAAATATAGCTGTTGTGGGGTATCTCAAGGTACAATATAGTTTTACAGCAAAAGCAGGGAGAGACGAATGTAATGTTTTGGTTTAACAAGTTAGATCACCTTTACACAAATGTTTTATAGTTTACGGATGGTGACTACCTATCAGCAGGATCTTAGCACAGTGACTTTTTCACACATTCCTACCTGCACACCTTATCCGGTTTTGCCAATTTTAAATTTTGTTAAATTTTTTTTTAAATATTATTGGCAGCTTTGATAAGGTTTTTCATATACCTGTAAATATTAGAGCAGTAACACAATAATAAACAAATAATATCTAATAATACCAGACATTGCTTCCCTGCCAAGCAACGAAAGGGGGTATAGAACCTGCCAATCTTACATCTCACAATGTATGGCTTTTTCATAAAAGAATCTCTCGGAAACTTTCAAATCTTCCCCCAGCCTTTAAGAGATCCCTCTCTACATATCGCAATACAGAATGCACCTGTAATCATGGTTGATTATATTTCTGACCTGTTCGGTGTTAAATTTATATATGTGCTGGGTATTAATATTATTTTGCAATTTTAATATTATATTGTACCCTATTGTTATTATGCAATGCTAGCGGGCCCGGGGCATACTTGAAAACGAGAGCAATCTCAATATATTCTTCCTGGTAAAATATTTTATAGATAAACGTGGATAACTATATGCTCGATTCAATGTTGTCTGAGATCTTCTAGTTACTAAAATAGATAATCTAGTACTTCAAATCCCCATATTGGCCTTACCCTATTACACCAGTAATACAAATGAAGATACTATGTACAGCCAAACACTGTTAGAAAACGTGATATACTCACTTGTTATAGATATATCAGTTCATCACTATAATAAAATCCAGGCAATACTAGACAGACAATAAATATTGTCTCAAATTAATGTTTTTACATTTAATCTAACCAACAGGCCCAAGGTGTGTGAAGTGACTCATACAAACTACTATATTGTTTGTCCATCAAACTAACATTATTCACTGAGAATTGAAAGGAATTAATAGTGAATTAAAACATTAAGGGCAAAATAGTTAAATAGGAAACATTCTCCAAACCAATTCTGTTTTTAGTTTGGATATTTTAGCCTTAAATTTAATATCCACTTTGAATTCTTGGCTATTCCAACTATATTGAATAACTGAGTAAAGCCATTTCCTTCCCCCAATATACTTGTTCAGCTATTTTGTGTTTATTTTACATAATATTTTTCTGTTGTTCTATTATCCCAAAGCCTAATTTCACCCATTCTCAAGCATAAGTTCTATAAGTATAAGAACTATACTCTCTGGGCTTCTACTCCTTCAAGAATATTCTAGATTACAGTTTATCCATTTTTTTCTTAAGTACTTTATAGTGCCCACGCACGCACGCACGCACACAAAATTATTGTACTATAAAATACGTAAGAAAAAGAACGGATGAACAATGAATAACATATAGAGTTCTTTATTATTATTATTTATTTAGTTCTCAAAGTGAAAAATTGCAAGTAACATGCCATTGCTGCTCCTGCATTCCAAGTTCACTTACTGCATAGGAAGGCAGGCTTTGGACACATTTGTATATAGGGGAAATATACTCCTGAAATTATTTGTTTTGTTGCTAGCCACATACATTTTCTAACGTTATAATGAAAAAGTATGGGAACAAATTAAATAAGACTGCATATTAAATGAATACTAGTTTTATATGAATCCTATTAGAAAGAGAAACCCAAGTTGGTGTGACTGAAACAACAATATAGCACCATGTTATAGCATGCACTTTATTAATTGTTGATGCACTTTATTCAATGCTTTGCACTTCATATTAATTGCATGTACGTTCATTAGCACTTAGTTATATATACACACACACACACACATATATACACACACACACACACACACATATATATATATATATATATATATATATATATATACACACACACACACACACACATATATATATATATATATACACACACACACACACATCTTTGTATTATGACTATATCTTCTAGCATTAATTACTTTCACTTTGTTCTTCTCTTGGTTATGTAAAAATAACATTGGATTTTCTAATAAAGATTCCTCTTTAGATCCCGTTCTGCAGCTCTATCAGATATAATTTATGTAACCTGGGCCTCTTATCTTTCTTATTCACATTACACTCCTTGATACACACTGTGTCTTATATTTATCTCTTCTCTAATTGATACATGTTTAAAAACCTATGTGTATGTTTCTGCGGACATATCCACATATATGTTTTTGCTTGTATATGCATTTATGATTGAGCTCTAGTAAATTTGGATACTTTGTATCCTCTGGAATACATTTTAGTACTTGGCTGATTTTTTTTGTGTTATTTAGTTTTTTTTAATTTATTTTTATTTTTTGATTTGTTTATGTTATTGTATTGATCTTTTTATTTATTTATTTATTCTTCTGTTTTTATTCGTTTATTTTTTGTTATTATTCTTATATATTTTTTTTTTTTTTATTGTTTTGATTTTGCTTATTTCTTTTATTTCATTTGTCCTGGTGTTCCTATTTAATGACTTTAAACTGCTCGTTTAGCCTGGGGATATGTATATAGTCTTTGGCTGCAGGCTGATGCACATTTCTTTGCGTCGCTCGTTGGCCTAGAGAGGCGTCTTGATTTCCGCGCGCATACGCGATTAGGTCCCTTTCGCACATGCGCTCGGATTTCAGATGCCGTATACCCTATGAGACCACTGTACCTCTGACGTAATCGGTGACGTAATCGCGTATAGTCACGTGGGTGAGGCGGCCCAGTCTCCTCGATGTGCTTAGTATCTCATTTAATCCCAGGTATAGTCATGTATGAGTAATTGCACAACTTGAGTTAAGTGACACATTTATCTAAAAGATCTGTGCATATGTAATTGCTGATGTGTTTTTTGTAAAACCTGGACTGCTAGTATTTTCTCTCTCTCTTTCAGCCATTTACCTATTCATTCCTTACCATGTCTTTTTTTAAAGTTTGATGTATTCATTTAACATATTGATTGTATTACTTTTAACATATGTTTTTTTAATCAAATTTCTAATTGCTTAATTAATTGATTTGTTTGTAACTTGTGTGTATATAAGTGCCATTTTGTCACTGTGGTGTTAGCTTGATAAAGACCTTGACAGGTCGAAACGTTGCAATAAATCTGCCTGGAAACAATCGCAGTGAGTGCCTGAGATATTTCTATTTACACATATTCCTTGTAGTTTTTTGCTGACCCATGCTCAGTAGCACCCTGGATTGAATTGTTGTGGCTGAGTGCGACCCTACCTTTTTTTCTGAAACAACAATATCAACACGAATAATAAAGATTAGAGCTGTAGAAACTTATCATTTGAAGCCAAATGAGTATTTAAAAAACAGGGCAGGTCAATGATAATCCCTAAATTTAAGTTGCATTGTTACTGACAAGATACAATCTTTATGAAATATTCATATTGACTGTGTTGGAATCTCACTGATATTCCAACCCAGTCAAAAGATATACTGAGACAAAGTAGGGACTACTCTGTGTCTGTATTTTTCCAACAGTTGGCATTTATTGACCCTGGGTGGAGCTACCGCCATCAAGAAGTGTCAATATTAAAGACACTGGATGTCTTCACTCATAGCATGAAGATGTCCATAAAACTGCAGGAAGCATTTCTAGTGGTTTAGAACGCAGCCGCTAAAGGCAGTCTTAAACCTGCAATGTTTACCATTGCAGCTTCTCTAAAACACCAATGTTTTACATTGCAGGGCTAAGGGACTGGGACACTGCAACCAGACCACTTCAATGAGATGAAGTGGTCCATGTGCCTATAGTGTCACTTTAAAGCAAATCCAATAGAAACAACTGCACAAGCATTTAATTTACCACATATACGTTAGTTTGACCTTCTAAGAGGGTCTGAACACTTAATTTTAGCAAACAAAATGGTTCAAGAAGTTTGTCATATTAAAATAGGGAAAACAGCACACAAAAATCAAATGCTTTTTTGTGTTTGCATGGTTGTGTTGAGAATAAAAATGAAAAACAACACTTAAATAAATAGTTCTGGGGCTCTGCAAAAAAAAAAAAAAAAAAAAAGGCTGCATGATACAAATATTTTAAATTCAAGCATGCATCCAGGAGAGCATGTAGGCAGCTGCTAAAATAACACTTGTCGGAGATTATATAGAACGTTTAATAGCTGTAGGTAAAGCGTACATATCTGAAATACGTGACAAAAATTCACACTCTAAGTCAGTCGCAGAAAGTTCCCAAAAATAACTTTCCTTTTAGGAAACATATCAGCGATGCATCTGCATACAGACTTCAGGATGGGAGCTGGAATGTGAATGATTTGTAACTAGCATTTGAGGTAGCAGGAGAAGGATTCTGTATTAAAGCAGTGCAATGTGTAGGAGTATTCATAAATTAGGATATTTTCCCCCATATAATGGAGGGGAGGGAAACACAAAAATACAAGAATTAAGCACTATATTCATCTACAGTTATTCATTTTAAGTTAAAAATAAATAAATAACCAAAGTGCTGTAATCGCTATACTGCATGAGACATGAAAATAAAAACATACATTCACATTGCAGAAATAACACAGACACAATAGGTGGAGCAAATAGTATACTTCCCTCTTATATCGGTCAGTTCAGCAATGCTGCAAAAACAGAGGGGTATACAATAGTGCAGACAACTCTAGAAAGAAAGGATTTGAAATCCATAAATCCCAACGAAATTCCATTGACCAACAGATTTCAAAACTTAGAAAATCAAGATTCAGATATGTTTTTTCGGCAGGACCCAATACAACACCAGCGGAAACGGTTCCATCAACCCCAGGTGTGGGAATCACCAGGGAAGCGCTTAAGAACATTGGAAGAAGGAGAAATAGAAGAAGAAGAAGAACCGCAGAGCAGAGAAAAGAGAGGAAGAATTTAAATACAAAAGGAATTTTTAACTAAACTTTAATCACCTTTAAAGATAGAACAGATCAATATTTTATAAAAAGGGCTAAAGTTTGCCCCTACTTCAGATTTTAACGAATTTAATTTATTTATTGATGTAAATAAATTGATGAGGCAACGATGTTTAAAAAAATTCTTTTTTAATAAAGAGCCAAACACCGACGCTGAAATAAGTTCGGATTTTAGACAAACGGAGTTAAAACCAAAATCAAAATTTTTTCCAAAGTTTATGATGAAATGAAAACGTTTGAAAAAATGGTAATGAGGGAAGTACAAAATATAAAGAAATTGAACAGATTCAGAAAAAATTATCATTGACAGAATTTAAAGCTGTAAAGAACTTAAAGGACCACTATAGTGCCAGGAAAACATACTCGTTTTCCTGGCACTATAGTGCCCTAAGGGTGACCCCACCCTCAGGGACTCCCTCCCGCCCGGCTCTGGAAAGGGGTTAAACTTACCTTTTTCCAGCGCTGGGCGGGGAGCTCTCCTCCTCCGATCCTCCTCCTGGGCTGGCTGCGCGCGCATTAAGACGGTCACATAGGAAAGCATTCATAATGCTTTCCTATGGACGCTTGCGTGCTCTCACTGTGAAAATCACAGTGAGAAGCACGCAAGCGCCTCTAGTGGCTGTCAATGAGACAGCCACTAGAGGATTAGGGGGAAGGCTTAACCCATCAATAAACATAGCAGTTTCTCTAAAACTGCAATGTTTATGAAAAAATGGGTTAACCCTAGCTGGACCTGGCACCCAGACCACTTCATTAAGCTGAAGTGGTCTGGGTGCCTAGAGTGGTCCTTTAAGAAAGAATGATAATCTTATTGTAAAGCCGGCAGATAAAGGAGGAGGGGTAGTTGTGTTAAAGACAGATAGTTATGTTAAGGAAGCAGAGAGAATCCTTCTGGACACTAACACCGATAAAAAAATTTCAACAAATCCAAGTACGGACATACAAAAAAAGTTTCTAATGTATATTGAGAAAGGTTTTTTTTTGGGGAATTTTGAAAGAAGATGAAAAAAAGTGTTTATTAATCCCATATCCAAAAACGCCAGTTTTTTTATCTACCAAAAGTTCATAAAAATAAAAATAATCCCCCGGGAAGACCTATTATCTCTGGGATAGATTCTGTTTCCTCTGGGGTCTCGGAATATATTGACAAATTGCTACAACCAATAGTTGTAAAAAATCCCTCATACTTAAAAGATACTATACATATGTTACAAATTATGGATGAACAATAATGGCAAGAGAATTACATTCTAGTGACATGCGATGTAAGCTCGTTGTATGGTATAGTACCCCATCATCTGGGAGTAGAGGCAGTGAAGCACTTTTTGGAAAAATCAGATTTTAAAAATACACAGATTTTATTTTGGAAGGCATTTTATTAATTTTAGCAAACAATTATTTTTGATTTTAAGATTTCTTTTTCATGTAAATTACAGGTACGGAGATGGGCACCAAGTTCGCACTAAGCTATGCAAACCTTTTTATGGCGTATTGGGAGAAAAATATTATTTCACCCAGTACATATGCCGCGAGCTTGGTGTCCTATCGCCGTTATATCGATGATTTATTTTTTATATGGAAAGACGGTGAAGAAAATGTAAAAGGCTTTTTAGAATTTTTAAATAATGATATAATGATTGGGGCATTATTCTTACATCGACGTATAGCACTAATCAGATTAATTTTTTTAGACCTTGGGATTTTTATTCTAGAGTCAAAAATACATACAAGGAATCATTTTAAGAAGGTAGATGCTAACAGTTATATTTAAAAAAAAAAAAAGGTGCTGCCATCATACCCCCTGGTTGGCAAATGCCCCAAAGAGTAAATTTTAAGAATAAAGAGAAACTGCACGCTAGACAGTGAATATGTATCACAAGCAGAGAAAATAAAACAACAATTCATAGAAAGAGGCTACGATGCTATGGAACTATCGGCTTGTATGGAAGATGTTAGGAAAACCAAAAGAAAAGATCTTATTAGACATAAAGGTGACATATCAAAGAAGAGAAGACAATTGATGAATACGAACACAAGTAATATTCCCTTTATATGTAATTATTGTGGGAACAATGTGAAAATAAGGAAAATTAAAAAATATTGGTCGATTCTACAAGACGATCCGATCTTAAAGCAGATTTTGCCCCCTGAGCCAAAGATAGTACATAAGGGTTGTAAAAATATGAAACAGTTGTTAGTAAAAATTAGTTTTAAGACAAAACAAACAGAGCCTTTTTAACATAGTAATAAAGGTTTTTATGGTTGTGGATTCTGTCTGGCTTGTAGAGAAACAAATCAGAAAAAAAGGCACATTACTTCTTTTTATTATAAAAAGGATAAGAAATTTTATATTAGTAATCAGTTAACATGTTTCTCCAAAAATTTAATTTACATTTTAAAATGCCCCTGTGACCTCATTTATGTAGGAAGAACTACTAGATGTTTATACATAAGAATAGCAGAACATATAAGGAACATTAAGAAGGGCATGGAAACACATGGTGTTTCAAATCATTTTAAAATGCATCATAATAATGACCCTAGAAATATGTTCTTCTGTGCCATTTAGTTAGTACAGAAAGATTGGGGGGGGGGGGGGGAGTTTTTAACAAGAAAATAGAGGAAATGAAGTGTATTTATAATGTTAACACGTTGATACGGTCCCATACGGTCTTAAGCAAGATTTTGAGATGTGTCATTTTTTTTATTGTAATTATTTTTTATTAAATTGTTTTTAATTAGTTTAGAATCTTTTAGTACTTTTTAAACTATTTATTATTGAATAATCTTCCTTTTAATTCAATATGTACATGTGCCATATGTACAGGTGTATTAATAAGACATCTTCTGTATATATTATCTTACTTTCTAAATTATAAAAACAAACCCGATAAAATAATACTGCCATTTTAAATAATATCTGTTTATGTTCACCATCTTATGCACTATCACTTTAAGCTTTGGTTTTTCTACCTCACTTTGTGCTATTTAGCATAACAAACACTAGGGTTACACTGTTATAAATTTTGGACTTGAAATCTTGTTGAGAAAAATGTCATTTTTGGCTGCACTGTCACTTTAAATGGGTGTTATACGTATATGGGGTTAATGCATTTAGCTATTAATCTATCTTCCTAAACAGAAGGAAATTAGGAATGAGATATGATATTTACGGACTAAGTATTACATGGAATGGGAGTAAAATAGCTCCCTTCGTTTAAGAGAGACTTTTCCTTGCTACAATATTGAACTTGGTGGAACGCAGATGCGTTCCAGACATACAGAGTACGAATAACCGGAAGAGGCTAATACCGTCATCCAAATGGAACGCCTAATGCGTTCCACCTACGGCAGACTCCCATGTGACCGGAAGTAGGAAGCAGAACATCGGCGGACGATTGGAAGGCAGGGTGTGTTGCACGAACTAAAAGAGACCACAAAATCAGAATGCAGGGAATATATAAAGGTTTTCATGGACTTGGGAACATTGATAAAGCCAACTGAAGAAGCCACGTTGGGCGAAAAGCGTTTTGGCGGTGTTTTATAGCATATCATTTTATCTACATTTATTTTTATCTGAATACTTAATACATTTTCATTTTTTACCTATTTGAATTTCCTGCTATTCACTGCTGGGAGGTGACTACTACAAGAATCCAGTCCAAGCATCTGAATTAGGCATCCAGACCACACACAAAGGGATTTGGATCACCCAAAATAGATCCTAAGGTTATCCACACCAGAGTCAGGTGTGATATATGGCTCTACTCTTGTGAGTATGTTTTTCATATGTTATATTTCTATTCAGTATTGGGAGTTGTCTGCACTATTGTATACCCCTCTGTTTTTGCAGCATTGCTGAACTGACCGATAGAAGAGGGAAATATACTATTTGCTCCACCTATTGTGTCTGTATTATTTCTGCAATGTGAATGTATGATTTTATTTTCATGTCTAATGCCGTATAGCGATTACAGCACTTTGGTTATTTATTTATTTTTAACTTAAAATGAATAACTGTAGATGTATATAGTGCTTAATTCTTGTATTTTTGTGTTTCCCTCCCCTCCATTATATGGGGGAAAATATCCTGATTTATGAATACTCCTACACATTGCACTGCTTTAATACAGAATCCTTCTCCTGCTACCTCAAATGCTAGTTACAAGATATAAGAGGGAAGTATACTATTTGCTCCACCTATTGTGTCTGTATTATATGTATTCGGTGTTGGTATAGGGGATACCACACAGGTGTTTAGAGCTTATTGTCACTATTATATATACACCACTTGTATTGTCTTTAACATTGCAGAAATAATTTAAGGAATACGGTTCACATTCAACTAAGTAGAAGAATTCTGAGACTTTACTTACCAAAATGCAGTCCACTTTTGACTGTATGGATTTGCTGAAGAAAAAGGACAAGAAGAGAATTGTTAAAATCCTTGCATTGCATAACTTAAACAATGTTACATATGATGGTAACCCAATTATGCGGTGTTGACTTGACACATAATTTTTCTTGGACTAATTATCCCAAAATTTAGTGCAGCCTAGAGGGCTGTCATTTATTATGTCCAATGAAAAAGAATTCTGGTAACAAATGCCTTCTTAACATGCTGATTTGTAAATAAAAGGATTTCGCCTCTTTCTTCGTAATAATATTTTAGCAGGGAAACACACACACATTGAACTCTATTTGTAGATTATGTGGCTTATCCCTATATGGCCCTAGTATTTTGGTTGTGAAATTACACAGGAAAGCCCAGAGCAATGAGCAGGAAGCAAATGTGGGGTAACTATAACATTTTATGTATACATTCAATGGAACACTCACTAGGATAATGTACAGACTGAATGTTAATGCTTCCCTGTAGCTGGATGATAAGTTCATGTTAAATAAACACATTTAAAAACTCCTGCTCCTGTTTTTCACGTACAAAGTACATTCCATTTTACAACCCTGGAACATAAGCAACTTAAAAAAAAGACTTCCAATACATACATTATTTTTTTAGGGAAAACAGAACAATTCACTACGTGCATGTATGCACTACATACGTATGTTATTTCTTATTAAAACAGAAAAGGAAAATTGTTTTTACAAATTAAAGTAACACTATAAATCACTAAGCCCCATCTGAGTGCGATGTCCCTGTTTTCTTAACCCTGTGAAGTAAAACAACCGCCACCCTCTCCCCACGTAAAAATGAGTATTTCATACAGATTATGAAATACTCATTTTGACTGTGTTGGAATTTCATTGAAATCCCAAGCCAGTCAAGAGATATACAGAGACAAATTAGGCACTACTTTGTCTCTGTATTTATCCTCTGCTTGACTTACTTAGACATAAGGCGGAGTCTAAGAATCAATTCCAACAGCCGTCACCTGTCGGCTGCAGGGAATTGACTGTGTCTATTGAGGATCCCGCCCCCATAGACCTCAATGCTGTACTCATGCATGCTGTCTGCCACAAGAGGTGTTTCCGCTGCACTGGCGGAGTTAATCTCAGTCATGTGATGTAGGAAAGTCCTATTGAATACATGCAGTCTTACTACAAGTAGGGACAGGGACACTCTAGCGCATGGAATACAGAATTGAATTCCTAACGTTAGAGTGTTCATTTAAAGGGAAACTCCAGTGCCAGGAAAACAATCCATTTTCCTGGCACTGCAGGTCCCCTCTCCCTCCCACCCCCCGATCGCTGAAGGGGTAAAAACCCCTTCAGTAACTTACCTGAGGCAGCAACAATGTCCCACGTCGCTGCTTCCTCCTCCGCCGCCGCTCCTCCTCTGCATTGCGTCGGTCAGTGGGCGAGACTGATCCCGCCCACCGGCCGGGGAGACCTAATGTGCGCGCATTAGCGCTCCCCATAGGAAAGCATTGAAAATGCATTTCAATGCTTTCCTATGGGGAAATGAGCAACGCTGGAGGTCCTCACACAGCGTGAGGACGTCCAGCGACGCTCTAGCACAGATAATCTGTGCTATAATCCAGGAAGTGCCCTCTAGTGGCTGTCTAGTAGCCACTAGAAGTGGAGTTAACCCTGCAAGGTAATTATTGCAGTTTAGAAAAAACTGCAATAATTACACTTGCAGGGTTAAGAGTAGTGAGAGTTGGCACCCAGACCACTCCAATAGGCAGAAGTGATCTGGGTGCCTGGAGTGTCCCTTTAAGATACAAAGGAAACACACAAAAAAATGGGGGGGGGGGGGGGGGGAGAGAGAATATCAAGTCAACACATAAATAAAAAAATAAATAACTAAAACCTGGTTACATAAGATAACGTTAGTTCATAAATATGCTAAACAAGCAGATAAAACCCACTGCTGCTAGAAGAGAAATATAGATAAATGCATGACATATTTATATACATTATATACACACACGCTTTGTTAAAAACATTCCATACAATGCTGGTAGTTTCTAGCACAAATAGTACAGTGAAT
This sequence comes from Pelobates cultripes, assembly GCA_933207985.1. Classification (NCBI taxonomy): domain Eukaryota; kingdom Metazoa; phylum Chordata; class Amphibia; order Anura; family Pelobatidae; genus Pelobates; species Pelobates cultripes. The sequence goes on along the minus strand of OW240914.1, from coordinate 67,935,108 downwards.
TGCAAAGAAAACTAAAACATTGAATGAACAACTCTGGCTTTTAAGTTAGGTCACCATCTTAAAGGGATACTATAGTGCCAGGAATACAAAGCTGTCTATCTTATCCCCCCCCCGGTAAATAAAGGGTTAAAAATACTTTGTTTACTTTATCCCAGCGCCGATGTACCACGCATGCATTAGACCTCTCTATAGGAAAGCTATGAATCAATGCTTTCCTATGGGGAGGGGGAAAATCCGATGCTGAATGTCCGTTTTGATTCAGGAAGCGCCACCAGTGGCTGTCTGGTAGACAGCCATTGTGAGCAGACTTAGAGCTGCAATTTTTTACAATGTAGCACTTGGTGCAAAAGGGACATTGCACCCAGACTACTTCAATGAGCTGAATTGGTCTGGGTGCCTATAGAGAACCATTCACACAATTAAGCCACAGCAAAACACTGCTAATCCTTGCAGAGTTACATGGAAGAGTTACCCTGAACAGCATTTGCTAGCAATATGCTCCATAACTGCTAGAAATATGTCAAAGCGTCTTTTTTGAGAAACAACCCATGAACATATTATAAAAACATATAGTGACATGTCCTTTATTAACCTTTATTTAGATCGCAAGCTGTTAAACTCAGCCAATGGGGAGGAGAGGCTTTGCAAGCTACAAAAAAAACTGAAAAACAAACATTTGGAGATCATATTCATTGCCTACAGGGGCAAGGAATTCTGGCTCTCTGTGTTATTGTTGCCTTGGGCATGTGGCTGTTTCATTTCAGACTTGCTGACCTCCTTTTACTGCAAAAAAATAACCTGGGGATGATTTTGAGAGAACACTACCAACTAATTCAAATGTGTCAACTATAGAATCCTGCCACAAACTCTGCCTCAGCCCAGTCTATCTAATTATGGTCCTCAAATAAAAACGAATGAAAGGAGCATAAGAAGTGTGACACTTGTAACCGAATTGTATTCTCTGTAAAATACAGAATCCATTATTTAAACTCTTTTTGCTGATATTTGCTTCATCCACATCTGCTCCTTTGGCAGTTTAGATACTGACAAAAATATACAGAAAATAAACAGAAACACTCTCTATCAATGCAAAAGGTCACGGCAGGCGAGAGAGGCTTATAGCAGTGACAGTTTTTTTAATTTTTGTCAATCATTTTTTATTGCGGTGCATGTAGTGTACACAAGTTATGCATTAGCATTGCAAAGCAGAATTACATGCGATAACACAGGTATTATGTAACTAACGTATTTTGAATATTCAGGAGTAACTAACAAATTTTGGGATAAAGTCACACATTTGTTTGTATCCGCATACAAATAATCACCAAGGACACATTGAAGTGATCGCAGGTACACAGGAGTGTTCTGACTTAGCAAGCAGAGGCAGTAAAAACAACAGAAAGAACGTTGTGCAAATGCGTAAGACTATGTGTAGTGATAGTTGAATTAAACAGGATGAGCATGCATTCAGGAGATGTTATCAGCGTGAAAGACAAACAAACAACAATGAGCAGAAACAAAAGCGTGAAGCCTGACTAAAGGGCATATAATAAAGAAGTATCAACCCATACCCTTCTAGTGATAGTCATATGCATGCTCAGCTTTTTGATATAGCCCATCCGGCACCACGGAGCCACGTCATGCCAGCCCCAGGCCTGAGTTGGAGCCTTTACCCCAGCTCTACTGGCCCGAATTTAAAGTCCAGGTCGCTATTCCTGGTGTGCTGAGTCGTCCGAGGGTGAAAGAGTGTCTGCCGCCGAGCCCTCCAAAGATGTGGGCGGTGTGATGGGTGTTAACAGCATTGGATTGTCTGAGACTGTCAAGGAGGTAGGCCAGGGGCAGAGGCGGCACAAGCCAAACACAGCCCTGGCCAATAAGTATTTTCTCATAGAGATATAGTGAATCAATGCATCTCTATGAGGAAAGTACAGTGTCTCCATGCAGAGGGTGGAGACACAGAATGGCAGTACTGCACACCACTTGTTTGTTTTGATTATCTAACTTATTTAGAATGTGTTTTGCTAGAAAAGATACATTGATATTTCTGATTTCTCTTGAATGGTCAAATGATGCATTGCAGTTACCAAGTTTCATTTAAAAAACCAAAACAAGTAAAACATTAGCATTGTTTGTTAGTAGAATTAGAGAAGACATATCTTTTCAGGGATTTCAACTGGGTGGATATAGAATATTCCTGTTGTACATTACATACTTATCCCAAGAAAAACTTTACCCCCATCTCAGACACAGAAGCTCTGAGAGTGTCTTTTCGCTGTTCTCCCAGAATGCCATGCTGAATATGCAAATAAGAAGCCAATTATATATATATTTTTCTGACAACATTTCTGTAAGCTCACTTAGCACTGATGTTCTGTTATAAAACACAGCTACTTATGCCACTGCATGGGATACAATCTTAATGAACAAATGATGAATAATGGACTCAGAACATCATTAGAAATCTGATCTTACAGCATCTAGCTCAGCATTATATCAGTTGTGATGAGCTCAAAACATCACAAAACCCCCAAAAGCTCTGCTGAGTAAGATTACATAACACTTGGCCGAGAAGACGGTATTAGTCATATAATGTGTAAAACAATGCAACAAAAAGCATTTCAGTACTTATAACTAAGGAGAAGACATTTACTGGAAATTCAGGGTATTCGATAACTGTTTTTGCGAAAGGAGCACATACACTGGGTATAGGAGAAACATACCAAATATGGTGTGTGATTGGACAAATGTGTTTTGTCTGAGGATTCTAGGACCAGAAGAAGCAGGGCTTTAGGGATACAAGGCCTATATCACGCAGGTTTATATTTGTCAGATGTCAGGAAAAGGGAAAAGCATTGTGCTACAAACATGGCACCAAATATCAGGCCAGGTTCAGTGTCTGGCATAAAGATAAAGGAAAAGGTGTCACGTGCATAGAAAATAATAAAATACACACTTGTAGTTAAACATAAAAAAAATATATATAGACAAAGAATTCCATGTAAAACGTAAAGCCTTACTGGGGCACTAAGCCAATCCCACTTTCAAAACTAAGGAGTACACAACAAACCTTTGTGAACTTCCCGTCGCTAAGTTTAGTGGATTTTGTTTCCCCTCCCAGCTCTTCCCTAGTACATTACGTTCAGAAAAAGATGCAATAACTTTGACACACAGAAAACAGGATAACCAGAAAAAGAAATACATTCTGGTAAAGGAAACAGCAGGAGAGCAGGCAGAAAAAAAAATGCTTTCAAATAGGAGTCACCAAATACATCTGTTCAATCAAAGGATGAGGAATGCTGTACATTTTTTGTTGTTTTTTTACTGCAAGTTAAGTCTTTACCTGTAAACTAAATCTGCCTTTCTCACACAAGACCAGAAGGAGCATAAAATGGATGAAAGGAACACACTAGATTAAAGATGACCCAATTATTTATGCATTAAACTGTCAAATACATTATTATTATTATTATTATTATTATTAATAGAGCGCCAACAAATTCCATAGCGCTGTACATTTGAATATAAAGGAAAAAAAATAATAGAAAGATCCATCATTTGATGCAAATACTGTTGTTATACACCCGTTTGACAGCCTAGACCAGGCGTAGGCAACCTTTGACACACCAGATGTTTTGTACTACACCTCCCATGATGCTTTGCTAGCATGATGGGTGTAAGAGCATTATGGGGGATACAGTCCAAAGAATCTGGAGCGCCCAAGGTTGCCTACCCCTGGGGCCCTAGACAGACTAAGTTTAGTGAAACGTGTAACATGGCTACAGTAGAGAAGACCGCTCCATTTGTTTTGCAAAAAAAACATGAAGCCAGAGGCACAGTTACCACTGAAATAATCTTTAGAGGTTATAGTGCAGGGGTAGGCAACCTATGGCACGTGTGGCATGCACGGCACTCGAGGTATCTTTGCACGGCACTCAAGGCTGCTAGAGCCAAACCTGGTCTGGCCTATCAGGAGTCCCAGTGAAACTTCAGATATCTGCGAATATGAAAAGTTGATGAAGGACATTCCTCAATTTATGCATTTCAGCACATAGAGGAAGTGATCTCTGATCACTTCATTCCAGCACTTGTGAATGGGAGACCACACTGTAGTAGAGCAGGCCGCAGCTGCTGTTGCAGCTCCTATCCTTGACCTGTACCTGGCCAGCATGGTCCACGCTGGAACACAGGGAAGCCACCCACACTGCTAGATATACACAGAGCTGCAGAATAACCCTCCCTCATACAACTAATAAGAACAGCCCACACACAAACGTACACATAATCCACACAAACGCAACACCACTAACATTCCACATACATGCACACAACTCCACATGCAGGCTTTCGAATACAATACCCCAAACAGCCCCACAAATAAACACACATCCAAACACACTATGTGACATTTCCATCCACACACAATTCCACAAGCAGCCCCCATACGTAGGTATCATACACGATACCACAAACTACTCATGAACAGATACAATATAATAGCTCATATATGCACAAATACAACGATACAAAGCATAAATATAAATAACACTAGCAGAATACAGCAACATACACATCTCAATTTAAAAAAAATAGGACCAGCACGCTACAAGACATCACAATCTTATTTTTGCACAGTGCTCCTAAAAGGTTGACTACCCCTGTTATAGTGCTTAGCACACATCTTTAAAACCAACTGTTAATACAGACATGTATTAGAAATAAAAATATGTTGTGTTTTTAAATTTAGATTTGCCTAAACCCAATGCTCAACAAATACGGACCATGCAACAACAAAAAAAGGAAAAATGTACACTGCCAGGGTACCAAGTCACTGCTGGCAACATAACCCCATGAACTGAATGTGAGGTTTAAAAAACAAAAAATATACCACACACGTCACAATCAATTATTAAATTGTATTGAAATGTATTAAAACACATTTATCAGTGATTCAAATTCCATTAAAGGACCACTATAGGCACCCAGACGACTTCAGCTCAATTAAGTAGTTTAGGTGCCAGTAGTCTGGGTGCCTAGTTTCAACCCTGCAGCTGAAAACATAGCAGTTTCAGAGAAACTGTGGTGTTTACATTGAGGGTTAATCCAGCCTCTAGTGGCTGTCTCCCTGACAGCCACTAGAGGCACTTCCGTGATTTGCACTGAGTAATCACACATATTGGTTTCCTATAGGCAGGTTACGTATTCGGCTCCACTCGGTATCTGATGTTGATGGAGGAGGAGAGGTCACCAGCGCCAAGGGAGCCCGGCGCTGGATTAAGGTAAGCAAATAAATAGTTAATCAACCATTTATTCACCGCGGAACAGGACCCTAGACATCATTTAGGTGATACATATTTGTATTCCTAACACTATTGTGTTCCTTTAAAAAGAAAAAAAACATTTTTTTAAATATCTGCTTTAGTTCCTTTGGAAACCCATCAGTGGGCAGAACTGCAAGATGGGAATCACACATTTCAGTTAAAATAATAAAATTAAAAAAAAAAACAAACTGAGAAAAAGCTATGGCTTTAAGGTTGAAATAATATAATCTGCCTGGAAAACAACTTTTCTTCTGAACCGTGACCTTTCCACCCCCCCCAGTGGAGCATTGTAGCATTAGTTCTTCACAGATAGGATCCAGCAAATATTTCTGAATTTACAAATTAGGCTAGGGAACCTAGTGTGACCTCTCCAGTAAGGAGAATAAAGCTACATGCAAATATCAAATGGGTCACTGTATGAAAAACAGGCAGAGGGAAACACAATCCTGCTTCCAGAATTTCAAAACTTGCTCCAACTTGCTTAACAAAACATTGGTACCACATTTCATGCTTGTAAGCTTTCCTGGTACACTGCCATTGGAATCTGTTTAAAAAGATTCGTTGGCATCAGAAATGCCAAGGACTCCAAAATAAGGACTAAGATAAATTATCACAACGATCTGGAATGAGAATGTGTAGCTAAAGCCCATGCAACCATGTCAAATGATATTAAAGAAATTCATTAAGCACGTAAACTGGAAATTTAAAAGTTGTAGATCCAGGTCTCCCTACTGAAGACTCCGTTGTGCTTGGACCAGTGTCCTGTATACCGAGATATGGATTGTTCATGGGAGAGGATTTATTATTTCACAAAAATAAGGGTGCTGTGATTTTCGTTAGGTGGGTCTTATGAAACAAGTTAATGTCGGAATGCAATGTTGTATAACAAATCAAAGCACTAGTAATTTTGGTAGGACCAAACCATAACCAACGCTCAGGCTCTACAGCTTTTAATGTACGCTTTGGCAGAGGTCATACAGGTATTTGTTTGACATTGAATGCAGTAAAAACTTAAACCCAGTGCTCAACAAATACTGACCATGCCCCCCTCCACCCCCCTCTCCTAAAAAAAAAAAATGTGCCCTGGGGCCCAGATATCAGTCTGCCTAATTAAACCTGACTTGCATGTGGACATGCAGTGTCCTGGAATTAAGTTTTTAAAGGAACCCTCCAACAGTATGCATAGATTTATTTTTAAAAAATATAGTGTTGGTTGGTCTATTGTTCCCCTTTGCCCCTACCTACTACACCCTGAGTAAATTACCTTAACCTTACCTTAAGAAGAATGGGAGACATGGCGCATTTGCAGCATGCGCCATGCTGTGCGGGAAATGCTTCTTGTAAACCCAATATTTTGCCTATTTAACATTCTATTTTTTATTTAAATTATTTTTAAACACCTTAGCAAGCAATGATATTTCATGCATTTGAAGAGCAAGTCGGTACAGGGCAAAGTAGAGTCTGTATATATTAGATTGCAAGGATAATACAGACTTTAATTTGTGCTTCGTTGGTGTTAACAAAAAACCAACCCCCCAAAAAACACAAAGTGGTATTCTTACTTTAAAAAAAACCTATTTAAAGTTGCCCTTTGAGGATATTCTGCTAAGCCTACCTGGGCAAGCAAAGTGACACTGTCAGAGCCAGCATGACACTTGTCTACTCAAAAAGACTTGAATAAATGGGAAATTACACCTTTTGAACTGGTCTTAAATATGGCTTACATTACAATAAGGAATATATACATTTGATAACTAGAGAGTCAATTATTAAAGAAACCCTTGTTACCAGAACGTCTAGCGCTTAAGGGAACACTAATGCACATTTAAAAAGCCTGCATGGACACCAGAACAAATACTTTAAGTTGGAGTTCTTCTGATGACTATAGTGTCCCTTTAATATAGTAGTTCTTTTTAATTTTAACTTTGCCCTTTTCAGAAAAGAAGCAGTGTTAACATTGTTCACTAGTAATACCTCTAAGTACCTGTACTGCCACTGAGATGGTCACTAGAGGCCCTTCTGTATTTCAGTCCTAGAATCTTTGCAGGACCTATGTTCATGGTCTCCATACCATGCATGGCGATGCTGTATGTTTCCTACAGAGATGCACTGAAACAATACATTTCTATGAGGAGATAATGATTGGCACAGCAGACACAGGCAGGCACACAAGCCTCTTAATGCTTCCCTATGGGTAGCATTGTAATAGCTGAGATCAATCTTTATGAAATCAGTCAGGGGGCAGGGCAGGAAGCGGACCGAAAAAAAACCCAAACTTTTTTTTTTTTTTGAGCTCACATGTAATTAAAGGGACACTATAGTCACCAGAACAACTACAGCATTATGTAGTTGTTCTGGTGAGTATAATCATTGCCTACATTGACCCCCTAAGGACACCTTCAAGTGGCCACTTCTCAAATGGCACTGGAGGTACTTCCTGGGGCATCTCTATGAGAAGGGGCTAGTAGGCCAAAACAGTGTTTGGCCCCGCCCCATCTCACCTCCTTGCCAATTTCAGCCAATCCAATGCTTTCCCTGTGGGAGAGCATTGTATTGGCTAAAAATCTGAAATTCTGATGATGTCACCATGGAGGCGGATTGGGGCAGAGGCCAGCAATGGCAGTCCGCTCAGTGCTGGAAATGAGGGGAGTTTTAACATTTTCTAAGGGGGCTAAAAGTGTGTGTGTGTGGGGGGGGGAGGGTTGTGGGGGCAAACTACCTAAATGGTGGATTAAAAACTATAGTGTCAGGAATACATGTTATGTATTCCTGACCCTATAGTGTTCCTTTAAAGGGACTATCCAGTGCCAGGAAAACTTATGCATTTTCCTGGCACTGCAGAATCCTGCAGTGCCCCTCTCCCTCCCCCATCCCATGGGAATTCCGTCAATGCTGGAGGTCCTCATGCATAGCGTGAGGATGTATAGTGTTGTTTAAAACACTTTTAGTGTTCTAAGAACACAGAAGTCCCTCTAGTGGCTGTTTGATAGACAGCCACTAGAGGAGGACTTAACCCTGCAAGGTAATTATTGCAGTTTATAAAAACTGCAATAATTACACTTGCATTATTAAGGATGGTGGGAGTTAGCACCCAGACCACTCCAATGGGCAGAAGTTGTCTGGAGTGTCCCTTTAAGTACATTGCACATAATATGACGGCTATTTAAAAAAAGAAAAAAAATTGGGGGTAAAAATTCTAAAAGGGAAACAATCATCATGGTCTTTGCATAGTACCCCTCTGCCCCCATGCCCACACTACCCCCAGCTATCAAAGGATTAAAAAAAAAAAAAAATGATTATATATATATATATCTCCCCCCCCCCATGTACTTTATTCCAGCGCCAAAGTATCTCTGTTTCCACTTGCAACAACGTCATCGCTAGTGGGAACCCAAAGCGCATGCACGGTGAGCGCTATGCACGCATTAGGCATTGCCCATGGCAAAGCATTGAATCCATACTTTAATATGGGGATTTATCAGATGTCTACATGCAATTTTTTACATAGCAGGGTTTAAGAGGACAGGAAAATTGCACCCAGACCACTCCAATGAGATGAAGTGGTGTGTATGCCTATAATGTCTCCTTAAGGTTTAAAAGAACAATATGTAAAAAAATTCTAAAGGACAATCCCTCTGCTTTCATAGGTTAAAAGGGAGAAGTCCATTTTCCATATAAAGAGTTAGGTGGGATATGCATAAGATAAGAGCCCTACTGTAGCCCTTAGTAAATACTCCACAGACTTCTGTGAAACAGTCTGTTCTGTGGTTGTACCTTGACAATCTCAATAAGGGGGGAATTTTTTTTATTTTTTTCAAAATTGTGAGCAGTGCCATTGGAGATATAATAGAAGCGGCTCTGCTAAACTACCGTGTTTCCCCGAAAATAAGACCTACCCCGAAAATAAGCCCTAGCTGGATTATCGGGGTGGGCTGCAATATAAGCCCTACCCCGAAAATAAGACCTAGGCAGGGCCAGCAGCTGCCGGGCCTTTAAAGGCATCAGCCGCCTGAGCGCTCTATAGAGAGCGCTCAGACGGCTGCCGCACTGCCTCACCTCCCCTTCCCTGTAGCGTGGCCGAGCTCCTTTCCGGTCCGCGACCCGCCCGGACTGACAGGAAGCGCACACTGGAGGAGAAGATTGGGGGGGGGTATTACAGGGAGTGAGGGGGAGAGTATTACAGGGAGGGAGGGGGAGAGTATTACAGGGAGGGAGGGGGGGATAATATACTGGGAGGGAGGGGAGAGTAATACCTGTCTGTTCCAGGGTTGTACCTTGACAATCTCAATAAGGGGAGGAGGGAGGCTACTGGGAGGGAGGGAGTGGAGGGAGGGAGCATTACAGGAGGGAGGGAGAATATTACAGGGAGGGAGGGGGAGAGTATTACAGGGAGGGAGGGGAGAATATTACAGGGAGGGAGGGGGGAGAGTATTACAGGGAGGAGGGGGGGATAATATTACAGGGAGGGAGGGGGAGATAATATTACAGGGAGGGAGGGGAGAGTATTACAGGGAGGGAGGGGAGAATATTACAGGGAGGGAGGGGGGAGAGTATTACAGGGAGGGAGGGGAGAATATTACAGGGAGGGGGAGGTGAGGGTCTCTGGGGGGGTTACACAGCGCGGACACCGGCTGACAGACTGGCTCTAAGCCCTACCCTGAAAATAAGCCCTAGTGTGTTTTTTGTGACTAAAATTAATATAAGACCCGGTCTTATTTTCGGAGAAACACGGTACTTGTTTGCAAATTCTGGAAAATATTCAACTGACGAATGATTTCAACGCTGTATCTTTTTCTTTGGGAATACTTTGTTTCCCTACATGTAACAGATTGCATTGTCCTCTCCCTCTGTATAAGTAGTTAAACCATTTGCTAACAATTTGACTTTATGTTGGGGGTCCGCTGTATGATGCGTCATGCCTCAATGAAGAGAGCTTCTGACTGCAGAGAAGTAGGATCTCCGTTAAAAAGGTAAAACATTCTAAAATAGGTTTGACTACCTACAATGGCGGATGGGGAGGACACCAGGGCTCTTCTTGTACCATAACCACTACAGTGCGCACTAAAAAAATACAAAATAAGAATAACATTTAGAGTACATACAGATTGCCCGTTAAAAAATTTTTAAGCAGGGTTACCTTGATTTAGCCATGTATATCTATTGTGGCAACAGATTGCAGGGACACCATCGGTGCTAAGGTTAAATGTTGTTCATCTTATTTGTTCAAAAATTGCCAAGTAGCTGCCAATCCTACGGACGCCACTAGGCACTTACAGCCAGATCAATTTTAATTTCAGTGTATTTTGTAATTGAAATCAGATGGAACCTGAAGCAATTTTGAAATACTTTTTTTTTTTTTTTATGTAAAATGCCCCAATATATTTTACAGAGTTGTAAAATTTAGATAAGGAGGGGAGGGGGGCTAGAAACATAAAAAAATTTCATGTCTGTGAGATTATAACAGAGTGGGTGCATTATACCGGAATCCTAGAAGGAAGGAATTACTTATTTGTACTTGCACACACTTTCTGGATGAATTTAATGATGACAATAAGTCCCGTAAATGAATTACTTTTTCTTTACATTGAGTCATTTAGCAATAAATATAAGGTGCCATTTGAGATTCAACAGTGAGTCAAACATTTGTATGCTCTGCTCTAACCATCATCGTACAGCTCGTTTTAACTGCTTAGTGCTTAACAAACAGTTCTAAATTAGATAACACGCAGTGCAAAAACACAGGCCTAAGCAATACAAAAAAATCCACATGAGCAGCAGAATGACCAGCAATGCAGACGTCAACACAAACACCTTATTAACACCAACTGGTAACAAACCAAGAAGAAAATTCAGGCATTAATGACCTGGAAGAAAAATACTAAGAAGTAAAGATTGCAGTCAAAATAAAGCGATGGAATAAAAACAGTAATTATTTAGGTGTTAATTAAGCCGCAAACAACCTACGGTTAAAAGGAAGTGTGGCCAAAAAAGTAGCAGGGTTCTTCTGTCATCATATGTTTTGCTCTCATGGAACAGAAGTCTTATTTTGTTTTTCTTTTTTTGGGAAGATGGGCCAAGTATCATGGAAACCTGCGTTTCGTTCCTAGAAGAAACATGACACGAAGCTGCGCTTGGCAAGTTCTGCCCTGTGATAACACACACATAACCCCTCTAAAGCACTTTCCTTTAGCAGGCTTGATATGAATAACCGTAATATTTTGAAAAATATATGTTGAGAATGCATAAAAGGGATGAAACGGCAGCCTGATTGAGGTTACTGTAAAGGTTTTTACATAAATACTACAAAGAGATATGTGTATAGTGACATACCACTTTGTGTTTTATTTGACATCACTGGCAGCAAAACAACCCACTGAGAAGTGTCAAAAAATGGTTTTAAAAATATGCATAGGTTTAACCCCAAGCATAGCCGCAGCGGCAGTGCTGAAGCCAACCGCATTTGAAAGGGGGTGCCTAAACAACCCGATGCACAAGGGCCAGATTTCCGACATATACAATACCCTGGCACTTAAAACCCCCCCGAAGCCTTCTCCTATGTAAAAGCCTGGGAAAGAGACCTGGGACCCCGTGGGAACCCGAGGGACTGGGCAGACATTTGGGAAGCAACAGTGACGGTAACCATATGTGTGAACCACAAGGAGCAGGCATATAAAACTCTGCTACGGCGGGCGGGGGGGGACGGAACAGACAACCCCCCTCCCCTCCACAACCCTCCGATTTCTCGCACCACCACCCCACACATCCACGCACCCCTACTTGCCGAGACCACCCACACGAAACCACACCCACAACAAACACAAAAAAACTTTTGATCTGAACCCAGCGAACTCTCAGAGTTCACTCGAACACCACACAAAGTCCCAAGGACTCGTGGGCAACCCCCACCCGAGACGAGGGACAACACCCCCCCCAGCACCCACAAACCCCAATCCGACTCCAAGTTCTATACCCCCGAACCCAGAGGTACCACCGCATCACCCCACCCACAGAGACGGATGACCATAACAACGCCACCAGGAACGGGAACGCGGCTGGCAATGCGAAACCTCCACCCACCCCGTTTTTCCCGACCCCAAATAACCACAACAGTAAGCATGAATGAAGAATGAATGCAATAGGATCAACTTCCAAACTGAAAGTGTAACCTTATCTGTTGAATTTTGTTGTAACCCCCTTTTCTCTTCTGTATCCCATACAATTGATAAGCTCATGAAAGACACATGAAAATTCAAAATAAATAATTTGCATAGAATGTGCTTGCTCAACTGTAATTTAAAGGACCACTATAGTGCCAGGAAAACATACTCGTTTTCCTGGCACTATAGTGCCCTGACGGTGCCCCCACCCTCAGGCACCCCCTCCCGCCGTTTAAACTTACCTTTTTCCAGCGCTGGGCGGGGAGCTCTCCTCCTCCGTTCCGCCCCGTCGGCTGAATGCGCACGCGCGGCAAGAGCTGCGCGCGCATTCATCCGGTCTCATAGGAAAGCATTTGCAATGCTTTCCTATGGACGCTGGCGTGCTCTCACTGTGAAAATCACAGTGAGAAGCACGCAAGCGCCTCTAGTGGCTGTCAATGAGACAGCCACTAGAGGCTTTGGGGGAAGGCTTAACCCATTAATAAACATAGCCGTTTCTCTGAAACTGCTATGTTTTTTTAAAAATGGGTTAACCCTAGCTGGACCTGGCACCCAGACCACTTCATTAAGCTGAAGTGGTCTGGGTGCCTAGAGTGGTCCTTTAAAGGGATACTATAGTCACCCAGACCACTTCAGCTCAATTAAGTGGTCTGGGTGCAATGTCCCTCATGTTTTAACCCTGCAGATGCAAACATAGCAGTTTTAGAGAAACTGCTATGTTTACATTGAAGGGATAAGCCAGTCTGTAGTGGCTGTCTTCCGGACAGCCACTAGAGGCGCATCTGCAACGCTGGAGGCATATTATGCCTCCATCACGCAGAGCGTCCATAAGAAAGCATTAAAAAGGCTTTCCAATTGACAGCTTGAATGCGCATGCGGTTCCCCTGACGTCAGCAAAGGGAGCAGACGTCAGCGGAGGAGGAGGAGAGGTCACCAGCGACAAGGGAGCCCGGCGCTGGAAAAAGGTAAGCTGCTGAAAGGCTTAACCCCTTCAGCACACGGGAGGAGGATCCTGAGGGTGGGGGCACCTTCAGGGCACTATAGCGTCAGGAAAACTGCTAAGTTTTCCTGACACTGTAGTGATCCTTTAAATGTTTCTCTAAGAGTCCCCCATACATATTGTATATTGATTTCTAAAGAACAGAAAGGGCTCTCTATTAATATCTTATATGTACACCTAACAAAACATTTAGTATGGATAAAATGTTAAAAAGAGGAACACACACACACACATTTTTACTTATAATACTTTTAACACATTCAGTGCAACTAAATTAAAATAGCTCAAAATAGATTCAAGTATTAGTCTTTATCGTTAAATGCCTGATATGTCTTGGATGTAAACTAATTTTTTGGTAGAGGGTAGGCAACCTTCAGCACTCCAGATGTTATGGACTAAATATTCATAATGCCGGCAAAGCATCTGGTGAGAAGGTGTCCACAACATCTGGCTTGCCATAAGGCTCGCTTAGCCCTGCTGAGCCACCTGAGCCCCCAAGACTATACCAAGCCCAGCCCTATGCTTACACTAACCATATAACTGTCCCTACACCTAAACTAAACCCAACACTATCCCTACACCTAAAACAGCATTAACTCTAACACAGCCTTAGCCCTATACTATCAAAGCCCTAAGGATTCCTCTGCTAGTATCAGTTTAGCCATCAACCAGGGAGTGACGAATGGGGAGCAGCCACTAAAAATGAAAAAGATATTAGGAATACTACTTTATATTCCTATAAAGTGCCCTTCTGCACTATGCCCCCCTCTGAAACTACAATGTTTTAACTTGCAGGGTTAAGGAGACAGATAATGCACCCAGACCACTTCAATGAGGTGATGTGGTTTGGGTGCCTATAGTGTCCATTTAAGGCCAAACATTGCTACTTTTTGTAAAACGTTCATACATTTGGACTGTACATGGTTTCTTTGTAGTGGGCCATTGTTTCTTTTGAATATGAAATTCTTTAGGAGTTTAGGATGTTCCATTAACCAAAATGTATATGGAACGTTAATACTTATAAACATACATGTACAGTTTTATTTTAACCCTATTAACAGGATTTCTGCCATCGGTCACTCACTATTGTAGTTGTTTTCCCTGACACTGGCAGACATGTTGAATAGTTAGAATGTAAGTGATCAAATAGTGGGATCAAAAGTTTCACTTACCGTATATACTCGAGTACAAGACGAGTTTTTCGGCACATTTTTTGTGCTGAAAACCCCCCACTTGTCTTATACTCGAGTCACTGTCTGTATTATGGCAACTTACATTGCCATAATACAGACAAGGACCGCCGGGCTCATTACAAGCCCGGCGGTCCTGTTGGGGGCTGGCAGAGAGTTGTTACTTACTTTTCTTGCAGCTCCTGTCAGCTCCCTTCTCTCTCCTCCGGTCCGTCAGCTCCCACTGTAAGTCTCACGAGAGCTGCAGAGTCAGAGCGTTGCGCGGCACTCAGACTGCGAGACTTGCAGTGGAGCTGACTGGACCGGAGGAGAAGGGAGCTGACAGGAGCTGCAGGAAAGGTAAGTAACAACTCTCTGCCAGCCCCCTTCCTACACAGCCAATGCCACTGGACCACCAGGGAATGAGAGCCCCTGACCATGTATCAAGCAGGGAGGGGACAAAAAAAATATAAATAAAAATTTAAATAATAATAAAAAAAAATAATAATATTAAAATAATTATTAAAAATAAAATAAAAATGCCCCCCCCCATCAAGGCTCTGCATCACATACACAAACACCCACTGCATTCATACACACACTGCATTCATTATATACACACACTGTAAATAAATATTCAATTAATATATTTTTGGGGGATATAATTTTATTTAGAAATGTACCAGTAGCTGCTGCATTTCCCACCCTAGTCATACTCGAGTCAATAAGTAAAATTAGGGGTCTCGACTTATATTCGGGTCAACTTATACTCAAGTATATACGGTATATCCAGATGCAAATATGTTTGCTTCACTTTATGGAAAAACAATTATGTGGTGTATAATCTGTATGCACTTAAATCCAGCATTACAGAAATCGAGGAGAGAAAAAAAAACAAGCTAATTCTATTGCTGATTTGCAATGCCAATGTCTATGGTCATTTGTCTCAATGGGTCTTCTGTTGAAGTCATTGTTTTGCGTTCTTTTCGGGATATTTAAAGTGAGATTGTGGGGTAGTGGGGAACGTGCCACGAAAAAACTGAATTAAATGGACTGACGTACTTAATTCATTCAGCACAGCATACTAAATGTGAGGATGGAGGACAAGACACTACTTGTCTTTACATAAAGTCAGTTACTAGTGTTAGTGTCATAGAATGTCTACAATTCATGATTCAGCAAAAATAATGTGAGTAGAGAGGCTGACATCATTAAAAAATCATCATTGCTCTGAATGGCCGTGAAATTTCTTGACTCTTGAAACATAATTACATTTTGACCAACCTAATTTATGAAACACAATCCATAGTTTGCTTCAGGCTAAACTGCACGCTGTGATGATGCTGAAAGGCAATGTTTTATACGTGGGCATATATATATATAGCTGACACTTTTTATATAAATAAAATATTTGTATTGCAAAACACAAAGTTAAATGGCAAATGCAAAGCAAAGTATGGAGGACAATACATTTTTTTCTCCCATTTAAATGATGGCCTTCTATTTTGCAAAGTTTATTATTGTAAACACGGTCAGTCTGTATAAGAAGATGTACAGATTTAAAATGTGTCTTTTTTCCACCAAACTAAACTGTGGCATTGCACAGTGGCAAATGATTCTAGCAATGGGTAGATGATCAGAACAAGTTTAAAGCATTTGTAATCTTCACATTATAGTCACAAAATCAATTGTAGGTTAATGAAGCAGTTTTTGGTGCATAGAATGTCTCTGAAGTCTCACTGCTCAATTATCTACTAAAAGAGTTAAATCACTTTTGTTTTTTTATTTATGCAGCCCTAGCCATATCTGCCATGGCTGTGACCGACCGCCTGCATGAAAAATAAGGTTTAATTTTCAATCAGATGTTAACTTACTTCAGTTTGTATCTCCTGCAATGTAAATTGAACTTTAATTACATATAGGAAGTTCCTGCAGGGTCTAACAAGCAGAGAAGATAAATTCTAAATTAAACAGAATTTGCAGTAAAGGAAGTGTTAACATTAGATTTCACTTTACAGGAAGCATTTAGGGCTGCATAACCAAAGTTAACTATTAAATGGCAGAGAATTAAGCAGTGAAACGGCAGAGCATGATCTATACACTAAAACTGCTTAATTAAGCAAAAGTTGTTTTGGTGAGTCAAGTGTCCCTTTAACTCAAATTCACAGATAGAATATGTAGATATGAAATCTCCACCTCCTGTAAAAAACAAACAAAACAAAAAACAATCGAAACAAAGGAAAAACTAAGGAAAGGGAGTACCAGTTGTTTTTTGTTTAAGTAAAGGGACACTATGGTCTCCAGAATAACTACAGCTTTTTGTATTTGTTCAATGCATCTCAATGAGGAGATGCGAATTGGCTAGGGCGTTGTTTGGCTCTGCCCCCTTTTAGATGGCCACTGGAGGTGCTTCCTGGGGCTGTGCTGCACAGTAGGTAGTGCTCTGCATGGAGACACTGAATTTTCCTCATAGAGATGCATTGACAGTTGTTCAAAACAGTGTTTGGCACGCTCCCATCCCGCGGGGCAGTGCCGGCAGAAGTGGAAAGTCATGAAATTAGCGACAGGAGAGAGACAATTGGTGATGTCATCTAAGAGGGAAGAAGAGACGCAAGACTAAAAAATGTTTTTATTTATTTATTTATTTTTAAAGCAACACAATCAATAATCAATACAGGCTGGTGCCGTGATTATTTTGTCTAAAGTCATTTACCATGTTAGGAGCAAATTTTGTATTATCCATTTGGATGAGAGGGGGGCAGAGCCTGCTCCTAGCAGAGTCCCATATTTTAACTGTTAGCTTCCCTTTGCAAGGGACATTGAAAAACATTCAAAGTCCCTTATTTCCTGCAAATGAGAGACAGTTAGAGGGGAGTGTGGTTTCTTTTTTTTCCCATTTATATTTTGAATGTAGTACCTTCAAAATAAATTAAAAGGGAGTGTCAATTAAGTATGGAGTATTTCTTTAAATGTACTGCGCAAAATTAATCTAACGAAACAATAAACTTAAAGTGAATACCTTTTCAAAGATTACATCTGTACACTTTATCACACTTAGACCTTTACCTTCAAATTATTTAGATTGCTACATATGCTATACTTATCTTTTATTATAATCTTACTGAGCAAACAAGAATCAAACTGTCATGCATGGCAGCTCATAGAATTACAGGAAAATCATGCTTGCAGCAACATAAAGCTTTAAAAAAAACACTATAGTGTCAGGAATACCAACATGTATTCCTGACACTATAGCGGTAAAACAACTATTTAGGAGACCGGCCTCTTCTCTTTACTTCAAAAGGGTGTTTTTACTAACATTTTCTCCCACGCGGCACCGGTCTCGCCACAGCTGGTTCTGCCTTGATCTACCACGGATGAAATAATCAAATTTCAGAATCTCAGCCAATCCTAAGCTTTCCCATAAGAAAGCATTGGGAGGCTATTGCACATGCTCAGCAAAACAATGCTGGATCAATGCACCTCTATAGGAAACACTCAGTGTCTCCAACTTGAAAGCCAGGACCCAGGAAGCTCCTCTAGTGCCCGCCTGAATGAATATCACTAGAGGTGTTATTAGGCTGTAATGTAAACACTGGCTTTTCTCTGAAAAGGCAGTACTTATATTAAAAAGGCTGTAGGGACTGACTATACTCACCAGAACAGCTACATGAAGCTGTAGTTGTTCTGGTGACTATAGTGTCCCTTTAAAAAGTACACTGGTTATGTCTAATATGGTGTTATTTGATGGCATAACATTTTGTGCTCTTTAAACTAATTTTTCTCCATTAAAGGGATACTCTAAGCACCAGAACAACATCTTAATGAAGGAGTTTTGGAGCATGGATCATGCAGCTGCTCAATTATCTGCCATTTAGGAGTTAAAGGACCATTGACAGATCATCTCAACAAAGATGCATGGGTACCATGGTCCTGTCAAGTTAACCTAGGTAATGTGGCTGTGGCAGAAGCAGTTTAAAGGGAAACAAAGTTGTTTTCCCAGCACCATAGCTCCCTATAGTGACCCCCTCCCTCTACCCTTGCACTTGTTCAGGCTCCACCTCCTCCAATTTCACCCAGGGGAGGGGGGAGTAGGAAGGGGAGATAATTAATGTGCATGTGTGGCGAATGCCACGCAATCATACTTCCACCATAGGAAAGCAATGCATAATGCTTTCCTTTGGGGTTTCCGGTGACAACGGATGTTATCATGCATAGTGTGAGGACTTCCAGAGTCAGTTAGGCAACCAAAAGCCGTCTAAACACACTGTAGTCCCTCTAGTGGCTGTGTGGTAGACAGCCACTAGAAGTGGAATTAACCATCTAAAACTGCAATAATTACAATTGCAGGATGCACCCAGACCACTTCAATGAGCTGAAGTGGCCTGGATAGCTATAGCGTCCCTTTAAGCAGTAAGTATGGCACTTGGAATTTGTATCTGTCATGTTAAAATTTGTTTAGCATCCACATATACTGGGGTACTTTGACGTAGTGGATTAACATATGGCCATTCTAATTAAGGTTTTATGGGGATCAAAGGTTTGCTCAAGTACATAAGTGTCCAGACCTTTGGCATCCCCCAGGTCACGATGTTGATACACTATGTCAAAGAGTTCCGTGTAAAAAATTAATTGGGAACCCCTGCTATAAAGGTCTGGCGTCATTGTGCTGTGCATGATGATGCATTTAAAATAGAAAAATGAATTATTTTAATTTTATTTTTTTAATGATTCATATTGAGATTTTTATTTTTTAAATAATTTCTTTCTTTCTTTTTTTTAATCTGGCATCTATGTTGGTTCGGGCTCTACTTTTATTTGGTCAACTGATGCTCAACTTAATTTGTCTTCTGCAGAAGTTTCTCAGAGAAATCACACCTGCAGCCAAACTGAGTATCAGGTGATGGACGAAGGGGTGTGATTTGCCCCCACAAATATGCCATTACATAATACTCGTCTACCCATCTCTAAATATAAAAAAACTCTGTCCAGGCATCTGGAGGTGGTGCTCTGTTCTGACGTTCCAGCCATTGTTATAGAGGATGGAAGACTAGCTATGTAGGAGCTGACACCTGCTTTAGGATATAGAACTGCAAAACATCTGGAGATTTGGCATCCCTGGCTTGACTATGTGACAAAGCTGACTAATAGTGGGGAAGGGATCACAGCATGCGCTAGTTAGAATGTATCCCTGAGAGGTATTCCTGGGGTTCACATTGCTTTGTTAGGGCTTGACAATTGGGCATGTTGCTCCTTTATTCCCTTCCCCCTCCTTTTTAATTGTTGTGCCTCAACTAAATATATGCCAAGGACATGTTGCAATAATTATCATTAAAAATGTAAAAATTATTTGCAGGCATGTGTCAGTCCGTTGCTTTGTATTATTTTGGATGCAGGAGATTCCCCCTTGACAAACTGCCGGAAAATCATTTGACAAAAACTAGTGCAATTGACACCAAAGGCTTTGTACCATAACCACTACAATAACTTGCATCCCTTCCATGCACATTGGCCTAGAATAAACTAAAACACATGTGGCATACCAATATTTTAGAAGGACACTGCAGGAATTTTTTTAATGTAAAATGTAAACATTTTTAAAGATGTAGGAAAGAGTATTAAAAAAATAAGAATGCAGCAAAAAGCTGGGCTTCATGAATATAAAGACACCTCAATAAGGATAATACGAGTTAAAAGAAAATGCCTTTATTCTCACTAAGAAAATTTACTCTGCTTTAAAAAAGGAATACTGTGTCCAGATGTGCAGCAAGTTTAACCAAGTTTAATTTTAAATTAGCAGGCTCTCTTGCACAGACCATAAAATGTTCCCAGAAAGCAATTCTGATAATATTTATATTAAGAGTGACACAATTAACAGCTTAATACTAAAAAGGGAAGCACAAAGCCAACAATGCGTATTATTATCAATGTACTGCTTTAAATACAGTGAACTCTGTCAGTAAACACCCAATTACAAAAAAACTTTCACACTGCACAAAAACAACTTTTGCAGGAAAAAAAGTCAAGGATGCAAGTATAGCTATACACGAAAGTAGACCGTAACTGAGCAATAAGCATGAATTGGAACTGTAAAATAGAAAGTACACACTAAGTTACACTTTAGTCAAACATAAATAATGCAGATTAGAAGACACAAATCCTACATATATAAAGGTAAAATCACTGAAGTAAGTAGGTGGTACACAGATATCGTTATGAATAACCTTTGATATTTTAAGGTGAGTTCTCAATAAAACATGAATTTTCTCTTTCCACTGCTTATGGTGCGGACTCACTATTAGAATGTCAGCATTACATTTTTTTACAATATTAATTACATTGCATTTATACGAATCAAATGCCTTAACAATGACAATGATGGTTTTTAGTCATTGGAGCTTAGGTAGAGTGAAGTTGGAACTTATAAAAAAGAAAGAATTTTGGCTTAATTGCGAATAATGTAAATAAGCTTTAAAGGGCACTAAGTAATAACTAATATTTATATAGCACCTTTCTCTCAGTAGGACTCAAAGTGCTTTTCAGCGCATGCTCTCGGAATTAACCAAATTGGCAGCTGAATAGTATTAGATGTTATTTTTACCATCATTTTATCGACCACGGAAGGATGAAGGGCTGATTTGAACCTGTGGCCTTGCATTTGTAGTCAGGGAATTTACCAACTGAGCTACCTCATTGTAATATACATACTAGTATAGTATAATATATATACTAATCACGAAACCCATTATATCTTAAATGAATACGAGGTAATGTTAACATTGCAGGGTTAATATACAAGTGACTGTCGCACTGGTTGCATACTGACAGTCACTATAGAGCGCTTAAGCGGAAACAGCTGAGTAAAACTATTTGAATCAAATGAAATTTGAATGGTGCAGTGCGGTATGTTTCTGTGCATGCGCACCAGTCTACCAATACTTTCCTATGGGAAAGCACTGCATTGGCTGAGATCAACACTGATGCTCTCAGTCAAGGTGCTGGGACTTTGGCACGGAGACTGAGTGTTTGATTCTGGTAGACAGCCACTAGAGGTGGAGTTAACCACAGCAGGTAATTATCCCTCCAACCCAAACACACACATCAATTAATGCTTTTTTCCATGCTAATGTAGGCTGCAAACCCAGTTCTATTACATAACTGAGTATTTTCACTTATGACTTTTCATGAATGAAGATACTGGATGATGCAAAACATCCTGGGTCCATTTTCTCTGATTTGCCGTGGTAATGAGATTATGTGCAGTACATCCAGTGCTCCTTTAAACGAAAACCTAAATTGGTTTGTCCAGCTACTAAAATGAAACACATATTACACACTGGCACTTTCCTTAAGGGAACATGCCAAGTACCATAAATACTACACCTCACTGTAGTAACTATGGTGCCCCGAGTGTGCCCCCACATTCCTTCCACCCATTTTAAGTAGTCAAGCTGTTTTAGAATTTCCGCCTCCACTATAGGTACAGGAGAGCCGTCTCTCACACAATGAGTTAAACCCTGCATGCAGGCTTAGCTTAGGCAGTCAGCTGACACTTAGGAGAGCTACAGGAAGCTCCTTGCCTCAAAGCTACTCTTTTGCTGGCTGAGATTATCAACATTGATAATTTCAGCCAATCCAATCGCATCTTTTTTTAGAGTGCTCGTAGTCAGGACAAACGTCCGAGAAGGCCCTCTAGTGGATGTCCGAATTAAATGCACTAGGCAGCAGTGTAAACACCCCTATTTCTCATAAAAAAGGTAGTGTTTGTCTTGGCAGTCTCTGCAATGCAGACGCTACATTAAGCTATAGTGGTTTTTGTGCTTAGTGTCCCTTGAAGGAATTTTTTTCTTTACAAAGTACTTTAAAGTGGTACAATTCGGTTACAAAACAAACCCACCATCTGAACACTGTGATAAATCAAAAAAACCTTCATTATAGGCGGAACAGATGTTTCTTCATGGCCACCATTGTTAGCGAGAGAAAAAATAAGAATCTTAACATTAGTCAGTAAGAGAGCAATTTAAATATATACCCAAACGGACACTCATCAAGGAAGCCTTAGCTGCTGTATAGAGCACGTCTAGACTGATAATCCATCCATGTGTAAAGGAGCCTAATGCTATTCCTGTATTTTTTTTTTCCTTCCCCTATCAGTGCTAAGGGATGCCACCCAGCTGCTGGGCAAGATATATTTGGACGAGACCAATAAACAAGGTTCAGAGATTGCAAGAGAGTGACTTGATGCTAAACAGAACCCATTTCATATTACCAGGATCTTTGGTAAATGAACATGGAGTTTACAAGAAATATTTTCTATTACAGAAACCATAGCACAAAAATAAAACAGAAATTGTTTTTAGATTTCTTAGTTATTAAATGACTATGCCCAGCTCAAGGCTCACCTCGTTGCAGCTGATCTACCTTTAAAGTGTGCACTACATATACATACATACACATATAAATGAAACCAAGAGGGCTGCACTCACCTGAACATGCATACATTAATAGGGTGCTGCTGGGGCCAATATATACAACATACACAATCCAGGGCACTTGCTCATCCACTAAACAATGATTTAAAATCTTACAGAATGTAATCGTTTTATTAAAAAACACCTCACCTAGGAAAAAAAAATAATGGGGGTTTAGTTACATTATATGATCATATATTGCATAAACCAGCCACAACATCAATGTTCTTGGCATTGGGCTGCTAGAGTAGGACCTGCCAAGAATTGGGTACACTGACGTTGTGGCAGGTTTATGCTATATATGATCATATAATGTAGCTAAACCCCTATTGTTTTCGGCCTAGGTGAGGTGTTTTTAAATAAAACTATTACAATCTGTGAAATTTGAAAGCACTGTTTAGTGCATGAGCAAGTGCGCTGGATTGTGTATTTTGAATGTTATATACACACATATATATATATTATATAAAACTTCACAAAAACAACAGTTCTCAGATTACAAAAAAACAGCATATTAGTATACAAAAAGAATAAAAATACATTTTTAAAAAGTGGAAAGTTTTACCAAAACTAAAAATATTCCACAATTCTTAAATGAAACGGACACTCAAACTTTAAATAATATAAAAATAATAATAAAAATTAATAAAAGTAGTTGTGTTTTTAGAGCCGTCAGATGTGCTACAATCTCTTGGACACATGTCCTCGTCATGCAGCTGCGCAAGCAAAGCACTGCCTTGCAGTATACAGAATTAATGTGCTGCAGACACGTGATCTATTAATCTTTTAGTTGCTCAGCCTTTCCCCAAATTCCATGCATTCGAATTGGTTAGCATTTTTGCTAGGCGTTTGTTAGGCTGTCCTTTCCCGCTTACTCTATATATGTATTCACACCACATTAAGCATTATTAAAATATTTAAAATTAGGGGGGAGGAATAGAAATACATTTTTCATTGTTTTGCTCATAATTACTATACAACTAGTGTACCTAAAGAATAACATTTATTTTAAAAAATAAATAGATTCACCAATTTAATTATTAATTTTTTTGTAAGTTGCAGAACAAATATTGCAAGGAGTGAATTATGGTTTTAAAGGGACACTATAGTCACCAGAACAACTACAGCTTATTGTATTTGTGCTGGTGAGTAGAATCATTCCGTTCAGGCTTTTTGCAGTAAACACAGTCTTTTCAGAGAAAATGCAGTGTTTACATTACAGCCTAGTGATAACTCCACTGGCTACTCCTTAGATGGCATGTAGAGGTTCTTCCTGAGGCAGTGTTGCAGAGTAAGCAGCACTGCCATTCAGTGTCTCTGCCCTCTGCATGGAGACACTATTTTCCTCAAAGAGATGAATTGATTCAATTAATCTCTATGAGGAGATGCTGATTGGCCAGGGCTGTGTTTGACTTGTGCTGGCTCTGCCCCTGATATGCCTCTTTGTCAGTCTCAGCCAATCCTATGGGGAAGCACTGTGATTGGCTCAGACCACCACTTATGATGATGTCGGCAGACAAAGGCAGTTCACAGGCAAACAGGGGCAGAGCCAGGAGCTGCAGATTTGAATACAAGATGTTACTAAATTTAGGGAGGCAGGAAGGGGCCAGATGGTGGTTTTAACACTATAGGATCAGAGATACAAGTCTGTGTTCCTGGCCCTATAGTGCTCCTTTAAAGCTAAACCTTTGCAGTATTTGGTATCTTGAGACTATATTTTTAATAGGATTTCCAACAATCAAAAAATTCCAAACAAAAGTATATATTTATAGAAATTGCCCCCTCCGTTATTTAACAGAGAACATTTTGATGCTCTTCAGAAATCATTTTGTCTCCAACCTCTGCCAAATCTGCTATTTATTTTATAAACAATATTTATTTCTTCCATTCTTTCACATACATGTTTTCTCTTTCGTGGATAATTTCACAGTCTGTGTCTCACAACTGTAAATATCCCAGATTTGTATTCATGTAAGCATATGCCAGATTTGAGAAGTTAGAAGGTAAAATTTCAGACATACCAATTTCAGTTTTCCTATTTTATTTTAAGTTTCAACAATTTATGTACTGGACCCATGTCTCTTTTGTGACAAAATAAAAGGCCTCAAATGCGATTTATTAGATGAAAATATTAAAATAAGACAATTTGGACATCTGTCATGCCCAAAACAACTTATGCATAAGATTGAGCAACAGATTCTATCTATACACTGTGAAAGCAGTGTGTGCAGAGGCAACAACGACACATGAGAGCAGAAACAAAAACTCAAAAGACTTAAAGTAACCCTTTAAAGTTCCTATTGTCCCAAACATAACTTTATGTTATGGACTATAGGTTCTCTTCTATTCACCCCAATTTTCTAGAAAATAATTTAAGTTTAATAAAGATTAGTTACCTTGTTTCCAGGTAACCATAAAACCATATTAACAAGAAAATGTAATTAATTTTAAACTTATCTGGGATTCAGCCGTGGGCAACGGTCCCCTCGGATGTCTCTATGCCCTGTCTGATGTCACGCTTCCAAAGGGCCAATCACATAGAAGATTTGATAGGACCGGTCTGACCAGTTCAAGACAAACTGCAGTCAATGTGGGAGGGCTGAGAGGGTACGGAGATACAAGGAAAACTTCCTTGTCTACAAGCTATCTACATCTGTTGCCAGTGCACACAAATAAGACATTTTTGCACAAAATTAACATTTTATTTTTATTTTTTGTGAACAGAGGGACTGCAATGTGGAAAGGAGGGGATGGCAATCTTTCCCTTGCAGACACTCTCATGGGGAAGATTATAATATCTGTCAGCAGTGTGCACGGACGACAGACATTTTACCCACAGAATTAACATTGGCAGCCCAGAACAGATTTCAGTGCAATCAATATCACGTGTGCTGGAGGTGGAACTAGCCTCCTGCATACAATTACAAATATCTCAGCTGAAATACTGCACATGTTGGCTCCTACTACCATAATCACTTCAAATCAGTGAAGTGATCATGGTGGTTGGAGTAACCCTTTAAGATTGGTTATAGTAACATTTAGATCCCTGTATGAACTTGAAAACTGCCGATAAGCTAAAATCTACCTTTCCTTGCAAAATTCGTTGATATTTTAGTTAAAAGACAATTCTGCAGAAATCTAATATGATGGCGGATTTAGCATGTAATTGCCAACCATAGCTTGTAAGCTTTTGAACATACAAACACAAAATGTACTAGCTAGGCCAGCATCTAATCAAATCACTGAAGTGCCCTACCTTGTATGCTGTGACTGCATCTGTGGGAGGCAAGGCAAAATATCTTCAAAACTATAAACCAAAAGGTACTGTTACTGGATCCAGAAGAGAGACACCAAAATAGAATTCTCAACCTATATTGTATACATGATTCTTTTATCAATGCATACTAGGCTGGAGATCAAAAGGGGAGCACAGAAACAGGGTGACAAAAGTCTGATAAGTTATATAATAGTCATGTACAGACCATATGCACAGCAGGAATTTAAAGAACATGTATATCAGAACTTGGCAGCAAGTCATCATCTTGAAGGTATGGATTGCTAAAAGCTTACTCTCAGCTCCATTCACAATAGAGGCTGGCCCAGACTCCTCCACAGTGAGCTGTAAAGGGCCCCCTTTAGTGTAGGTGGATGTTTTCTACCATATATAGAGTAAATTAAGTACAGTGGAACCTTGGAACGCTCCCTTACCTGAACAATTTGGTTGTTAAACATAAAATTAGAGTTAAAAAATGTCTCGGTACCTGAACAAAACAGCATTATCCTGGTTGGTATGACGCTAACGGCCTCCTAGCACTACACAAAGCGAACAAAGCTCCATTCTGTCAGCAAACATAGCTCCATTCTGTCAGCAAATAGAGCTGACAGGTAAAGTGAAGTTAAATTTCCATTTAAATTAATTGTATTTTTTTGTATGATTTCATGCATGTAAGGTATAAAACTGTAAAATGTGTGTTAAAATGCTGTAATTGTGGAGGTCTGGAATTAATTAATATAATTTACATTAATTCTTATAGGGAATTTTAATTCGGTTTTCGAATGAATTGGTTCTCAAACAGCCTTCTCGAACAGATTAAGTTCGTGTTCCGAGGTTCCACTGTATATGGAATGTTCCCAAAAAGCTGCGATGGTATTGTGTCAAGTCACAAGATAAAACAGGGCTCAAAATTTCCATTTAGTACTAGCCATTGGCAAGTGAAAATTTAGCCCTGGTGAAAAAAATTAATCCCAGGTGAACAACTTTTAAAAGCTGGGCAAGTAGCATATAACTTCTTTAAGGCCTGACAAAAATGTAAAACTTGCAAAAAGATGGTGTGCAACGGAAATACAGGTTTTTTTATAAACCTTACTGTATAGTACTCTTGTTTATTACTGTAGGTACATAAAATGGTTTATGAGAATCCTTGAAATAGAAATAGTTTGTATGCCTCCCGAGAGCCAATAATTATTTTCATGCATGAACAATACTTACTCCAAGGTCTCAAATAAATACAGGTAGTATTTTCTTCTTTATACTCCCACAAAAATACTATTGTGACAGTGTTATACAACTATTGGCAAACCACACTGATACGGTTTTCAACAACACCTGATAAATTCTCTAGGTGGGTGGGTGTGTGCGTTAAACAACATTGTTTCCTAAAAGAAAGGTTAATCCACTGAAATGGCTTAAAGGGACACTATAGTCACCCAGGCCACTTCAGCTCAATGAAGTGGTCTGGGTACCAGGTCCCTCAGGTTTTAACCATTCTGATGCAAACATAGCAGTTTCAGAGAAACTGCTATTTTTACATTTGGGGTTAAGCCAGCCTCTAGTGGCTGTCTTCCGGACAGCCACTAGAGGCGCATCTGCAATGATTGAGGCATATTATGCCTCAATCACGCAGAGCGTCCATAGGAATGCATTGAAAAATGCTTTCCTATGGACACTTTGAATGCGTGCGCGGCAATGCCACGCATGCACATTCAGCTCCTGTGACGTCGGACGAGGATGCTGACGTCGGCGGGGGAGGAGAGGTAAGGGAGCCCAGAGCTGGAATTAGGTGAGCTATTGAAGGGGTTTTTAACCCCTTCAGCACCACGGGAGGGGGACACTGAGGGTGGAGGCACCCTCAGGGTACTATAGTGTCAGAAAAACATCTTTGTTTTCCTGACACTCTAGTGTCCCTTTAATTTATTCGTGTTCAACTCTGTGAACAAAAACTGCGAACAAGCTACTTACTAATGGTCCTTGATGCAACTGGGTTCCAAAATGAACCTATACAGGTGTGTGTATGTCAGTGAGTGAATGTGTGTCTGTATTTCTGTCAGTGCATCAAGTCACACGACAACACAACATGACATATTACACCGTGTCATAATTTATCTAATAAAAATAAAGCTAAAAGGTGAAGTTGTGTGTTAAAAAGTAAGTACACCCTAACTGCTGCCGTAGAAATTAGGAGGCTATGTAGCAGACAGATGTTGCTAATCAAATGCCCTTGATTAATTGATTATCAACAAGTGTGACCGCCTCTATAAAAGCCAACGTTTTAGCAGTTTGTTGCTCTGAAGCATTCAGGTGTGTGTTAACACAATGTCAAGGAGGAACGACAACAGCAATGATCTTAGAGAAGAAATTGTTCCTGCCCATTAAACCAGTGTTAATTTTGCTAACAATTTTAGTCCACTAAAATTGGTATTTAGTCGACTAAAACAATTCAGATGACTAAAATACGACTAAAACTAAAATGTTTTTTCAGTCAAAAGACTATGACTAAAACTAATTGAAATTTGCCACCAAAATTAACACTGCATTAAACCGGTATGAGTTATAAGGCCATTTCCAAACAATTTAAAGTCTGTTAAAGTGGAGAAGTTTGGCCATAATGCACAGCGCCATAAAGTTTGGCCATAATGCACAGCGAAAACACCAAACACAATACATCAGGATAAACACCTCATGCCAACTATTAAGCACAGTGGTGGAGAGGGGATGATTTGGGCTTGTTTGCAGCCACAGGACCTGGGAACATTGCATTGATTTCACCATTAACTCCTCTGTACACCAAAGTATTCTAGAGTCAAACGTGATTCCAACTATCATTAAGCTTGGCCGAAATTGGATCATGCAACAGGAAAATGATCTCAAGCACACCAGCAAATCTACAATAGAATGGCTGAAAAAGAAAAGAATCAAGGTGTAACAATGGCCCAGTCAGAGACCAGACCTCAACACGATTGAAATGCTGTGGCAGGACCTTAAGGGAGATGTGCATTAAACAAATGCCGGCTAACCTCAATGAGCTGGAGCAACTTTGTAAAGAAGAGTGGGCTAAAATTCCTCCACAAAGATGTGAGAAACTGATAACATCATACAGGAAACGATTACTTCAAGTTATTGCTGCTAAATGTGGTTCTACAAGCTATTGACTCATAAGGTGTACTTAGTTTTTCACACATGGCTTCATTTTTGTGTAATATGTCATGTGTTGTTCTTCATCTGAGGTTGTATTTATCTAATTTTATGTCCTGATATGTATAACCATAGAGTTTAAAAAGGGTGTGCTTTCTTTTTCCTATCACTGTATATTAAGAATTTAGTAAATCACATCATAATATAGCTAAAGCGCTCTGTGACCATGAAGAGGACATTGCAGCTTGGGGTCTGGTGGTAAAGCAATGGTGAGTTATGCTTACCCAACGCTGTCTGCCATGTTTGATCTTCAACTCCTTGCATTTATTTGCCAGGAACCAGCAGAGTACAACACTAATGTCTATGGAGTTTTCCACCAGACCCGGGGGCACAGCTTATATTGAGCAGTAGAATAGCACACACATCTCTCTCATCTGTGGCTGAGCTACATTCTTACTCTGAAATGCCATTCTGGAAAACATTTAATGACCTGGGACAGAATGCAGGTTTTTCTTTTGTTTTGTTTTTTTACTTAGACATTTCAACCCAGAGAGAAACACAGCATTCAAATCAAAACCTACCAAATGCACAAAAAACTGTAATGTTGTGTTATTTAAAATAAAGGGCTGAGTATATTATGACTTCTGTGTGCATTCTTTTATGATGAATGTGTTTCCTACTTTTCAGGGTATCACCAGGTTTACCTTTGGTCTATGGAAGTTCTGTGTGTAGTGTTCATTTAACAGATAAACAGGATTAAAGAAGCCTGCATCAACAGGGAATGAATAGGCCAAGAAATTCTCTAAAGTTATTAACATATCTGTATGGCAAAATAAAGCACACAGAAGCTATATTACATTAAAAAATTTTTTTTTCAGGAATAACAATAGTAATGATAAAAGATGACAGTTTTCCTTAAGTTGTTATGGTGCTTACGGTGTCCCTCAGTGTATTACAGCATTGGAACTTGACAAAAATAAGATCAAAATAAAACTTCACATACCAGTGCTATGTGCAAAGAGAGGAAGTAAGAAAGATGAGAACATGTAGGGCATTATCAACAAAACACCAAGAAGTAGTGAACTTGCAAATATTTGGCTAAAATAGACAGTTTGGGAAAATTCTCCAGGCTTGGAAGTTTTATTCTAATTTTTGCAATTCAGTATTTAATTCACTACAATTTGGCATTTAGCAAATAAAGCCCATAAGGATGAATATTGTATTATGGGTAAATAAGAGGTGTTTATGAAAGATAATCTATGCGATTAAGAGTTTAGGATTCTAAAAAAGAATTCAGAACCCTGAGAGTCAGCAGTTACTCATGGGGGTATCTAAACAACATTATTCATAGAACTGACAACATCCCTAAGAATGAATCTGTTTGAGATCTGATATGTCTGTTAAAATAGACCTATCATGTAATATGTGTAATTTATTAATTTTATATAAGTGTGTTTATTATATAAAGTAGCTGTTTATTTATTTTTTAACAGGCTTTGATAGTCAGGGAATTTACCAACTGAGCTACATTAACTACAATGACCTTTTGCAAATCCATCAATACGGCATGTATATGCTTGAAATTTTAAATCTGGACAAAATGCAGATGCCAGGTTTAACATAGTGGAACCTAAATTAAATGCTGTTACCAGAGGTCAGATAAATCCCACAAGAGACGGAATAGCTTTGACCTCTGGTTATGTCACCGCAGGCTGTCCGTTAAGAGCAGGATAAACAATGTGCAAGCTGCAGATAGGCAGAGTTAGACACACATAGAGGTGGAGTGTGACGTATTCTGCATGCTATGAACTGCAACGTGATGGAGGAACTAGCCTACCACAACCATGTCAAACTGGCCAGTCCTTGATGCTCCATAACACAAAACCAAACATTCTTTAACCCCATACATGCCAAATAATACATTGTTCCATTATTACAATCTGGTCCCTAAAGACCCCATGCATACATGAAGTGCTCTGCTTATTTAGTGTTTGCAACTCTATGGAGCATTGCATTGTGATATAGGACATTTAAAGACTGTTTTTGCTTGCTTGTTTAAATAAATATTTTGTCAATGATCCTCAACTGTAAATTCCCAGAATATTTAATAATAGGTTTTTTGATCCCCTATAAGTAACAAATGTGTGTGTCAGGTCTGAAAAATTAATAAAACAAGCTGTAGCGGTTATGTGTCTTGGAGTGTTCCATTAAATGTAGAAATCCACACAGTTCTACTTTGGAATTAAGGGTCATGTTCTGAAAAAAGGGACAAAGGATAACATTTCAGCAATCGCCATAGAAACCAGTGGGAACCATCAGGTACAGGAGTTGCAACTCTCAAGGACTGCAACAGTTATCATTCTCAGCCAAGAGAGTCACAGTGTGTATAACTGACAGCATAATTAGCAGGAGCCGTTTATAAAATTAATACAAACGTGTTTAGCTTAACTGCTTTAATATTGACATTATCTCCTAACTTTAAATCCCATTACTCTTTAACACGAGCAAGCTGTTAAGTGCTGTGCTACTACCATACCTCTCAGACAATTCCTGCTGTAAATGTCTCAGATTGTTCCCTCCACGCACAATCACACTCAGCTAGGTCCACAAACAATTACGCACAGCCAGCCCTCACACACAATCACACTCAGCCTAATCTCTCATATACACAATCACACTTATCTAAATCTACACATACACACATATCACACTCAGCCATTACATGAATCCTATATAAGTGTATTCCCTAATGTGATCAACAAGGGGGCCTCTTCTTTTATTTCTGCACCGAGGTCCAATGGTTCCTAGTTTCCCTTTTATATCTTCTCAGTAACTGAACCCAGCAATCTATAAATCAAGCCCCGTGTTTTTTTGTTTTGTTTTTTATTTCTCCTTCCATGTTGCACCAATTACAGCTGATTTTCAATGTTGTATTCAATTATATAATTGCCAGAAGAGATGATTTCCCTTTAAGGAGTTAATTAGGAAATATTTCCACTCCACTCCATAAACCAAACAGCTGTCACTTTCTCATATTTAGATCACATTTGATAAACAATCTCTCTTTTACCATACCGATTCTTATGTGATAGCAAGATATATTTCACCAACAATAGACAACAAAATTTACAATATGTAATAGTTGGCATTATTACAAATAAAGTAGGAATGCAGAGAAAACCGAAGCTTATATGGATACTCTAACCACCAAAGCAACTTGGAGTCTCAATGCTCAATTTTTTGCAATTTGGAAATTAACCCCTTCAGGACCAGCCTGTTTTGGCGATGTTGTACGTTAAGGACCAGGGCTCTTTTAACACTTTTGTGGTGTTTGTGTTTAGCTGTAATTTTCCTCTCTCTCATTTTCTGTTCCCATACAAGTTATATATTGTTTTTTTCAGGAGAAACTCGGAAGACTTTGCTAAACACAAATATTAACGTTTCAAAACAGTACAACGTATCACAACAATTATATCATCAGTAAAAGTGCTGTTTGTGTGTGGAAAATGCAAAAAAAAAGTAACTTTCACTGACAATATCATCGCTGTGATATGTTTTACTGTTTTGAATCACTAATATTTGTGTTCAGCGAAGTCTCCCGAGTAAAACAGTACCCCCCAATGTACAGGTTTTAGGGTGTCATAGAAAGTTACAGGGTAAAATATAGTGCTAGCAAATTAAATTCTCTGGACTTGCGGCCTGGGTTGTCAGGCAGGTCCCTCAAATTGCAATCAATAAAGTTACTTAATTATGTAAAAATATTACATAAACACACACACAGAATTTAAATATATATGCATATTTATATATTTGAAGTCTACATGTATATTTATATAATTTTGTATATGGACATAAGTATATTTCATATTATTTTTATTTATATATACATAGATATATATACAATTTCGTTCTAAGTGTATTTTGATATATATATATTTTAATATCAAAATACAGTTAGAATAGAAATTCATATAGATATAAATTTGTAAATCTTTTTATTATTTTCACATTTAATTTAATTATTTGTATTTTGTAATATATATATATATATATATATACACACACACACACACACACACATATATATATATATACACACACACACACACACACGTGTGTAATTTAATTATTAGTGTATTTTTATATTAATATATGTATATATTAATATAAAAATACACTTAGTATGACAATATATATATGATATACAGACATCGCCACTTCTGTGCTAGCGCCCTACTGGCCGCTAAGTAAATCATGTTTAATAATTGTTGCTCTGGACGTGGGAGGCAGACTGTTGGGCTGGAGAGAAGGCAGGCCCAGGGGTCTAACTGTAACGGTCTCTGCAGTATGTTTGTGCTAAGGCTGATGATTTGAACCCAGTATGCCTGTACTGAGGGGCACTTCCACCACATGTGCACATAGGTGCCTCGTTCACCGCAACCGTGCCAGCATAGATCTGTGGAGGTGATCTGCATGCGGAATTGTTTAAATGGTGTGGTGTACCACCTGAAAAGTGTTTTGAATGATTGTTCCTGGAGGGTGACGCATATTGATGATCTGGCTGTGGCCTCCCATATAGCCTGCCAATCGGAGCCCTCTAACGTCTCACCCAGGTCTGTCTCCCACTGATCTGTGTAACGTAACTCCCCCCATTCTTTGGCCTCCCCGCTAAGATGAGAGTACAGTGATGATATGAGTCCTTTGGGGTGTGTTTCTTGGTAGCATATATTCTCGAACCAGGTGAGGGGGAGGGTGGCTATCTCCTTGACTTCTTTTGAGCTAGCAAAGTCTCGCATTTGGAGGTAGCGAAAGAAGTCTCTGGTTGTTAGGGGGATTGTTCCTTGAGCTGGTCGTAGGTGACTATTTGGGTATATACAGTTGTTTTGATGCTTATAGGGTCCCTTTATGCTATTTTGTCTGGTCATTCACACCCCAACCCTAAAAATCTAGCTGGAAAAATATGGATTTATCCACTGGCAGAATGGACACCCAGATTGCAAATTTTGGGCCAAAATAACCAAAGTAACTTTGTTTTTAAATTTTGCAAATGCACTGTAAGAGACAACAAATCTTGACAGCCTGGCGCGAACAAGGTTAATGGGCCAATAGTACATGATCCCATGAAATCCATAGGAGCATATGAATCAGTCGAAGAACATACCACACCACATATATGTACCACAAGCCTAATCATCATGCATTGAAGCCAATGAGGTGAAGCAGAAAGATTACCAGCAAAGAGACAGTACCTCTTTAACCAAAATCAGCACTTTGCAACATAATTCAATACTTTTTTTTTTTTTTTAAAGGGACACTATAGTCACCAGAACAACTACACCTTATTGAATTTGTTCTGGTAAGTAGAATCATTACCTTCAAGCTTTTTGCTGTAAACACGGTCTTTTTAGAGAAAATGCAGCGTTTACATTACAGCCTAGTGATTACTTCACTGGCCACTCCTCAGGGTTAATCACTAAAATAAGAATTCAAAGTGAATTTCACATTTTTGACCAAACTGAAAACATAGCTGTCTTAGAAAATTCTTCTTTTTTCGTCTATTTTCATCTTAAATTTGAAATGCACTTTGAATTTACCTTGAACTCTCTTTAATGAATAGCCATGTCTGTCCAGAGCAAGCAATTTTGTGTGTATCCACCAAGGTTGTCTTAAAGGACAACTGTCACCTCAAATTTTTTATATATATATATATATATATATATATAATATAATAATAATAATAATAATAATAATAATAATAATCGCATGCAGCAGGCAGCCCAGATTTGGATGCAGGGCTGCCAGACTGCCACCTTGATGGATGCCCTAACAACTGATCCTCCTGGAGAAGTTCTACGACAACGCTGCTACGGAGTTCTAAGACTGGATGAGGAACAGATGACCTCTGACAATGGAGAAGTACCAAGACAGCTTGAGAACAAAACAAAGTGGGTTCCGCTCACTGCAGCAAACCAACGGCAACCCCATTACGAATTTAGCTGGTTACCTAGACAAACAGAGACGCACCATGGGGGATTAGACAAAGAGTGCGTTGAGTAGACAGAAGGATTAATCTATAGAGTGACCAAGGGTACCATAGGTAGGCTGCTCAAGTTACCAAAAGACAGCTAGTAGGCCTTATGAAGTACTGGGCTTAACTACTAAAACTCAGAAACTCAGGCACCTTTACATCAAGGGGGTTAAACCCTTCCTTCAATGGTTTAACCCCAAAGTTGCCTCCAGTTACCTCCTCCCCCGGCTGCTTCCTGCTTCTGAATTTTAGATTGGAAGCCCCTGGAGTAGGAATCAATTGATATTGATTTTTTTAGAGCTGATACCGATAATCTGTTAAAGGACCACTATAGTGCCAGGAAAACATACTCGTTTTCCTGGCACTATAGTGCCCTGAGGGTGCCCCCACCCTCAGGATCCCCCTCCCGCCCGGCTCTGGAAGGGGGAAAGGGGTAAAAACTTACCTTTTTCCAGCGCTGGGCGGGGAGCTCTCCTCCCCGTCGGCTAGCTGCGCGCGCATTCAGCCGGTCACATAGGAAAGCGTTATCAATGCTTTCCTATGGACGCTTGCGTGCTCTCACTGTGATTTTCACAGTGAGAAGCACGCAAGCGCCTCTACCAGCTGTCAATGAGACAGCCGCTAGAGGAAATAGGGGAAGGCTTAACCCATTCATAAACATAGCAGTTTCTCTGAAACTGCTATGTTTTTGAAAAAATGAGTTAACCCTAGCTGGACCTGGCACCCAGACCACTTCATAAAGCTGAAGTGGTCTGGGTGCCTAGAGTGGTCCTTTAAATTTCAGGCCGATAGCCGATAACTTACCAATATTCTGTACATTTACCATTTTGAGAAAGAAAAAAAAACTATTTCTACACAAATCTACTGTTAACTGAACATGTTTATTCTTTATTTTTTTGCAAATTTTTTTTTATTAAGGTAAATGCACAAAATATACATGCCAGTCAGAATTTATGTTTTCAAGAATATATGTGTGTGTGTGTGTGTGTATAGTGGATGCAGTGAAAGTATTTGATAAGTGAATGCAGTGTGTGTGTAGTCTGTGTGTATAGTGAATGCAGTGTTTGTGTAGTGTGTGTATAGTGAATTCAGTGTGTGTATAGTGAGTGCAGTGTGTTTGTGCAGTGTGTGTATAGTGAATGCAGTGTGTTTGTGCAGAGTGTGTATAGTGAATGCAGTGTGTTTGTGCAGAGTGTGTATAGTGAATGCAGTGTGTTTGTGCAGAGTGAATGCAGTGTGTTTGTGCAGTGTGTGTATAGTGTGCGTATAGTGAGTGCAGTGTGTTTGTGTAGTGTGTGTATATAATGAATGCAGTGTGTTTGTGTAGTGTGTGTGTGTGTGTGTGTGTGTGTGTAGTGAATGCAGTGTGTAAAAATTGGTAGTACTTTCTGCCCAGCCTACAGGGAAGGCCCGCAGGGTCTATTGGCTTCTCTCCATATGAATTATTATATGGACGGCGGATGAGGGAACCATTAGACCTGGAGAGGGAACACCATTGTACCATATGTTCTGGAGCCAAATTAAGGGAGATGTACCTTAACCGGATCCATTCGAGAGAAATGGGCTCAGAAAGCAGCTGCAAGCAGCTCAGAAATGCTAGAAAAGACAGTATGATCGGGGCACCTGAGACAGCACCTTTCAGAGGATGAACTCAGAGACTTCACGTTTGTGTATATGGGATGATATATCTACACATGGGGAGAACATTTCTTGCACATATTGAGGGAGTTAGATAGCCGCAGGACTAAAACTACGACACAACAAGCGTAATGTGCGGATGGCGGAGGTGAAGTATCCGAACTGGCCAAAATAGAGGCCGTAGTGAAATGACCCCAACCCCATACAATATAATCCAGTTTATGGCCCTCTGCGGTACTTTTGGTTACCATATGAGATTCTTACCTGACTATAGCACCATTGCAAAGCCCCTGACTGACCTGACAAAAAAAATCTGACCCAACCATATGCTTTATAGTCCATAAAGATGCTTTCATTTTTGGACTGGGAACGGTGGCGAGCCAAGTCAGGGACAACATGAAAGAGTATCAAGCAGCATTTAACAGTAGTAAGCTCCTTCCGCAAGAAGTCAGCTATAAGTCCTTCACCGTGACAACCGACCATAATTCCCTATTGCCGAGATGGATCCTGGCCCTTCAACCATATATAACCTCACTTGAAGCCTAAAATAAAATATACCCGGACATCCTTACGCTGACTCGTCTGGATCTCTGTGTGTCGCCCGGACTATGGATCAAAAGGGGAGCCATGTTACTAGACAGTACTAACTAAGCAGAGAAGATTGATATTAATCCTGCTTTCTCCTAGCAGACCATGAAATACAACCACTTGGTCACCTTTCTGAGCAGGTTCTAACTTCTGGACCATCCTTCCCAATCAGGCTGGCCACGTGGAACTGTTCATCGGCTCAGAACTGAGCCACGGCTAGTCAAACCTTTAACCGGGTAGCAATCCTACATCATAAAGAAAATCAGGGTTCTGTTATGGTTAAGCTATCCTGGGATACCTCATATGGGGATTTTACAGGGGGAGAGGGTGAGGAAATAGAATTGTATATTTTGAGAATGTGTCCAGTTGTCCAGAGGTTAATTAGATTAGCGACACTCAATCTACTTCTCTCCCAGATTGTTTTAGTTAACGACCCACTACCTTTTTGTCTGTGTACAAATGTGTGCACTGTAACCCAATAAAGCACACTCCATCAAGTTTACTCTTCGGAGAGATTCTGGCAGAGATACTCTGGTAGATAGAGTCTCCAGGTGCACGTAGCTCAGAGACACCCACTTAACTGTACAAATAATCTGGAAGGTAACTCTGCATTAGTCAAACCAATTCATCCCAGAGAAGTAGAGAAATGCAAGGTTTAAAACACACAACTTACAGCAATCTTTTACTTATTATCCATATAGAGATTTTGCTCACTTTTAATCAGACTCAAAAGAACTAGTCAAAGAAAAAACTCTTAAAGGAACACTATAGGCACCGAAACCACTCATCTGCCATGTACCTGTAGATCTCAGCCAACGAGGTGGGGCCAGCTGCAGAGAGAGCATCACGGCAATGGAGGATAATTAAATTCACCTTTCTACTTCACACGGGAGTATACCAGTACCCTAACTAGTTAGCAGCTAGGAATAGCATTTGCATTCCTAACACTAATCTGTTCCTTTAAAGTTAAGACCACTTTATCTCATTGCAATGCAACTTCTATCTCATTTCAACTTCCAGACAGCGTTTGACTCTCTGAAAAACGTATGTCCTAACACTTTGCATTAGGATGTCCAACATTTTCAAAATCTCCAAAGCATTGATTCAGTGCTTTTCTATGGGGAAGGTCTAATGCATGCGCATGAGGTTCCCCATCAGCTGATGTCACCGGAGGAGTAGAGCGTTCCAGCACTGAGGTATCTCGACGCTGGAAAGAGATAAGTGGAAAATGAAAAGGTTTTAAACCTTCAACTTGCGGGGCTTGTTCGTCGCATTGATGATTACTTAAGTGCCTTAATTGTTCACCACAGCTTTGTTATTTTATCATCGCAAAATAAAAAAAATTAAAAAAAGATTTCACCTTTGAATAGGCTACATAGGCCTGTCTGTTAGCACTCCAATGGCAAATTCAACTTCAGGTCTCTAAGGCACTGCCTTAATATTACTTCCTCCTAGAATTGGCTAAATAATATAAATGCACTACCAAAACATTACTTTTAACATACAAATCAAAAACTATATACAGTGAATGCATGTGTAATATTTTACACACAGATCGCTTTTCTTTTTCTTTGGAAGAATGATCTTTATTGGAGGATTTTCCAGGTAATAAAAAGTTAAAAACCACACAAATACACAAAGATGCAGTAAACACGGCAATATAAACACAAAATGTCTTGCCACACGTTATGCAACACAATACTGAATTGACAAGTACAACAGTGAAAGACAATGCTATTTGGCAACTGAACAAAACATGCAATAGGCCTTGTTCGCATACTTGCAGTGCTATAGATCACTGCATCTTTAGAGCCCGGGGAAGAAGAGAAAAAGATAAAGGAAGAAGAAAAGAGTTGAAGGACATAGAAGAGACAAGAAAAAAAGAACTCTGTAAGACCTGCTGGTGAGGCTGAATCTACTTTGCACACAGATCTCTTTTCTATACATTCTACAAACAGCTCCAAAATGCTGAGAATGATATGCGGAGCTCAGGCTCACTAACATACAAGACAAAAGGGGTAAAGGCTTAGAAACAAAAGGATAGTATTACTACGTTGACAACATTATTTACTAAAGTGTGAGTTGCAAGGAATTCAAAGTGAATTTAACATTTCAGTCTAAAGTTGGCTACATGAAACCAGATCACAGCTGGATTGTTCTAATTTAATAGTGTTGGCCTTTTACAAATAAACCTGAGATATATGTAGATCTATTCTGAAGAATCTGTCATCATTAAAGTGGCACTTACGGAGTCCTAGCATTATTTGCACAGACCCCTCAAGGTAACATATCCACTTGTGTAAGAGGGAGGGAGGTTAAGGGGAAAGGCATCTTACCCTCCTCAGTGCCACCATCTTCCCAGTGCTGAGCTCCTGGCGGCTTTTCCTGCCAAAAGTTATCATCACGACTCTACTAGATTAGATTGTATAGTCAGTCTCAGGCTTGGGTGATTTCAAAGAAATTTCAACATAATCAAAAACAGCTTTTTGTTTAAAAAAAGAAGCTACCTTAATAAAAAGCTCATTAATGGCAGCATCTTTTTAGAGTCTCATATTACCATAGCAAGGAAATTTAAATATTCAAGGTATAGGAAGATGACTTTTCTTGACCCACAGTTATTCGAGATACCAAACAATATCTACAGTTTTAAACTGATTGCTATAAATACAGAGCTGCTCAGTTCTTCAGGAAATTAAGATGGTTCACAAAATGCTCACTCTAGTAAATATGATAGATGGACAGAGAGGGATCTTAAAAAAAAAAAAAAAGGCCCCTTTCAAATAACCCCCCAGCAGCAGTCAGCTACAAGTACATACCCAATTCATTGCATGCACTCTTTTTTTCTCAATCTGAGGGCTGCCTGATCAACTGGAGCACAAAAATATAGCAAGATCAAGAGTTAGCAGTGCTCAAAGCACTTAAATCCACCAACTGAGGTTTTTTTTAAAGGTAAAGTTCTTAAGGTTATGAACAAACATCCCCCACAAGTAAGTGTTCCTGGTCAAGACACCTAACATATCTGTCTACCTCAAATCCTCGTAGACTGTAAACTCGTTTGAGCATGACCTTATTCATATCCCTTTTCTATAATTGTAAAGTGTGGTGGAATATGTTGGCGCTATATAAATAATAATAATAATAATAATAATAATAGTTGTGTATATTAAACCAGGGAAAGGATAAGACCTCAGAAGGTCTTTTCTGGTGATACATTTTGTACCCTTGTGGCAATCTTTTCATATTTTGATATAACCTTCATGATGGCTTTGCTAAATTCCCTTGGAGGGTTGTACTTCAAAAATACAAAATTAACAGGTAAAACAAAATCACCTTATATTTTTTCTGAGCTTTCACTGTGGTACTTAAAGAAATACTCCAAGCAACATAACTACAGCCTGCTGGAGTGGATACGGTGACAGGAGTGCCCTAGTGTCCTCCGTGCGTGATTTGTCAAACTGTTTTAGAATGGGCGCAGGAGAATCCTGTCAGCTACACTAAGCTACTAGGGGCCGTGCAGGGCCATGTAAACTGGCTAGATGAAGTATGGGAGACTAAGGGGATGCAATTAAGTTGACAAAACATTCTAAAGTGGTTTCACAAATTACACTGGGAGTGCCCTGGCAGCATAACTATTATAGCAAGATGAAGTGATTATGGCACTTTGAGTGTTCCTTAATTATGGATTTCTATATCAAGAATGCATACACAAAAAGAAGAAATAAAATCCAGGGACTGCATACTTCCAGTAAAATTATTTCTTCATTAACATCATGCATGCAAAAGCAAATATAGAGTCACAATAGAGTAAATGGGCGATGATTAACTTATTGTTGAACTGGAGGCCTACAACACATTGTAGGTTTATATTTATCGGTACAGTAAGAGGACAAGCACGGACTTGTTTGAGCCTTGCTGATTCCCATATCCTCCATTCTCTGCTACTGTACTAACACAAAATATTTCTAAGTTACAACAGACCCATATGGACATACATAGCAATAACTATTAGGACTACACAGATGTGAAAAATAAAGTCAGAAAAGAAAAAATGCAATGCTAGTATAGACACGTGCTAAGTAAAAAAATATGTATCCAACTATAGACTGCATATACAGTGAAGGGCCTGCAACACTGAGCTACAAAATCATGAAGAAAAAAAAAAAAAGAAGAGCATGTAAAATTTAAAAA
The DNA here is from genome assembly GCA_933207985.1 of Pelobates cultripes. Taxonomy (NCBI): domain Eukaryota; kingdom Metazoa; phylum Chordata; class Amphibia; order Anura; family Pelobatidae; genus Pelobates; species Pelobates cultripes. Next base: position 67,893,139 of record OW240914.1, on the reverse strand, counting down.
TTAACCCAAAATGCACAACTCTTGAAAAGGAATTCACACTCTTGGGTGTGTATTCACTACACTTGGAATTGTAATGAAGTAACAGGGAAAGTGCAATGCTTAGCCCAATATAATAGAGTCTGGAAAATTGCAGAATTTTTCCAGTTTGGGCATTTTGACCTGATTTGTAAATCCCTACAATTGCCAATTTTGTGAATGAATTGTTTTTGTTCAATTACATGACCTTGCACAGAATAGTTCTATAAGAGGGCAGGTCAACAGATAACCTTTTAGCTCTGGTAGAACGTGAACTACCATGAGAATACACAGCCCACAGGTGGCAGAGCATCATCAGCATTGTAGTCCTACAGCTGCAAAGCTACGTGTTAGAAAACCATGTCTTACACTCACAACACATTAAAATGTGGCATGCTTATCAATAGCTGGGGCCAACCAATGCATCTGCACTTGAAGATTATCTGTGTGTGTGCATGAAGACCAAGATTAACAACACACAACATTCCTAAATAACAGATCTAAAACACAGATATCCCCCAAATAATGTTTAAGCAGTATATAAAACTATGGCAAATATACTAAGATTCTATGCACGTAAAAAAATTATGCAAGATAAAATGGTTTACATAATCACAGTACAGAAAAGAAAAAAAGAAAAACAAGGCTGTTCATAAATGTTTTGCAAGAACATGTGTTCTTCATCTAATGTAATTTACACATGACCTTGACATTGTTATATGTCATAGAATTACTAAAACTACCTTTCCACTACTGTGTGTTAATAGTACCAGTTCCACTGCTGTTTATTAATAAGCAACCAACACAATAGACAGAGCACAATTAGGTTTTCCTTTTGCAGCTTTATGTGCACATTCATTTTTACTTAACAGAACAATGTAAAAAATAAATAAAAAAGAATCAGTCCAATACTGCTCAGGTTTATTTATAAGAATTTGGGTGTGGATGTTGATCTGGTGCAAAGAGTATTACATTTGAATGACAAGGTCAAGGGATAAAACCCTACCACTGCCTATGATCATGAGAAAAAATAAATAAAAAAAAAAGCTTATTAGTTGAAGGACCATGGGCTTTACAGGGTTCAAGCATGCATCACTGGTATATTTTTCAGTCTCGAAACAAAATTGAGACATCATTTGATCAACCACCTCCAAAAGCTCTGCCTTAATTGGAAACAAAATAATCCTGTTCATTCAAAAAAAAAAAAAACACACACACACACACACACACACACCCCAAAACCTGACCTATACAAAAGAAAACCTTCACACACCAATACATGCACTTAAAATGAGGGCACAAATATATATATATATATATATATATATATATATATATATATATATATATATATACACACACACACACACACACACACACACACACACAATGTAATGCTGCATTAGAAAATAAGGCAAACCAATGCATGCATAACATAACTGGCTACTGCAAACGCTGTTCAATGCCAGAAAATTAAATGCCTAAGCACATCCTTATTGATTTCAGGTAAAAATAAAACATTTAGTCCTTATAATTTAAAAATGTATGTCATCTTACATCTTTAAAGCAAAAAATGAAAATATGTACTGCGATGTAAAATGATGCAGCATTGACTCCCATATACACTAAAGAATATGCTTTAACAAACAAGTAGCCATTTTGCCAAGGATTTGACATGACACCAGCAGAGAAGGAATATAAACAGCATCTACTGCTGATTTTTCTTCTCGACACAGCAAAGGGGAAAAAAACAAACAAAAAAAAACCCATTTGTATAAATATAGCATATACATAAAAAAAAATAGCACGTTTTAGTAACATGATCAATCACCACAATCATCCCATAACATCTGCAGAAAACAGGAAAAAAAAAAAATATATATATATATATATATATATATATATATATAGTGATCTGCATGCTATGCTTGTAGATAGAGCAAATAATACATTGAAACAGGTGTGATTTTTATCCATCAGAATTAGACCTTCCCACAAGGCATCAGTCTAGTGACCTGATGTAAGGAAAAAAATATCAGCCAACCATTCAGCACATGAGAAAGCATCTGACCACCTTTGTTATTCTTGTGAAAAATATCTTATGCCAGTGAATGGAGGAAAAAAATATCAAATGCATCCTAGCAATCTGCATTTTTTTTTTTTTTTTTTTTGGCTCTAAGAGGTGAAAAAAATGATGTGAACAAACAATAATAAAAAAAAAATGTAACAATGTATGGCAATGGAACCTATAAATATATATTTAAAAAATAAAAAACTGCATCATGATCTGCAGCAATGCATTTGATTATGTATCATAGAGCAGAATATAGAATAACCACATGAGATCAATAATACACCAGCAGTTATTCTTCTTCCTTCCAACTGCAAAATAAATATCTCACCTGCCCCTCCTCCACTAAAACACATCTTGAGCTGCCACTACCAAACCAACTTCTATTTTTACTCTGCATTTATTTCCAGTTTGAGGAGATACATAGCAAGCCATGGCAATGAACAATGAGGGATCAGAGGAGGGCAGGGGGACAGGAGATGCAGTCAGTTCTGACATTCTGGAATGTTGCAGGGAGAGGATTCTATTTGGAATATTTATTATCAGAAATGGAGAATAAAATGATAGGATGAATGAATAGTTGAGGAATGAGGGCAGAAGGTGTTTTTTTGGCAGGGGGCTTACCAGATGGAGTTCTTGATTTTCTGTTGCAGTGCATTGGCCTCTGTGCCCTGCAGACCTGTCACCAAGGCTGGCAGTGCCCCTGGGGCAGAGGGGGGCAGCTGGGGCTGCTCAGGCCGCTGTTTTCTGGGTGCTTGCTGCTGCTCCTCGGCCATGATTGCTGATGCTGAGCTCGGGGTGTCGGTGTCTGTGTTCGAGCTGGGGAGGGGTGGAAGCAGGAGGACGGAAGAAGCTCTGCACACTAGGCCTTCACCCCGACCTCGAGTGAGCCGCCTTCCCCCTGCTGGAGGGACATGACTGGGGCAAGTGGGCCAGGGGAGGGGGTCTGGGAGCACCTACAGCCGTAGGGACGCGTGGAATCGGGTGAGGGGCATGGTGAGGGGAGCGGGCGGGCTGGGTCACACAGGGCAGGGGAGGACGGGGGTTCTGGGTGGAGAGGACCGAGGACGGCGTGTCATTAAGGGGGGAAAGGTGAATGTGCCCCCAGCCAGCGGCGCTATGACTGTATCCAGCACCTGGTCCCACTGTAGCCGCCAGCAGCCCGCACGGCGCTCACTGGAGAGGAGCGGAGGCTGCACCCGGAGCGCGCATGCGCAATGCGCTTAACAACATCCACCACTATACAGCATAACAACATCCACAGACTGACAACATCCACTATACACAGACTGACATCCACTACACAGCATAACAACATCCACAGACTGACAACATCCACTATACACAGACTGATATCCACTACACAGCATAACAACATCCACAGACTGACAACATCCACTATACACAGACTGACATCCACTACACAGCATAACAACATCCACAGACTGACAACATCCACTATCCACAGACTGGCATCTACTATACAGCATAACAACATCCTTATACTGACAACATCCTTATACTGACAACATCCTTATACTAACAACATCCACTGTATACAGACTGATATCTACTACACAGCATTACAACATCCACAGACTGACAACATCCACTATACTGACAACATCTACTATACACAGACTGATATCTACTATACAGCATAACAACATCCACTATACACAGACTGACATCCACTACACAGCATAACAACATCCACAGACTGACAACATCCACTACACACAGATTGACATCTACTACACAGCATAACAACATCCCTATACTGACAACATCCTTATACTGACAACATCCTTATACTAACAACATCCTTATACTAACAACATCCACTGTATACAGACTGATATCTACTACACAGTATTACAACATCAACAGACTGACAACATCCACTTTATACATACTGACATCCACTATATATCATAACAACATCCTTATACTGACAACATCCAGTGTACAACATAGCAACATCCGCTATATACAGACTGACAACGTCTATCACGTTACAGCATAACAATATCCACTATACTGCATAAAAGCATCCACTATATGCAGACAAACAACATCTGCATACTGACAATATCCACTATTACAGCATAACAGCATGACCATACACAGCATAACAACATCCACAGACTGACAACATCCACTATACACAGACTGATATCTACTATACAGCATAACAACATCTTTATAATGACAACATCAACTCCACACAGACTGACAAAATCCACTATACAGCATAACATCCACAGACTGACATCTACTACAAAGCATAGCAACATCCACAGACTGACAACATTCACTATACAGCATAACATCCACTATACAGCTTGATATCTATTGCACAGGCTACCATACAGCATGACAACATCCACATCATGTGATATAGAGCAGATATGTGATTTGCAGTGTGAGTATATACATAAAAGCACTATCACTTTAATTGTTTAGTTTTGACACTGTATTTGTTTTTGCATTGTTCTTTTTATAACGTTAAAGGACCACTATAGTGCCAGGAAAACATACTCGTTTTCCTGGCTCTGTAGGGTCCTTGTGTCCCCCTGACCCTCTGGGTCTCCCTCCCGCCGGGCTCTGGGGTGAGGAAGGGGTTAAAATCTTATCTTTCTCCAGCACCGGGCTCCCTCGGCGCTAGGAAATCTCCTCCTTCTTCTGCTGTCATCGGCTGTATGCGCAGGCGCTGCAAGAGACGCGCGTGCATTCAGCCAGTCCATAGGAAAGCATTCTCAATGCCTATGGATGGTGGCGTCTTCTCACTGTGAAAATCACAGTGAGAAGCGCCTCTAGCGGCTGTCAATGACTTCTCTGAAACTGCTATGATTACAGCTGCAGGGTTAACCCTAGATGGACCTGGCATCCAGACCACTTCATTAAGCTGAAGTTGTCTGGGTGCCTTTAATTTTGCATTATATATATTCACAATGCTCTTACAACAGATTAATTAAATGCACTTCAGTTCTTTTAGCACTAGCATTAGTTAATTTACCCCCACGTTAAAATTACTGAAGGATCCACAAATATTGGGGTACTGTGGCATAGTGGCGGGCTTAACACAATATGGCCATATGGTGGAACTGAACAGATGAGTTCAAATAGCCTTGTAAAATTTTAAACTATATTTTTGTGTGTGCGCTGCACCTTCATCTGTTTTTTGTAACATCCACTACAAAGGCAAGTTACCATATTCTGATATATACAGCATGACAACATCATTATAAGGAATGCTAACATACTATACACAGCAATTAATAATTGTGCCAAAAAAAGGACATAAATTGCCTACTGGGCAAACAAGTAACAGATAGGATCAAGATAAATCAATAAAAAGGTAATGCATATTTGGCATTAAAGGAAGAATTTCAGCACCATAACCACTACAGCTGTACTGCTAATGGTGTCAGGAGTGTCCTGGTGTCCTCCCAGGGTACATAGTCGAACTATCTGAGACTGACTTGACAAAGTACCTGGGGTCTGCCAGACCCCTTTTCCACCTTTTCTGGGGCTGGAAACTTTACCACTGAGCCTGGCAGTGCTGGGAGGTACTGAACTGAGAGTGCTCATCTGACTCTCTCAGCCAATGAGCTAGACCTGCACAGCAAGACTTACAGTTCTTATCAACATTATTCAACCCCATTAAAAATCAGGTTTATTGTAAAAATGTACAGACTTTCAGCTGTTCAACAAATCAAACTAAAGCAATTTAAATAGCCAAAATTTCAACTGAAAATGCTACTTATAATGACTTGTCCAGTCTCAGAATTATTCAACCCCCTGAATAGAATCCCTCACAACAGCAATAATATGCAAAACAGGTGTTGTCTCAAGTACACCTGGTGCAACTAATCAAGGGCTCCTTGAACTGGAACACTTGAAATACCTGAACTGGTTAGGGGTTTGTTGAGTGTCACATTTGACTACATGTTAGAAATATGGCTAAGTCAAAAGAATGGTTCACAAAGTTAAGAGAAGAGATCATCACCCTTCACAAACAAGGAACGGGATACAAAAAGATAGCAAAGGCACTGAATTTTCCTAGAGACATTGTTGGAAGCATAGTTGGCAAGTTCAAAGTTGAAGATTGACTATCTGGATGGGGCAAAAAAAGGAAGCTATCAATGGCTGCAACCAGATTTCTGAGAATGGTGGTTGTGAAAAAAAAACCTGGAGTGACTGCAAAAGACCTGCAGCAAGACTTGGCAACAGGCACTGAAGTTTCAGTGAGCACAGTAAGGCATGTACTAAATGCAGAAGGTTTCCATGCCAGAATTCCAATGCCTACAGCACTACTGGGCAAAAAGCACATGAAAAATCAACTCCAATATGCTCAAAAGCATATAAATAAACCACAGAAGTTTTGAGATTCTGTTCTGTGGAGTGATGAAACAAAACTAACTTTTCTGCCCAATGGATAAACGGTATGTCTGGAGGAAGAAGAATGAAGCATACGCTTCAAAGAACACTTTGCCTGCAGTTAAAGGGACACTCCAGGCACCCAGACCACTTCTGCCCATTGGAGTGGTCTGGGTGCCAACTCCCACTACCCTTAACCCTGCAAGTGTAATTATTTCAGTTTTTTATAAACTGCAATAATTACCTTGCAAGGTTAACTCCACCTCTAGTGGCTGGCTACTAGACAGCCACTAGAGGGCACTTCCTGGTCCATAGCACAGAAAACATGTGCTAGAGCGTCGCTGGACGTCCTCACACTGTGTGAGGACCTCCAGCATTGCTCAATTCCCCATAGGAAAGCATTGAAAAGCATTTTCAATGCTTTCCTATGGAGTGCTCTAATGCGCATGCGCGGCATTGCCGCGCATGTGCATTAGGTCTCTGCAGGTGGGATCAGTCTCACCCACCGACCGACGTAATGAAGAGGAGGAGCAGCGGCAACCCAAAACCACCGCCGAGGAACATCGGCGGGGGTCTCGAGTAAGTGACTGAAGGGGTTTTCACCCCTTCAGCAACCGGGGATTGGGAGGTAGAAGGGAGAGGGGACCTGCAGTGCCAGGAAAATGGATTGTTTTCCTGGCACTGGAAAGTCCCTTTAAGCATGGTGGTGGCTTGTTGATGCTCTCGGTCATTTGGCATCTTCTGGCATTGGAAAGCTGCAGCGTGTGGAAGGCAAGATGTATTCATTGAAGTATCAGTAAATCCTAGGAGAAAACATCATGCCATCTGTGAGGAAGCTAAAGGTTGGCTGTCATTGAACCTTCCAACAAGACAATGATCCCAAGCATATCTCAAATTCCACCAAGGCTTGGTTGCAGAAGAAGTCCTGGAAAATTTCTACAGTCACCTGATTGAACCCCATAGAAAATCTCTGATGGGATTTGAAGAAGGCAGTTGCTGCACGCCACCCCAAGAATATTACTAATCTGAAGGCCATTGCTCATGAGTAATGGGCTAAGATTCATCAGGAATGCTGCCATAAGCTGGTGTCTGGCTGTGCATCCAGTTTTCAGTAAGGTTGCTCTACTTAGTACTAAAGATGCTTGCCAAGATGCTTGCCATGAAAGGGTTGTCATTTTGAAACTGGAGTAGTAATTATAAATTGCATTTTAAGTTGAATTTGGGGAAACCACTTGAAGCATTCGTTGTGTTGAGCTATTTCAATTGCTTTTGTTTAATTTGTTCATTGCCAAATGCTGAAAGTCTGTAAATTTTGCATTGGAGCATTTCTTTAATACCACATATATTAAAGTGGCACTGTCGCCCCTCCTTCCCCCTCCAAAAACATTGTATTTCATAAACTTAGAATCTTTATGAAATACTCGTTTTTACCGTTTTGGAATTTCGCTGAAATTCCATCCCAGTGAATAGATATACAGAAACAAAGTAGGGACTTCTCTGTCGCTGCATTTTGGAGGGTCTTGCATAATCCCCCACAGGCCCAATGCTGTACTCTCGCGCATGTAACCTTTGATCAGTCTCTACTGGTGGTACACCCATTTTCTAACACAACACCAATAACTAGTAGAGTAGGAGCGTAGAGTACATAGGCTAATTAGATTCAACCTAGGGCATTTCCGGTGCTCAAAATATAAAAAAAAAAAAAGAAACTCCTAGACAAGAGAATTAACCCCTAATCTACAGCGAATTGGGGAGTGGTGAGAATGTGTCATTCAAATGGGGTATGTAAATATGTCTACAGCTAGGGAATAGTCTTATTTTGACAGCCCTTTACACCTGCACAAACACTGTCAAGACCATGGGAAGGTAGTACAGTGCTATAGACAGGAATTTAAAAGAAAAAAACAAAAAAAAACTATGCCTTTTTGTTTCAAAAGTATATACAATTATGTCACTGAGTCCTGTTTCCCTACAGGTGTAAAAGGTAGGATTCGGGTAACATCCCATGTGTGGAGGTTAGTTTCATTTTTTGCTACGTCCGCCTGACCCAGGGCCTTGAGAAATGCAGCACCCTCTGCAGTACCAGCAGCTTTAAATGATTTCTTGTCCTTGATGACTGTAATGCACAGGTTCTCAACCTCTGGTATGCAAACCACAGGGGGTATACGCACCACAAGCAGGTGGTACAGCAGGAGACTGCCGGCTGTGCATTAATGCAGAGTAGGCACCTGCTTATCCGACAGCAAGTATTTGCTGTGCCCGAATGTTGCGTCCGGAGGGCAGAATGAAGACAGGCAGTGAAAGAGTGCTGATGTCCATGCTCTTCCAGGACTGCTCTCTCAGATGCCCTGGCGTGCAGTGCCCAAAGAAGACAGCAGCCAAACTAAACCTCAGTGAAAAGATCCCCACTGGACCCCAAGGAAATATTCCACCCCAGATCTCCAAAAGGTAGGGAGGCTGGGTGGACTTAAATAAAAGTAATACAAATAAATACATTTGTGTGTTTGTGTCAGTCAGTGCGTGTGTGTCTGTTAGTGAATGAATGTGTGTCTGTAGGTGTGTAAAAACATAAAAAGATGCGCTGTGTCTCTAAGACATGCAAAAATCACACAAATATCCGTGTAGAATATAGTAAATTACTAGTGCAAATACGTGCATATAGAATGCTGTGCCAATTTAGTAACAGATATCACATTGAGTAAATAAAGTGTAGAAATATATTACTTAAGTGTATAATCCGTGATACACTTACATTGTAAACAAGGGCTAATATCCAGCCAAATAGCAAGTACATAAAAAGAAGACAAAAACACATAATAGTGCAACTCTATGAAATAACTGAATAGGAAAAAGCCAAAAATATGACTCACAAACGGAGAGCAGTGCAGCCTACTCTAACTTTGATGGCTCCAAAATAACCAGGATAGGCAGCTTGGTAATGTAGACAGGAATTTATTGCAGGGGAACCACATAAAACAGCTTTTGTACAGAAAAAAGGATTTAGTTATTTGTGATGTATCATCACCAGATACTTCTATTCCCCATGTTTTAGGATGTAAAGTAGTTAAATAATGTCTACTTAAATCTAAAAAGTTTTCAGAAATACATGTTGATTTTTTGAAAGAAAGCATACAATGAATTTTAAATAATAATTATTTTACATTTAATTCTAAGTTGTATTTAAAATGTCAGGAAACGGCTATGGGGACCAGGTTTGCCCCCTTGTTATGCCAACTTATTTATGGCAGGATGGGAAGAAACCTTCATCTACAGTGGTCATGAATGGGAGGCAAACCTGGTCACATACCGTAGGTATATAGATGATTTGTTTTTCATTTGGAATGTTTCAATAAATAATCTAGAATGTTTTTTAGAAAGACTGAATAACAATGAGTGGGGAATCATTTTAACGAGTGTTTTCCGTTTAGAGAGCATCAACTTTTTAGACTTTAAAATATATATTGATAAAGACGAAACCAAAACTAAAAACTTTTTCAAAAAGTTTGGTGCTAATAGTTATATAAGATATGATAGCGGACATTATAAACCCTGGTTGGATAACATACCGAAAGGGCAATTTAAAATAATAAAAAGAAACTGCACAGATGAAAATTAATTTTTAGAACAAGCGGAAATTATTAATAATAAATTTATTCACAAATGTTATCCAGAACAAGTAATAAATAAGGCACTTAATGAGGTGAGAAATACCAATCTAGATAATCCTATAGAAGGATCAGAATTAAACAAGAAAGATAACACATTAATACCTTTGGTATTTGCTTTTAATCAGGATTCTACCAAAATTAAGTCCATAGTAAAAAAACATTGGAATATGTTTAAAAAAGATAATGAGTTGTCTAAATTGTTACAAGAAAAACATTTTATTACCTTTAGAGAAGCTCCAAGTTTTAACTTTTAATCATCCTAAAAAAGAACCCCCTACTATCTTCTTAAATGAAATAAAAAAGGATTTTACTCACATAATAAGTGTGCAGGCTAAAGATAAAGCTGTGATCAACACCGTGGATCTGCGCATTTTAAAAAATTACCACAATAACGACCCAAAAGACCTCATGTTTTTAGGCATCCAGATAGTAAAAAAAACAGAAAGAGTAGGTAATTATAGTCTAAATATTGGTAACGCAAATTAAGTGGGTTCATAAATTAAAAACTTTGGAACCCAGGGGTTTAAACATTGAATTTGATTTATACAATGTTATATGATATTTAAAATTTTTATATTTTGGACTTCTAATATTTTTTATGTTTTTTCTTCCCCATCTAGTAGGTCTTCCTTTCAAGTACATTTACATATTCTATGTGTGTATTTATACTAACTACTATATCTATATAGTATACCTATATAGTTCTTTAATATATATTTTTTCATGAGTACAAGAAATTTGATTGTTTGTAAATTTTTATTTTTCTCTCTCACTTTTAATTTTTGAATTTTTTTAATATTACATTTTTATATAGATTTTTAAGTAACTTGCTTTTTGTGATTTAATACTATTTTTAACATTTTCATATTGATATCCTGGTATAATATTTATTTCTTGTGCTAGTGAAACATATGGATAAGTTCTTTTAAGATGTCTAATTTAATAAAGTATAATTGGTTTTAAGATATATTTTGTTTGTATAAATAAATGTGGACATATGCATTAAGTTGCAAAATTGAAATTGCACTAAGACAGATACAGATATCTAATTAAAAAGGGCCGTCTTTGTAAGAACGAAATTACGAACGCCCACATAGGCGGACTTAAAAGGAATAATCAGCAAAGGTCTGGCAGATCCAACGAAGCCTTCGTCACGGCGAAACGCGTCATCACTCAAGAACGTCATCACGTAGACGGTCACGACGTCAGAGGGTTCGAGACCACGCCTCCCGATTCTAGCGACCAGCCGTACTTGAACACAGAGAGTTACAGAAAAGCCAGCACATGTACCCTCACAGAGTTCGTACCTCAAGCTTACTGGGAAGATCTTTTTTTCTGTACAAAGGCTGTTTATGTGGTTCCCCTACTATAAAATTCTGTCTTCATTACCAAGCTGCCTATCCTGGTTATTTAGCCTCCCAGTGCCCGGACTGCCACCACTAACACATCTGTAGGGCTCCTGCCTCCCAGTGCCTGGACTGCCTCCACAACCACTTACACATCTATAGGGCTCCAGCCTCCCAGTGCCCGGACTGCCACCACAACCACTTACACAACCACTTACTCATCTGTAGGGCTCCCAGTGCCCAGACTGCCACCTCAACCATTTACATATCTGTAGTGCTCCCAGTGCCCAGACTGCCACCACAACCACTTACACATCTATAGGACTCGCAGTGCCCAGACTGCCACCTCAACCACTTACTAGACGTGCAATTTGTTTCATGCAATTCGGACCCATCCCTATTAAATAATATATTTTTGCACTTTATTTACTCAAGGTGATATCTGTTACTAAATTGGAACAGCATGCTATTTGCATATATTTGCACTAGTAATTTACTATTTTCTACATGGATATCTGTGTGATTTTTGCATGTCTTAAAGACACAGTGCACATTTTTATGGTTCATTGATAGTGTGTGATAGAGCTTGTTTATGATGTAGAGGTGCAGCTCCCCCCTTTTTACAATTTATTACCATCGCTAAAAAATAATTTTAGCGCCATTTATTCACTTGTGTTTGTCTTTTAGTATCTGTAGGTGTGTGTCAAATAAGTGAGAGTGTGTCTGTCAGTGTGTGTCAAATCATTGATTTTGTCTGTCTGTCACAGTTTAGTTGATAGAGCCCAATATGCAAAAAACAAACTAAGAAAGTCCAGAGCAAGGTACAGGCAAGAATCAGGAAAAGACAAGGTCCGACAGGCAAAAGGTCGGTTCAGGCAGCACAGGATTGTAAGCTTAGGTCAAACCAAAGGTAGACAATTAAATAGCAGACGGAACAACATGACAGGAACAAGGAGCACAGATGAGCAGGTTTAAATAGGAGACAATGGACACAACTCCTTAGGTGTCCCACCTGCCTCCTGGGTACTTCCCCTTTAAGAATCCACATGATCGGCACGTGAGCATCTAGTCTGATGATTGCGCAGGATTGTTAGGTTTGGCCTGCTTCCTTTGGTGTCACTGTCCTCAGTGTGTAAATGTGTGTGTGCCAGTGTCATCTGTGTGTAACTATTAAATATGTGTTGTATTTTGTGACTTTTATACTTCAGATTAATAGTTCATGCACTCCTCTTTACATACACAATATTCTTGTCATATTTATTTGATAAAATATTCTTTACTATCTTTTATCTGGCTTGTTCTCCAAGAAGGGATTAAATTTAATACTGTCATTCATTTGAAATTTAAAGAAATAGAAATTACTTTCTCAAGGCAGGGGTACTTAGAATAGTTTTTTTAGACCTGCAGGGGTACTTGTCTGTAAAAGAGTGAATTGGGGGAAGACCAACAGTCGGCAAGTCCACCATTTTTGGAAGATCTGGGTAATAGGTTGCATCTGCAACATCAGAGTGGGTCTGTTGAGGTCTTGAAAGACTAAGAGGTTTATTCGCTAAAGTGAGAATTTAAAATGAATATAAAATTTGAGGTCAAATTAGCCGAACTGGAAAAAATTTCTAAGTCAGTTAAGCTTTCCATTCAGCTATTCTTAAACAGAGTTATTCATTAATGTGAGAATTCAAAGTAAATTTCTAATTTGAGGCCAGGAAGAAGAAAATCGTGTTCAGCAAACATTCATCAGCATGCAACACAAAATAACATCCTGACGGGCAATATTAGGTATCTGAGGGGATTTGGTTATCTTGTCGTGTAGAAATAAACAACACTACTATGCGCCTTATGGAATGTTGGAGTCTGCTATCCCTCTGATCTTAATGTTATTATGGCTGTCAGTTGCTCCCAGGCTGCCGTTAAGAAGGGAGCCTGGTTGCGCTGTTATAGGACCACAGAGCCCAACCGGCCCCTGCTGATAAATTCCACCTTAAAATGGCAGCTAAAAGAAATTGTTGTGGGACCCCAGGAGGAACTTGGCCCAGGACAGCTGCCCTGTTTGCTCTGCGTTAAAGACAGCCCTGATTAAAATAATTAACAAGAGGGGAGGGGACATGGTGTGGGGGCACCCTCAGGGCACTATAGTGCCAGGAAAACGAGTATGTTTCCTGGCACTATAGTGGTCCTTTAAACCATTGAAGAATGGTTTAACCCCTTAAGGTACGTTGTTATGGTGCCTGGAGGCACCACAACAACTTCATTTAAAACAAGTTGTTTGATGCTTGGAGTGTTCCACTTAACGCCTAATTGAGTAATGAGACTGCAGCGGCATGTTGTATACACCAAAACTTCTTTGTTAAGCTAAAGTTGTTTTGGTGCCTATAGTGTCTCTGTAAATTATTTGTTTTTCCTTTTTTTAAATTCTTTATTTTTTGTTGTGCATGGGTAACATTCGCATGACAGTAATGCCACATCAGCATTCTTAGACAATTTGAACATACAGGTTTTTGACTGTTAGGTAGCATTTAAATGGTATGCACATGTTTTTAGATTAATATAACATGTATGTACGTAGCGGGGAATGCGGTGCGACTAAGAGTGAGGAGACTACCCCAGTTCTCCCCCCAATAATGACAAACAACAAATATTGGCTGAAACAGGCCACAGCATTTATTAAACTTACAACTGTAGGACTCATCCGAACTTTATTCTTTTTCTTTAATTCAAATATAAATAAACACATAAATATATATACATACCATAATTAACATATAAATTACACTTATTGCCCTACAGCCTCCAACTTAAATAACCGTCCTTGCCAACGAACTTAACCAGGTGCCTATGCACCAAAACTTTACCCACTGGTGTCTCGCCTCCCCCCTCGTCCAAACCAAAAATTCCCATCATCTTAAATGCTCTAAGACCAGCCGGCATTTTGCTCGGTGGGCACGTCCTATTCGGTAACTTAAAAGTTAACTTTACAGAGCAGGGGAGGTTGAGACCCACAATGTCCATCTCCTGACATTCCATCTGCTCCCCAACCCTGTTGGCAAGGACACGTTCCCCGCTAGCTGTGACGGAACAAAAACAGAAAATTAGGGTGGGTGGGTGGGTGGGTGGGAAGTTGTTTGCTGGCCAGAATCCCAAAAGGCACTGAGGTAAGATGATCCCTGCCCCACTACAAACCCATAACCACGCCCCTAAACACATATAGCCAATCACTGGCACCATCCCCACACTCATACATGTGCCCTTGTACCTTTAGCTATGCTGACTCCCCAGGGCCTGGCTAGGTACATGCTGGTTAGTTATAATTAATTATTCTGTTGCTTGGTAACAATAGCTTAAGGTTAATAGTTATAGTGAGCGTCATCGCTTTAGCTTCAAACTCTTGGTATAGTTACGTTTAACTATGCTCAAATGAGGGATATATATTTCGACCAGTAACAGCCTGTCTAACTAATCATATCCTACAGTAAAGAAGCCTTTAGTTCACACGTCAAATATTGCATCAATCGTTAGTTAAATCGCATTAATGAGATGATTTAAATAAGCTTATTCAGATCCTGCATTTGTTATAGTAGTTAAACAAGGATTAGACATGCTTTTGTGAGTCCAGTAAATGACAGTTATCTAAAGACAGGCTGGTTAGATTGACAAGATGTGTACTCAAGTTTACAAGGTGATCTATAGGCAAGCTTGTGGATGGAGTGTATCACCAGGTGGCAGATCTCATACGATAATGGAACAGAGTTCCTGAGGGTAAAATGGTTCAAGGCAAGACAGTCTCGGTAGTAGGTAGTCCCTCTATAGATAGTTGAAAGATATCCCCTTCAGCTACAGATTCGTTGTGCCAGGGTGCCCGTCGCTGGGTGCTGGGCTAGTTCTCTGCTGTGTGTGAGGATCTCCCTGACAACAGGGGTTTGGGCAGTTGCTCGTCTGCTTCTCCATGTGCCGGTAAGCCCCGTGGTGCGGTAGTGGTTGTGGGCAGTTGATGTATCTGTAGGACGTCTTGTTTCCCTGCCCGGGGGAGGGAGGAAGTCCCGGGGACCCCGCGGGAAGCCACTGAGAGTCCAGTCCTAGTGGAGGTGGGAGGCTTGTTGGGGTTCGAGGGTGCTTGCAGATGGATGACTGCTGTAAGGATCTGTGCTGTGGGTGCATACAGTCTGCCTTTTGTGCTGCCGATGTGGTTAAGTAGCCTGTGGAGGCTCTGGTCTTGACGCCATTGCACATGGCCTCCGCCCAGTGGTGTATCCTGGTTTTGTGCTGCCATAGGCAGGACAAAACTCAGGCGCCCCCGCGCCACCCCCACCCAATCCTTCCCCCCTGCCCCACCTTCTAAATACACACACAGTCAGACACAAACACACACACACAGTCAGACACATACACACACACACAGTCAGACACAAACACACACACACACAGTCAGACACAAACACACACACACACACACACAGTCAGACACACACACAATCACTCACATTAACTTTTTTTTTAATCCCCCCCCTCTAGCCTCCTTACCTTTGGGAGTGCTGGGGGGGGGGGTCTCTCTCTCCCTGGTGGTCCAGTGGCTGCAGGTCGGGCTGGGCGGTGCTGGCTGCTGTGTGGCGGCATTTTTCAGGGGGCGGCAAAAATCGCCGCCCCCAAATGCCCATCATCATATGACATCATCTTCCGGCTCCCAGCCTCACTCTGCGGCGCGCGAGGGAGCTGAGCAGTCAGCTCAGGGGAAGTGCTCCCTCGCCAGCTGCCCGCCAGCGCCGCCCGTCCGCTCGGCATGTCTGTTAGCCGCGAGGCTAGCAAAACATTTGCCCTGGGCATTTGGGGGCGGCGATTTTTGCCGCCCCCTGAAAAATGCCGCCCAAGGCAAATGCCTTGTTTGCCTCGCGGCTAATATGCCCCTGCCTCCGCCATCTTGGTTTCAGTGCCTGGCTTGTGGGTCTTGATGTCCCTGCTGCTACGCCTTAGGTGTTTTGCGGTGGTCGGGTCCTGAGGATGGGGACCGGTATAACGCACTGGTCCAGAGGGAGGGGGGTATGGGGCCGGTTCCCCGCGGGTCTGACTCTGAACACTGAACGGCAGGCGGCGGGTTAGCGGCCGTCCGACCCGCTCACCGCCGGAGTAGGCCATGATAATGTCAGTGAGGAATCCTCCGCCAGGGGACTGAAGCCCATTGGGCCAGCCTCACCATGGATTCAGGGCTCTCTGCCAGCTGAGGGCCACCGTTGCCGGCTGGTTATGTGTCAGAAATCATAGTTTTATAGCTTGTTTGGTCTTAGGCTGCAGGAGCTGTTCTCGCTTGCGACCATTCAGCTCGGCGGTCCGGCCCTGCACCCCTTTTTTCCTCTTTTTAATGTGCAAAGAGTTTTGTTTTGTTTTTTCTAGTGTGCAAATAGTTCTTCAAATTATCTTTCACTTGCAAAAATCAGTTGAATGATCATTTGCAAACATGCATCCTGCCGAATGTATTCAGTTTATCTTTAGCCGCCATGCGGTCTTTAATAAATATCCGATTCTGGTTCTGTAAATTGATTAGGAAGCAAAAATCACACGACGGTTAGAGTTAGGTGGAACAACCGAATCCTGAGAGCATTTTGCTTTAGTAAATCTGCAAATTGCCAGTGTTGTCGGAATTCAGCCAATTTAACCGTATTTTGCACATTTGAAGCGCTTTCCAATATTTCCACAAACTAGTAAAAAATTATTTATCGACTTGGGAATGCCAGTCAATTCTCACCTTGGATCAAGAAGTGGTTACCCCACATATTAAAAATTATATCCCTGAATATTGTGTTTTTGTAAGTATTCATCCAGTTGCTGTTTAAATGTCTGTACAGACTATGGTAAAACCACCTGTTCAAGCACACATCCTTATTGTTCTTATTGTAAAAAAAAAAGCCCTTTATTTTGCCTTAGACTAAATCTCCTTTCTTCCAGTCTAAATGAGTGACCTTGTGTCCTCTTTATAGTCTTGCTCATAAATCGATTTCCAGACAATGGTTTGTACTTACTGGCTCCAAGTATATTTGTATATATTTCTATAATGCTATCATATCACCTCAGAGGTGCTGTTTATGTTTTTTTTTAAACTTGCCTGATTTAAATTTTTTAACCTTGCTTCATAACTAAAATTTCAATTCCTTATACTCTGCACTTTTGCCAATTACATAATACCCTTCTTTAAAAAAGGTGCCACAAACTACACAGCATATTCAAGGTATGGTTTTACCATTGATTTAGAAAGAGGCAAAATTATCTCTATCGAGAATTAATGCTCCTTTTTATGCATAACAATACCTTACTAGCCTCAAGAACTGCATATTGACATTGGACATTGTTGCAGGGTTTGTTGTCTATAACAGTTCCAAAATCTTTCTTATGTGTTGTTATCTCAAATTTACTATCATTTAGGGTGTATGTTGCTTTTTCATTTTTCACCCCAAAGTGTATAACTTTGCATTTATCTACATTAAATTTAATTTGCCATTTGAGTGCCCAGTCTCCCAATCTATCTAAATCCCTCTGCAGTGTGTAATATTCTGCTTACCTTGTATTACCTTGCCTACGTTTTGTGTCATCTGCAAACACTAAAACATGCCTATTTCAAGATTATGTATAATATGTTGATACATATAAATGGTGCTAGAATAGAACACTAAAGGGAATACCACTTATCACTTTTGTCCAGCTTGAAATTTTACCATTAATGATAACTCTGTCTTTAAAGGACCACTATAGTGCCAGGAAAACATACTCGTTTTCCTGGCACTATAGTGCCCTGAGGGTGCCCCCACCCTCAGGGACCCCCTCCCGCCCGGCTCTGGAAGGGGGAAAGGGTTAAAAACTTACCTTTTTCCAGCGCTGGGCGGAGAGCTCTCCTCCTCCTCTCCTCCTCCGTTCGCCCCGCCGGCTGAATGCGCACGCGCGGCAAGAGCTGCGCGCGCATTCAGCCGGTCGCATAGGAAAGCATTCATAATGCTTTCCTATGGACGCTGGCGTGCTCTCACTGTGAAAATCACAGTGAGAAGCACGCAAGCGCCTCTAGTGGCTGTCAATGAGACAGCCACTAGAGGAAATGGGGGAAGGCTTAACCCATTCATAAACATAGCAGTTTCTCTGAAACTGCTATGTTTATTAAAAAAATGGGTTAACCCTAGCTGGACCAGGCACCCAGACCACTTCATTAAGCTGAAGTGGTCTGGGTGCCTAGAGTGGTCCTTTAAGCCAGTTCTACAAAGAACAAGAATTTTCATGTAGACCCATTTCTTTCAGTTTGAACACTAGCCTATTGTGTGTAACTGTATAAAATAGGCATGTGCATGGGAAAATTTTTCGGTTCGGCATTCGGAAATTCGTCGCTTCGGAACTACGGCACTTCAACACTTCTGAAATTCGGTAATTTCGGAACCTCGGGACCTCGACAATTCGGCACTTCGGAACTTCGGCACTTCGGAACTTCTCTTGCAGCCGCTTGGTAGATAACTCCATAATTCCCACGGTATTAGGGAGTTAACTACCAAAAGGCTGAAAGACCTAAATTGGTCTTTCAGCCAAATTTACTAATACTAAGTAAAGATTACTTAGTATTAGTAAATTATGCCCCTACTCGCTATACCGCGAGTCGTTGCATCTCTTGTAAACAGTGAGCAGCCAGTGGCTGCTAACTGTTAAAAAAAATAAAAATTAAAAAGAGGGTCCCCCCTCCCAAGCCCCCGTCAGGGGTGTGGGCCCTAAATTAGAATAAGGGGGGGACCTATTGAATTTAACCCCCCCTCCCCAGGTGACTAGGGGTCCCCAAACCCCTAGTCACCCTCCCCCCAAAAAAAATTAACTCCTACCTACCCCCCTCACCCTAAAAATAGTGAGGGGGGACCATTAACATATTTTTTTGTTTGTTTGTTTGTTTTTTAACAGTGAGCAGCCACAGGCTGCTCACGGTTTAATAGACATGCCCCTACTAGCGGTATAGCGAGTAGGGGCATAATTTACTAATACTAAGTAATTTTTACTTAGTATTAGTAAATTTGGCTGAAAGACCAATTTAGGTCTTTCAGCTTTTTAGTAGATAACTCCCTAATACCGTGGGAATTAGGGAGTTATCTACTTATTCATTCCTGCCATCCCATTGACTGGTGTTGCAAATGCTTACAGCTGAATCCTGGCTATGTTTGTATACTTTTTATTTAAAATTGTATACAGTGTAACATTCTTCTTCTTCCACTGGGTAAGTCTATTAGTACTTAGGCAATACTGTGTTTCGGAACTTTGACAATTCGGAACTTCGGCAACTTCGGCACTTCGACACTTCGGAAATTCGGTAATTTCGGAACTTCAGAACTTCGGGACCTCGGCAATTCGGCACTTCGGCTATTCGGAAGTACCCGAATGTCCGAATTGCCAGAAATTCCGAAACGAATTGCACATGTCTAGTATCAAATGCCTTGCCAAAATCCACTGCAACACCCTAATCTACACATCTACTTACTTCTTCGTAGAATGCACTTGAGTTAGTTTGAAATTACCTGTGTTTTATAAAATCATGTTGGATTTTTTGATAACAATATTCTTCCCAATGAATTCCTGGCAAATATCCCATAGTAACCCTTCAAATAGTTTCCTAGCCACAAAAGTTAATCTTACAGATCTATAACTTCCAGGAAATATTTTGAACCCTTTCTCCAACCTTCGATACAATAACTGAAAGAAGAATTTTGAAAAATTAAAAACAAAGGTACACTTGTTTCCACACTTAGCACCTTAAATGCTTGTGGATGAATACCATCAGGCCCCTGGGTTTTGTTAAACTTTACATTAATTTTCCCGAGTTGCTGCAGTACCTTTTCTTGATTCATTACAAGTTTTATGCAGCAATCATTTGCATATCTCGTTACACTTTTTTGAGGTTACTTTATTCTCAATACATCCATATTATAATTATAATGACAATCAAATATAATCATTGAGAGGCTCAATCCACCAGCATTATTAATGGCAAACATTTGGCTAAAAAGATTTATTAAAGTGGGGGAGGAGTAGAATGCAAGACATTAGTACATCACTTACGAACTCTCTAATGCAATGAACAAACAAATTATATATTACAGCTTAAAATAAAGTGAAAAGGTAAAAGTAATCTTAAAGGACCACTATAGTGCCAGGAAAACATACTTGTTTTCCTGGCACTATAGTGCCCTGAGGGTGCCCCCACCCTCAGGGACCCCCTCCCGCCCGGCTCTGGAAGGGGGAAAGGTGTAATAACTTACCTTTTTCCAGCGCTGGGCGGAGAGCTCTCCTCCTCCTCTCCGCCTCCGATCCGCCCCGCCGGCTGAATGCGCACGCGCGGCAAGAGCTGCGCGCGCATTCAGCCCGTCGCATAGGAAAGCATTTACAATGCTTTCCTATGGACGCTGGCGTGCTCTCACTGAAAATCACAGTGAGAAGCACGCAAGCGCCTCTAGTGGCTGTCAATGAGACAGCCACTAGAGGATTAGGGGGAAGGCTTAACCCATTCATAATTATAGCAGTTTCTCTGAAACTGCTATAATTATGAAAATATGGGTTAAGCCTAGAAGGACCTGGCACCCAGACCACTTCATTAAGCTGAAGTGGTCTGGGTGCCTAGAGTGGTCCTTTAATTGTAACACCCTGCAGATGGTTTAGGTAACAGATGTTGTTGCAGAGTCTCTGCATTGTGCTGCCGGGACAAACGGTTTAGTTGTAGTTGGCTTCCAGCTGACTTTCTGCAATGAAAGTACGGAGGGAATTGTTCATTCTGAAGTGGATGGAGACCGAGTTAGGTAAGGACAGTAGTAATCTCTTGTGTTTCATGGACTTTCACTGTCCCTGTATCCGGGCAGATTAGTAAACTGTGAGGGATTCCCTAGCGGTATGGAACCTTATGGGTCAAAAGATCCCGAAAAGAGGGCAAAGAGCAAACTTAACAAAAACAGAAACAACTTCTTTACAGAGACAGTGAGTGATACTCTATAGTGCCTAAACAAAAAAGCAGCTCCAACACATAAAGTGGAATACCCTTATTTCCACGATCAATTTACAATGTTGAAAAATATGGCATAGAATATACACCAATTAGTTGAGCACTATATCAATTTAAAGTGATAGAGGGGATCACTTACCCCATCAATTTTGTGTATTAACACACTTAGGGATATACACTTGGAAACACATGTAAAAGAAAAATCCAAGAAATTTATGGTGCTGATGGTCTTTTGTACTAGTAGGTGATAAAAGTGGAATAACTAGAACCACTCACATGGTCTGGAGCCGATATGGTATTGGCTCTGTAAAATAAGCCTTTTTGCTCTTTGGGCAGCAACACACCCCTTTCCTCATTGGTATTCCTCCAAAAAAACAGGAGAGAGGGGAAATAGACCAGATAAGTAGTACTGTGCAGAAATGTGGTATATATACTTGTGGTAAGTATTGTGCTCACCTTATTAAGAGCCTTAAATTCCTGACTGCTGAACACCCTAAGAGCCAGGAATTTAAGGTTCTTAATAAGGTGTGGGGGGGGAGCTGTGGATCTTGGGGTAAGTTCCCACACTTTTTTCCCCAAGACTTGACCCCTGGATATGATGGTATCCACCAGCGACATGGCTCTTGCTTGTTTATGTGAAAACAGTTGGGAGATTAATCTCCTAAAAAATGAGGCAGTTTAGCCATGTTCGTGCTATTAGACAGTACTCTGACTTTAAAATTTTTCCATCTCCTCTGCTCCTCTAAAACAGTTAGTGATAGACTCAATAGTGTCTGAGCTTTATGCGGCCTGGACCATTTGCGCTAAGTTGTCGATTTAATTCTCGTGGGAGAACGACAACTCATTTTGGAAGAGGCCTATATCAGCTTCTATATTTTGGGGGAGATCCTCCAGAAGTTGCTTCAGTGTTCCCTCAGTCACTGGGACATAGAAATATAGAATGTGACGGCAGATAAGAACCATTCGGCCCATCTAGTCTGCCCAATTTTCTAAATACTTTGATTAGTCCCTGGCCTGATCTTATAGTTAGGATAGCCTTATGCCTATCCCACGCATGCTTAAACTCCTTTACTGTGTTAACCTCTACTACTTCAGCTGGAAGGCTATCCCATGCATCCACTACCCTCTCAGTAAAGTAATACTTCCTGATATTATTTTTAAACCTTTGTCCCTCTAATTTAAGACTATGTCCTCTTGTTATGGTAGTTTTTCTTCTTTTAAATATAGTCTCCTCCTTTACTGTGTTGATTCCCTTTATATATTTAAATGTTTCTATCATATCCCCCCTGTCTCGTCTTTCCTCCAAGCTATACATGTTAAGATCCTTTAACCTTTCCTGGTAAATTTTATCCCGCAATCCATGAACCAGTTTAGTAGCCCTTCTCTGAACCCTCTCTAAGATATCAATATCCTTCTGAAGATACGGTCTCCAGTACTGTGTACAATACTCCAAGTGAGGTCTCACCAGTGTTCTGTACAATGGCATGAGCACTTCCCTCTTTCTACTGCTAATACCTCTCCCTATACAACCAAGCATTCTGCTAGCATTTCCTGCTGCTCTGTTACATTGTCTGCCTACCTTTAAGTCATCAGAAATAATCACCCCTAAATCCCTTTCCTCATGTGTTGAGGTTAGGACTCTATCAAATATTCTGTACTCTGCCCTTGGGTTTTTACGTCCAAGATGCATTATCTTGCACTTATCCACATTAAATGTCAGTTGCCACAATTCTGAGTTTACCTAAATCATTTGCCATTTGGCTTATCCCTCCTGGAACATCAACCCTGTTACATATCTTAGTATCATCAGCAAAAATACATACCTTACCATGAAGACCTTCTGCAATATCACTAATAAAAATATTAAAGAGAGTGGGTCCAAGTACAGATCCCTGAGGTACCCCACTGGTGACAAGTCCAAGCTTCGAATATATTCCATTAACTACAACCCTCTGTTGCCTGTCACTCAGCCACTGCCATACCCATTCAACAATATTGGAATCCAAACTTAAAGATTGCAGTTTATTGACTATATCCATATTAGCCAACAAGGTCATCCATATAGCCAACGAGGTTTCACTGGATGACCTAGAGAAGTAGTTTATCGTCATGACAGGTGTCTGGGAGCTCCATGGACTCCAAAGCAAATCCCAAATTTTTGTCTTAATAGGCATTTTATCAGCTTTATATTTCTTACTACGTCGCCCCATGATTGTGACGACTGTCACAACACATTTACAATGTAAAGCACTCCCACACAAGGCAAACAATCCTTCCCCTCTGCTTGGGAGATAATTTAGTTAATTACTGTATCAACTCAATTATCTCCAGGCAGAAAACCCACACATTTCTAAAAAGTCACAAAAGTACCCCAAAACACAACATATCCCCTGATAGCCCTCAACTGGGTGAACAACGTATGCAAAAATCATCCAGATCAGAGCAGGGGTTCAGGAATTTCCTAGTAGTCATAGTTTTGACAGACCGTGCACATGGTCCTATGCCCTAAACAGTTCCAGGGAAATCAGAGCTAACAGTCGGTCAGGTTTGGTAGTATTTTACAAGTTTCCCTGCAGGGCCCATAGTCTGTGGGCAGGAGGCTGGCAAGCAGGCTCCTCCAGGAGCTCAAGGCAAGCTCACTTGGAGAGGGGAGATTGTCGCATATCTTCCTGTGACGAGACCAATCTCGCCACATTGCATTGGAGAAGCCTGGTTGCTCGCCTGTTGCCTTTAGACTATGGCCCCATGTTGAAACACGTGATTTTCCCCTGCGAAGACACGAAAGCCGGGTCATTCAGTGCTTGCCCTGTTTGAGCGGTGATACCCTAGATAGCTATGCCATGGAGCCCATTCGTATAATGAAAGACTATGGGACTAGACTTTAGCTCCATGGCAATTGAACTGTATGTGTGTGCTCTGAGTTGAATGTACCTGATTTGTGCAATGGCTGCACAGTTATATGTTTTTATGTGTTTTGTTGTCTTTTGCTACCATGTGTTCAGTGGAGTTTTGCCTCTGTCCTTGGAGATAATTGGATTACTTCCCAATTATCTCCAGAATAGAAGACTCTGTGGAACTGGTTTTGGGCAGAAAAGCCATGCTTCCTTTGGTCACAAAGGACTACGATCTATCTTTTGAACCACTGGACCAATTTGGATGATTTTGACATATGTTTGTATTTGGAGTATGCTGATTCTGAAAATGTAAGTGAATGTGATGCATACTTTTCAAGTTATGAATAATGTGGGAAAATTGTATTTCTCTGCTTGTAATAATTACATTACCCATTGTGTAAGGTAATTGTATCACAGGCAGAGGGGAGGATTTTGTGTGGGAGTGTCTGAGTGTATTGTATGTGTTTATTGGTTGTGTTCCAAAACCCTGTGGGTGGTACTAATGTGTATATAAGAACAATAAACACACAGCTGTCTGTTCACTGCTTGACCCTCAACACAGAGCTTTGTCTCGTTCTTGGGGGGGGATTTACTGTATGCTGTTAGAGACTGATTGCCAGGAGTGTAAGCCGCTTGGGTGCTTTTCCTGTTCAGCTGCTAGCAGCTATTCATGAGGTTCCAGTTCGGGAGTTCGGAGCATTCCCTTGTATCCAGTTTGGGAGTTTGGTGTTCTACAGTAGCTGTGCCTGTGTCTCTGGAAGGGAAGAGCTACTAAATGGCGGTTTAACCCTTTTATGCCTGGGGGTGCCGTTACACTTCCCCCTCACGGGGAGACTATCCAGACCCCAGACCTCCCAAAAGGCGTAGTCGTCCAGACGGCTTCTTGCCACAAGTGCCCATTTGTAGATCCAGTATCCTGCAGGGAAACAACCTGGACGCACTCCCCCATGGTTAGACCAACCTCTTCCTGGGTTACACACTGCCGCTGGTGAGTGAGACTGACCGTCTCCACTCCCTGTAACTCACTCTGCCGTTGGGGATGGAGGATGATACTCTCCTCTCCCTGTAACTCTGTTTTCCGCTGGGGAGAGAGACCGACTGTCTCATCTCCCAATGATACACTCTGCCGCTGGGGAGGAAAGGCAACACGCTCCACTCCCTGTAGGATACACTGCCATTGGGGAGGAAGGACTGAACACTTCTCTCCCTGGGACGCACACTGCTGCTGGGGAACAAAACCAGGGGTCTCTGTTCCCTGGACCTCACACTGCCGCTGAGGAGAGAGACCGACTGTCCCCACTCCTAACATCTCCATCTGTGGTTGGAGATCTGGGCCGGCAGCCCAGCATCCCTGTAGGGCCGGTGGAGAGACCTCGGTCCCATCTCCACCTGCCAACTGGGGGTCTTCCCAAGACCAGTCGATAAGGTCTTCTATCTCTGGGGCTGGTTGGGAAGTAGGTGATACAGTGCCCGGGTCTCCTGATGACAGGCTTAGTTGCTGGGGAGGAGGGACAAAACTCAACCCTCCCGGTGATACACAGCCCATAAACCCCATCATGTCAGAGAATATGCAAACATAATCCTGTTCTAGTTCCCACTCCTTGTTGGCAAGAAAAAATAGGTCTGGCTGAATGGCAGCGATCTCAGTAAGGTCCCAGTTGTCTGCCCGCTCAGCTCGGATGGACCAGAAGCGAGCAATGTCGGTGTCTCCGAACCAGAGACTAGTTTCAAACGTATCCCGCAACAAACGCTCAAGCAGCCATGGGTAGAGGTGGTAAGCATGCCACTGCAGGGCCCGGTAGGAATCATCCAGCCACACCTCAGTCTCAACTAGCGCCTCCAGTTCGCTTACCCATGCCTCTGAAGGCTTCCTTACATCAGATTGCAAGGCTGAGCAGTGCTTTCAGTCTGTGTAAACTGAGAGGAGGAGCGGTTTGACAGTGTAGAATGGGTATTTTAAGATTTGCCTCCACATGTCTATAGGGAGGCAGCTGGCACAACCAAATGGTGCATTCAGCCCGGCGATCTACGAAAGGGAGCGGTTCGCCGGCATTAAACAGGTAAGTATCATGACAGTGAGTTACACTTACCTGAGGCTGTCCCTAAAGGGTGTTGCCATCTTTGATCTTCAGCTCCTGCCGCTTCATTTGTCAGTAGCCCGTGTCAGTGCCACAATTTTTCACATGCATGAGAGTACAACACTGATGTCAATAGAGGACCCCACAAGACCATGGACGCCTCCATAGATATTATCTTGTTATTAGCAAAATATTTCACCTTTTTTCCACATTCATCTCTAGTGACGGCTGGGAGAAGTGACAAAATCTAATGGTGGTAGCTCCACCTTTTGTCAAACCTTGTCAATTTAGGCATTTACCATAAGACAAAGTACTTCCTACTTTGTCTTATGATATCTTTTGAATGTGGAAGAATTTCAATTTAATTTCAATTTAGTTCCAACGCAGTCATTGCAGTCATTATGGGTAAAAAAGGAAGAAAGGCAATAAAAATATCTATACTTTCGAGAACTATTTGTCCTGATGTGAACTCCCGGGACTATCTCTAAAACAAGTCATTGAGGAGCCAACTCGTAAGGAGGCCATATTAGATTTAGAGTTAACAAATGGAGATTTGGTATCAGATATTATTGTTTAGGATACAGTGATCATCAGTCAGTGTGGTTTAATATAAGAACAGTGACTAAGTCACACCACACAAAAACAAAAGTTGTAGACTTTAGAAAAACAGACTTTTCTAAAATTAGAATATGTGTAAAGGAATCATAAGGGTCAACCCACTTAAAAGTCCATCAACATATCTCTGGAGAAACTGGATCAGTAAATAAAGTGCAGATGCAGTATAATGGTGATCTTCCTTTCCTTAAGATAAATTTGTGAAAGTGGCATTAAAATAATAAAACCAATACAGAGTAAAGCACAGAAGTCCTGCACCACATGAATTCTGAGCTCACAGTCGCATGCTGGAGATGGCATTGGCTCCCCACTGGGGCTTGAGGATTGGACAATAATAGGGACGCTAGTGTCAGTTCCATTTAGGGACTTGGCAGAAACTTTGAGCCTCAGTAATACCAGTTTGGAAAAAGTCATCCTCCATTCACCCACTTCATTATTCATTAAAAAAAAACTACTGCTCAAGATAGTAAAAGCTAGTATATGATTACAATCAATCAATATAAAACTCTCACTTTTTAAATAAAATGTTTTTATATTCTTTATTTTTACTCATCCCACTGGCATGAGTGAATGACAATAAACAAGTACACTTTTGCGTATAGTATTCAATATAGAAACAACACATAAGTAAATAACAGCATTCAATGTACAGTATTGGACTAGGCTGTGGGGTGAGGGTTTTTGTTTAATGTGTAGTAGCCTATTTGTCAAGGGTAGGGGGTAAGCTATCTCTATTGTGCGATTCCTTATCAGCTTTATTCTTATATGGACAACTGGGATATTGCCTTTATGAAGGGAAGAACATAGAGTGTTTTATCTGTAGAGCTACATATTATGCATTCTGTACTTACATATGGATTAAACCTAGATTTAAGCAATTTTTATGAATGCTGGATACTATTGTGACTGTCGGAAGGACTTTATGGATTTACACCTCTGGGCTACGTCAACTGATTTTATCTATTTGCTTACGTGGAGAGGTGGGGGGTGGGGAGGTGGTGAAGCATGTCTAGTGACTTATAAAACTCCCGTTAGGATGCGCTAGTGTGAGTGTTAATCACAGCTTTTTATATTTGGTACGACGTATAAAATCTCTAATAATATGTAAGCAATTTAAAGAATAAATCAGGTGAACTTTTAACTGTGAAAAATTATAGTCATGGGTATCTTCCTCCTGGGACCAGTAAAGTCTTATGTAGCCTCGGGTTGTGGCCCGCAGCATATGTGTCCGATAAGGCCCTCTGAGGTATGAACGGGATAACTTTTATGGGGTCCCAGGTGTGTGTTGTTGCAGTAGCACCGTTTGTTCTGGGTCAGGATAGCGAATCTCATGGGAGGCTGATGGTTTCCAACATGGTAGTAGCTTCCTTCAGATCCCGAACAGTGTGGGCGGAATTCCTTTCAATATGTGAAGTATCCGTGGTGATCGCTAATGGTATTGAATATACTGGCATTGAAGTTACAACAGTGGTTTGATCGTTTCCCTTTTATCAGGCAGACTTGCAAACATTAACCGAGGCATATTTCATATTGCGCAAGTTTTGAGACATTGCACCAAGAATAGGCTGGAGTTGTCAAGTTACATTTGTTTATGTCACTGCCAACCAGACTAGTAAATAGCACTTATTTTACATGTGTAAGACATTCTATCCTGCCTTTGCTTACACACTAGTACATCAAAGTGTTGATTTGTAGTCTGTGGAAATTGGAACAATTATAAAACAAGCAGGTCTTATCATTGAAACATCATGCCACAAAGTATGCATAAAATGGGCTTTGCAATATTTTAAAAGCTGCAGCTGCTGCGACCTGTTTTCTAAAGGTTGCAGTAGGATGGTAGTTGCAAGAAGACAGCCCCAACTCTGCAATATAATGAAATTAGCATCAGCCATGGCGACCCTTTAAGACAGAGGTCCTGCCACAAGATGACACCTATCAAGCTGCCGCATGATGATGTCAGCAGTAGTGATCCAATGATTCACCTGTATTGCAAAACATCCATTTTTTGACAGCAGTGCTGGCAGTGATCCATATGTAAGTACATTCCTAAGTGTAACGAGCTCACTTATAAAGACAAGATAATATGCAACATAATGTAGCATATTCACTATTGAGGGTTTCCTACTCTTGCTGTAGACCAATGCCGTTTTTCTGAGTTAAGCACTTGTTTTTGTTCCCTACAGATGCCTTCTATAAGTGATATGAATGCCCCATGAGCTGCGCAGGAAGAGAATGAAAATTGCATGATTTTGCTATTACATGATGAAAAGTCATGATTTTATTAACATATGGCATATCCCTTTCTTTACTGTCCACCAATAGCAGCAAAGAATACAAACAGAATGAAAAAATAATGAACATACAGTAACATATGCCCCTCCCCGCTCAGGTTCCAGTATAATAGACAGCACTTCCATTCCATTTCCCTCTTTCTGAAGATGCGACACTACAAAATAACATCCATAACAGCAATAATGTCCAATAAGGAGACAACGCAGAACTTTTCACCAAGAAGAGGATAACACTTCAACAACAGGGAAGCACAACCAGATAATTGTAGAACTAAACTCTATCAGCGGGGGGGAGTCCTCACAAGCTGAAGTATGGCATTCCACCGGGTCGGATCAGGCTGTGAAAATATAAAGGAACAGGAGCCCACAGGTTAAAGTCGATACTTGCAACCAATATCAAGGCCAGACGATGCAAAGCCCCGCATACATCTGCAGTCCCACAACTCATAGTGATTAAAACAAATCAAGGTACCTATTCAAAAACCCCGTTACGACACAGGCCCCACTTACCATACCAAACCATTCGATGTATCTCGTCTAAACATACAATCAACTGGGTGGGAAATAATAAACATAACACGAGAAATATAACATGGGTGGGACAATACTTGCCTCCGTGTCTTTAATAAAATCATGACTTTTTGTCATGTAATAGCAAAATCATGCAATTTTATAACAAGACACGGAGGCTCATATTGCTAGTTTAAAGCTGGTCCACTACTGCAGCAAACGTATGCGGGGCCGGTCGAAAGTAAAATTCCCGGAAAATAGATTCCCTTTACCAGTCGGACGTCCTCATGAGGTCCTCCAGACGCGCACCTGCAGTCATCTTAAAAGAGGCTGAGGCCCCTGTGACCGAATGGGCGCCAAAGACCATGGTATTAATGCCCGCCTGAGACAATAACCACTTCACCCAGCGTGACAATGTGGTGCCAGAAACCGGGTGGAAAGGAGGACGAAAGGATAAAAATAGCTGCGGAGAGACAGCGGTAAGGTGAAGTTTGGTGCGATCTTCATATTCGCGTAGGCAAGCCACTGGACACAATGCCGGAGAGGTAGGGAAACTCGGATAGACGTTTTTGTGCGTCGACTGATGTTGAATGTTACCCCTTCTGGGGTGTATGATCTGGTGTCAAAGTCCAGATCTCGGATGTCCGAGACCCTCTTGCAGGAGACGAGGCAGAGCAGGCAAACCAACTTGGCTGAAAATTGTTTTAAGGAGAGTGTGGAGTTAGTGGGCCAGGATGAGAGAAAAGACAACACAACGGAGACATCCCAGGTCGTGGAGTAGTGAGGCCTGGGAGGTCGGGAAAATCGAGAGCCCTTGAGGAGGCGGCACACTAAGGGGTGTTGCCCTGCAGGACATCCATCAAAGCCTTGATGAGTCGAAGAGATGGCAGATCGCTAGAGATTGATAGTCCGGTAAGCTTTCCCCGCTTCAAAGAGGGAAGTCAGAAATTGCAGGACCATGGTTACAGGAGCTGAAACGGGATCCGCGTCCCTAGCCAAGCACCAGCCAGCCCAAGCTCGCCAAGCTGACCCATATGCCCATCTAGTGCCGGGAGCCCATGCTTCTGCCAACAGGCGTCTAGTTGTTTCCAAAACTCCCTGGATTTCCCAGGGTCCCCGGAGATCCGCCACGCCAGGAGCGGAAGGGAGCCTTCCAACAGGAGGGGATGACATTGTCCCATCGGGTCCAGCAGCAGTTCTTGAAACAACGGCAATAGTCGGGGATAGTCCATTGTCATCTCGAGCATTTGAGGGAACCATGACTGCATCCCCCAGAAGGGGGTCACCATGATCAACTCGGCCCGGTGCCTGCGGGTTTGCAGGAGTGAGCGCGGAATCATGGAGAATGGAGGGAAAGCATACAGGAGGTCTCTGCTCCAGTCTTGCAGGAAGGCGTCTACTGCCTCCGCTATCGGATCCGGCTTCCAGTTGAAGAAACGTGACAGTTGAGTGTTGAGCCGGGATGCGAAGAGGTCGATGGCAAAGGGACCCCAGAGAGATGATATACTGGAGAACACGTCCGTATCCGATCTCCAGTCGCTGATATCCGAAAGATATTGTGACCCCCAATCCGCTTGAACGTTGTGCAGGCCAGGTAAGTATTCCACGCAGACCATCAGGCAAAACTCAAAGAAAAATCTTTCGCCAATCTGGCCAACACCACAGACTGTGTACCGCCCAGGTGGTTGACATATCTCACTGCTGAGACGTTGTCCATGCGGAGGCGGATGCATGCCAGGGCCCAGTCCCTCGCAAAACTGCGGATGGCGAAGGAGCTTGCCAGGAGCTCCAGCGCGTTGATGTGTAGCCGGGATTCGGATTCCAACCAGCGCCCCCTGTCGAAACTCCCTCGCAATGGGCTCCCCAGCCATGGAGGCTCGCATCGGAGCTGATGGTGAATTCCGGCAGCGAGCCTAAGATCACTTTGCCATTCCATGCGGACAGGTTGAGGATACACCATCATAGTTCGTCCCTTGTTTCGCTGTCCATGGACACCAGATCCGCATAGGATGCACCGGCCCTTAGGTGCGCTATTTTCAGGCGCTGCAGCGCTCGGTAGTGGAGTGGGCCCGGAAATACTGCCTGTATAGATGAGGCCAGTAGGCCGATGAGCCGTGCGAGTTGTTGCAAGGTGAGCTGGGGTCGGATGAAGTCTCTGCGAATATAGGTATATAATTAGACGAACCCCCTGACTGCGCAACCAGGCCATCGCAGCAGTTTCGTGAAGCACCACGGTGCTGAGGAGAGGCCAAAGGGCAGGCAGGTAAATCGCCAAATCTCGTGCCGCCAGTGGAAGCGCAGGAGGTCTCGGGACGTCACTGCAATCTGTACAGTCAGGTATGCATCCTTGAGATCTAGCTTTGCTAACCAGTCTCAGGTGTAGGAGAAGATCTTGTAGCAGGTGAATACTCTCCATCTTGAAATGGCGGTACCGAACCATGGCATTGAGGGGGCGCAGGTTTATGACGGGCCGCATTTGTCCGCCTTTCTTTTCCACTAGGAAAATGTTGCTTATGACACCTGCGGGTTGAGAGGTGCCCGTTCTATTGCCCCTTTGACAAGGAGGGTGGCGAGTTCTTCGTTGATCAATCTGCGATCCCGGAGTGAGAAGCAGATCGGTCGAGGAGGGGGAATGTGTACAAGGTGCCCCACGAGTTCTATCTGGAAACCCCAAACAGTGGTCAGCACCCAAGGGTCTGAGGTAATTAGTGACCAAGCTGGGAAAAATGTTGGAATCTGCCCCCTACACAAACATGAGAAGAAATATGAGGTATGAGGAAACTCACCGTAAGGTCGTCTGGAACTGGAGTAGCCACGGAAAACCTCTGGATCGCCACTGGCGTCCGCATGACGGGAAGAAAGTGGAACGGGTATTAGTCTCCTGGTAGTTAGCACGTTGCTTGTCCCGTGCCACGGGATTGGAAGTAGGTACTGCCGGACAGACGGTTTCTGAATTTGCCGGCCCTAGTGGAGACCCGCCCCTGGAATACCTGTCTCATGAAGGCTTGGGCCTTGTCAAGGGCTGTAAATGCCCCAACGAAACGCCCTAAGTTCTTAATAAAGGAATCGCAGAAGAGTAAGCCTTGGGCGTCCTTACCAGCCTCCGTGAGGGCAAGATTGGCCAGCTTTGGTTCAATCTTAAACAAGATGGCTTTACGCTGTTCTATAGAGAGGGAGGTGTTAACACTCCCGGCAATACAAATTGCTCTCTGGACCCAACCACGTAGGTCATCAGGGTTAACCATGCGGTTTTCCACTCTGGCGTCTTCCACCAAGTCAAACAATTTGGCCAGAGGACCGAAATATCCAGGTGTTTATCCTGGCAAGACTTCAAGGCAGAGTCCAGCCCTTTACGAGGGTTCCAGCCCAGTTTAGTGAGGAACTGAGTCATTTTGGGGTCTACCTCAGGAGTATCACTACTTTATTAGGCACCACAGGCCTGGGACACTCCACCCTCAATTTGTTACGTGACGCTTTGCTAAGAGAGCGCCGTACCCAATTCTCAAGGTACGTGGCAACGTGGTCAGCTGGGAGCCACTCTGCCGACCTCGGATGGTGTAGGTCATCCGGGACGAAGAGTGGGACACCCAACATGTCCACGAGGGCGGACCCCGCAGCCGCGGGGTGCCTAGTCCTTGTATTGCCTCCGGACCTCTCTGCCTGAGCAGAGGGAAGGAGGTCAAAGCCCACATCTGTGGCATCCATATCAGAGTCACTGTCTGACTCAATCTAAGCCTCCTCACCTGACCCGATATCTGAGTCAGAGTTGCTCTCTAACCGTGCTCTGACTCATTTCCATAGCCGCGCCCGTTCCTCCTGGCGCGGAAAGGCTCTTTTGCGTGGATGAGACATGCTTTCTGGGGCAACCGTAGGTACACTAGTCATAGAATTTCTGGAGGCAGAGGAATGTTTGGACTTATGGGTAGCCTTTCTGGGTGTCTCTCCCGGGGGGTCCACAGCAGGATGCGATTATGGCGTTGTGGAGCCCAAAAAATGCTCATCCGAAGAACGTGGCAATAGGGCTTGGGAAATAGTATGGGAGAGGGTAGATGACATGGACCCCATGGCTGCCATAATGGCGTCTGTCACTGAGCACTGTAGCGCTAAGAATTGTGCCCCTTCAGGGTGGATGGGTCTGTCTACCAGGGTGGGTGGAGTGCCCGAGGTGACAGGGGTCTCACCCAAATTAAATGGGGCATCAGTTTCCCCAGAGGGTGGGGATCCAGAAGGTAGTCTGGGTTTAGGCATAACGGAGAACAAAAAACAGGACCTAATCCCTATTTATTAAATTATCAGAATAGTATGGGTTAGTCACCCAAAACTGAAAGCAATAGGTATAAGAGAGATCACACCAGGGCCCAGACCAGTGGTACACGCACACACAAGGTAGCGAGGGAGACAGGAAGTCAGAAAATAGCCGCCAGCAATCTTGCAAGATTCGCGGCAAAATCCTGTGAATTCGTTAAGATAAAGAACTGAACGTTCGGTAAAATGAAACAAATTTGTGGAAATAGATAAACTAATATAAGGAAGAGGAGAAAAACAGACGAACGAGCAGACTGTTCATGCAAAAATTAGTGGAACGCAAACAGGCGAATGGTGCTATCTGCCAGTAAAACTAACGAACAGCATGTGTTCATGACGAATTAGCCAAACGGGCTTAATTCCTGCACGAAAAACAGCCGAACAAAGCCCAAAAAATGCTCATCCGAAGAACGTGGCAATAGGGCTTGGGAAATAGTATGGGAGAGGGTAGATGACATGGACCCCATGGCTGCCATAATGGCGTCTGTCACTGAGCACTGTAGCGCTAAGAATTGTGCCCCTTCAGGGTGGATGGGTCTGTCTACAAGGGTGGGTGGAGTGCCCGAGGTGACAGGGGTCTCACCCAAATTAAATGGGGCATCAGTTTCCCCAGAGGGTGGGGATCCAGAAGGTAGTCTGGGTTTAGGCATAACGGAGAACAAAAAACAGGACCTAATCCCTATTTATTAAATTATCAGAATAGTATGGGTTAGTCACCCAAAACTGAAAGCAATAGGTATAAGAGAGATCTCACCAGGGCCCAGACCAGTGGTACACGCACACACGAGGTAGCGAGGGAGACAGGAAGTCAGAAAATAGCCGCCGGCAATCTTGCAAGATTCGCGGCAAAATCCTGTGAATTCGTTAAGATAAAGAACTGAACGTTCGGTAAAATGAAACAAATTTGTGGAAATAGATAAACTAATATAAGGAAGAGGAGAAAAACAGACGAACGAGCAGACTGTTCATGCAAAAATTAGTGGAACGCAAACAGGCGAATGGTGCTATCTGCCAGTAAAACTAACGAACAGCATGTGTTCATGACGAATTAGCCAAACGGGCTTAATTCCTGCACGAAAAACAGCCGAACAAAGCGGAGAAACGGGTGCAAAAAGGTGCCAAAGGGACAGGGAGAGGTAAAAGCAAGACAGAGATAAGGCAAAATCACAAGGACAGGGTCAAGTGAAAAGGGGTTATAACCAATAATATAACAAGGGAGGTCTGGACCCTGGGTTCACAAAACACACAGATGTGTAGCATAAAACAAGCAGAACAAAAACAAATAAGAACACAGAGAAAAAATCTCTAATATAAAAATAAAAGACAATAAAAGAATCAATAACAGATAAAACCTATACAGTGTAATACAAGGATATCAATAAATAATAATATCACTAGCAAGTAATCAACAAGTAAATCAGAAAGAAGATGTGACATGTATTTATCTTTGTATTGAAGCAGCAAAGAAAGAGGGAAATGGAAGGGAAGTGCTGCCTATTATACTGGGACCTGAGCGGAGAGGGGCTTATGTTACTGTATGTTCATTATTTTTTCATTCTGTTTGTATTCTTTGCTGCTATTGGTGGACAGTAAAGAAAGGGATATGCCATATGAGCCTCCGTGTCTTGTTATAAAATTAAGATTATAGTACCAAAGGTTCCCTGGCGCCCCTCCAATGTAGGTAATCAGACATCTTGTGAGCGGTTTGGCTTCTTACCTGGGGTCCGTCGAGTTCCAATCACTTTCATGCATGTAACTTCCATTAGCTCTCCTTAACTAAATGCTGCTGTGTAGGTCCAGCTCATTAGTTAAGAGCATTAGCTCTCAGCTGGCTGGTGCACCTTTGCAAATTGGTGACCAGTGACTGGCAGAGCCCAGGTAAGTTATCAAACTGTTAGCAAATGGTTTGATCACTTACATTAGGGTGTGCCAGAACATTGTAACAGAATGCCTGTACCCAGAGTGCAACCTCTGTTGTAGTTCTCTTCCAGATCCCATGAGGTAAGTAGTGATTATAGCTTTCGCATACCCTAACATCAGTCGAGACTTGATAAAGGGTAAAACAACTGCTTTAATTGAGGAAAGGCACAGGATTATATACCCAGAACCCCAGCATGGGGTCTCCATTCAATACATCATAAGCCCGTCCAGTCACCTCTGTGTCTGGGGGATAATGGAGTCAGCTTTCTGCTAAACTAATTATCTCCCAGATACAGAGAACGCAATACAAAATAACCCCAAAACACACATGATAGAACAGTGTACCACCACATATTATGTATCCCTGGAAAGGTCGGATCTAATTGCCTATTCTGTGAAAATAGCATTTGGATACATGGGTTATTGTCCAAAGACCACCAGGTTAACATTCTGGCCGAACATAGTTCCAGGCGTTTGCTGATTATTTGGATAGGGAGGGATTGACCAAAAAGCCTGAAGTGACTGACTGTACTCACCAAAACAAACACATTAAGCTATAATAGTTCTGGTTGTCATGTTGTCATGATGCCTGGAGTAACTCTTTAAGCCCAAAGAAAGCCAGATAAAATACGATGAGAAGTGACAATAAAAAAGAACTGAAGTACAAAACAGTGTGACAAAAAATAAAATAAAAAAATAATCCAGGGCAGGGTACACAAATAAAGATCTGAAAGACAAAATGGCTTTTGAGCAAAAGAGGGAGGAAGAAAATGAAGACAGAAATACAACATAATTCCTTTCCAGCACCACACAAACCACAGAGGATAGACAGCAAAATACTACCAGCAGCAGCAAGTCCTCCAACACATACAGATTAGGCACTAGTGATTATTACTAACATGCATCATTTTGCCGTGCATGCTTGGTTATAGGGAAGCATTGGATTGGCGGAGATTATCAGGATTAATGAACTCAGCCAAGGAGGTGGAGTACCCACAGCAAGACTCCAGCGGGAAGAAAGTTAAGTAGATTTTCTTTCAAGGATGGGCCCAATAGTCCAAATAGGAAGGATAACACTACAGCATTAGGAATATGTTTGTATTCCTAAATGCTATAGTGTCCCTTTTACTACTCGCTAAAGTATTCCCTTTTAGCACCAGGGCTGACCTTAGATATGTGTGCAAATGGCTCACATCGGTTTACGCAAACACTGTCTGGTAGACAGTCACTGGAGGCAGACTTAGTACTGCAATGTTTAACATTGCAGCACTAAGTGCAATAGGGACACTGTACCCAGATCACTTAAATAGTGGTCTGGGTGCCTATAGTGTCCCTTTAAATATATGTGCTCAGATAATATGTTTATTACTTCATATGTATATAAATTATGTTTAATATTGTAAAATAATTATGGGTAGGATATTTTCCATGGTGCATCTGAAGCCAAATGGCCATCTCTAGTATCTACTCCAGAATCCCCTATTAGAGCCCCATTAGTAAATGTATTTTGTGGAGGGTTCTTATGCACAATCTGTAGGAGTAACATTTGTTA
This sequence comes from Pelobates cultripes, assembly GCA_933207985.1. NCBI lineage: Eukaryota > Metazoa > Chordata > Amphibia > Anura > Pelobatidae > Pelobates > Pelobates cultripes. The sequence goes on along the minus strand of OW240914.1, from coordinate 67,855,500 downwards.
TTTGGCAGCACATTACAGCTGGCACTATAGGCAAAGTGAATTTTATTCATTATTTACAAACAATAAAGATATGAAGGCAGCACAACTAGATGCCAAATATACACTTGGAGTGTTTTGTGAATAAAAGTTTTATTTGTCACCATAAAGAAATCACTTGCGGTCATCAAGAAAAACATGTGTCTATACTAACCATCATTTTTAGAAATGTACAACAACAGTGCAGACAGTCACGCAGGACTGAGGTATATGCATCAAAAATAATGAACATGTAAACGGGGACCCTTGAGTCCTTCAGCAATAGTCATTGTGCTCTTATAGATAGATTAAACAGTCGCTATAAGGTGATGTCTCGATCCCAATGGCCTATTCGACCATCTTGAGTCAAGCCCTAACCATGGGTAGGTAAGCGAGGCTAGAGCGAACTATCCTTAGTCTGCTACTGTCATGCGTCCAGTGGATGGGTAAAGTCAATAGAGTACCAGGCAGGTCAGCTGCCAAGCCCCTTCCAGGACTTTGACCTGTACCAGAAAGTTCTTCACGACCTAGTCAGTGGCAAGATACTCTCAACCAGCGCCCCAAGGCCGCCCCCTCTCTGTCTGGCTTGGAAGTCTGGGTGGTCTGGGTGGTAAGCGTTAAGCAGCCAATGAGTCCAAATATCTGCATATGTTCGTGTACGTCCCTGGGACACAAATGTCAGCTCCTCTAACCGTCTCAGGTCTTCCATTTTGTCAAACCACAATGTCAAGGGTGGGGGCTCCTCTTTTTTCCAATAAAGGGGGATAACCTGTTTGGCCGTGTTCAAGATGTGTATGGACATGGATCTTTTCTATTTAACTGTTGGAGTGGTGGTGTGGAGTAGGAGGAATGGTGCCGGCTTGAGAGGTGGTGGGTTGTCTGAGAACTTCCGTAAGATGGCACTTATTACCATCCAGAAAGGTTGGATTTTAGGGCAGTCCAACCATACATGCATGAACATGCCAGGTGCGACCCGACAGCGCCAACAGTCACTGTCTAAGGCAGGGTTTATCTTCTGGAGGAGGTATGGTGTTTTGCACCATTGTGTTAAGACTTTATAGGCTGTCTCCTGGGTTCTGCTAGCTAACATGCAGTGGTGCACCAAATCGCAAATTTCCCCCCCATTTGTTGTCTGTGAGAGTTTCCCAAAGATATCCATTCTCATTTACCCATGTAACTAGGGGTCAGTGGGTTCCCTTGGGTTTGCAGTAGGGAGTACAGAAAAGAGACTGTACACAATTTTGTTCAAATGGGGTAAGAGCCCTGTACAAGTCGGGTTGTTGAGGTATGTGTGTGAGAAATATTTTTAGTTGTTCGTACTTGAACCTATGCATGAAGATTCCTACGTTGTCTCCCAAAAAGTCCTCTAAGTCCTCTAGAGTCATGATCGCCTTCCCCTTAGTCATGTGGCAGAACTGGACTTTTACGTGCCCGGTGGGAAGTCAGGGTCGTTGGTGAGGGGATACAGGGGGGACGGGAAGGATGAAAGGCCCAGTTTGGGAGCCAACCGGTGCCAGGTTTCAAGAGTGGCCTTGACACATGGCTGTCGACCCGTTAACACCCTTTTCTCTCCGTGAGTCACCCAGACTAGAGCTTGCAAGGAGCCGCCTGTTTGGCATTGCTCAATGTCCTTCCACAGTTTGGTTACCCTGCCCTTCACCCAGTCCAGCACTCTTTGCAGGTGGGTGGAGTGATAATATAAAAGAAAGTCAGGCACTGCCAGTCCCCCCTTCGTCTTCGGCTTAGTCAAAATCTGATATCGTATTCTGTTTAGTTTTTGGGAGCCCTAGATGTATTTTATTAGTAGGGACCTTAGGGATGTGAAGTACGTAACGTAGTCAGGATCTTGATGGGGAGCGTCTGAAACAGGTATAGGATGCACAGCAGAATATTTATCATAATCACTACGATGCGTCCCAGCCAGGATATGTGTGGTAGCGTCCAATCTGCTAACTTTTTCCATATCCTAGACAACATTGGTGTGAAGTTTGTATTGTACAGTTGAGCGAGGCCTTTAATTATCCAGATCCCCAAGTACTTCACTGCTCTATCTGACCATTGGAACTGAAAGTTTCCAAACACAATGGTAGCCCTAGCTGAAGGCACTGAGATGTTGATCAGCGTCGACTTGGAATAGTTAATTTTGAAGTTGTATAGGTCTCCATAAAGCAGACCTAATTCCCTGAATTATAACCCAGGCACATACAGAGCATATATATGGATATAACCCAGGCACATACAGAGCATATATATGGATATAACCCAGGCACATACAGAGCATATATATGGATATAACCCAGGCACATACAGAGCATATATATGGATATAACCCAGGCACATACACAGCATATATATGGATATAACCCAGGCACATACAGAGCATATATATGGATATAACCCAGGCACATACAGAGCATATATATGGATATAACCCAGGCACATACAGAGCATATATATGGATATAACCCAGGCACATACAGAGCATATATATGGATATAACCCAGGCACATACAGAGCATATATATGGATATAACCCAGGCACATACAGAGCATATATATGGATATAACCCAGGCACATACAGAGCATATATATGGATATAACCCAGGCACATACAGAGCATATATATGGATATAACCCAGGCACATACAGAGCATATATATGGATATAACCCAGGCACATACAGAGCATATATATGGATATAACCCAGGCACATACAGAGCATATATATGGATATAACCCAGGCACATACAGAGCATATATATGGATATAACCCAGGCACATACAGAGCATATATATGGATATAACCCATTTTTTGGCACGTTTCAGTTGGTCAGTTTGATAATGTGACAATAGTGGGTAATCAGTTTTTCATTTCCAATGTCCTTATGATGTGTGTGTGTCATCACTTTCCATTCATAATTAGGAAGTCCTGTGTATTTCTTTCACTCTCTTGGTTATTGCTTGGGTATTACCCATTTTGTGCTGCCATGGATATGGCCAGGAAATAGGAAAATGTATTCTTACTTACCGTAACTTTCTTTTTCTGGAAATCCCGCCCCGGAAACAAGACTGAGGGTGGGAGGGGTGGGAGGAGTTACTTATACCTTTTATTTTAATTAGGTTCCTGTCTACTTAAAGGACCACTATAGAGAAGGGGAGGAAGTGGGGGTGATTGGGGTGTATTTACATATATATACACACACACACACACACACACACACACTCAAACATTGACTTTTTTGTGTGTCATCCAAATTATGGTGCAAGAAACAGAGAACTGGAGAATTCTGCGTCTACAGGCACCTGACATGTAAATTCTGTCTTGCATAGGCAGTTCCTCTAGCATTTAAATGTACAGCCTGTATCAACGGTTTCTTATTGTAACTGCAATATATCATAATATACTATATCATTTTTTTTTTAGATACATATATATAGGTTTGTTAATGGTTCAACACTGAGAGATACCAAAATAATAACAACTTACCAGTAAATAGTATCATTTTCAACACCTGTTACATAGACATCAAAACCTTCACACTGTGAGTTATTTTCAACAAGAGAAGGACAAGGAGTCATGTGTCTTACACCAAATAATTGTATCTGTATTGACGTGTTCGCACAATCATTATCGTGAATGATTCTAAACCATTATTTTGCTGTTGTGTTTTTTCACTAGAAAAAGCTCATGTAAAAAAGAAATCCTTTTTAGGTGTAAAGTAGCGATGCTCTAAAATTTATGTGGGTAAGATTTTGTGCTTTTATGGTCAGCATAATAACGCTCCGACTCATAACAAATCCCACCAGAGATAAACCACCACCATCCTTTGTGAATAATATACTTCGGACATGTCATGTGTAAAAAAATTTCTAGATTTGCAAATAATCTCAAATCTGGTTAAAGATCTCAGTGATTCTGGGGCTTAAAATTTTGTTTTTCAGAAAACTGAGCAATCTGTGATAATAGAGCAAAGTAAGAAATTCTGTTGAATTCCCTGTTGGTCTCGGTGGTAATTACTTGAATGATCCATTGAGCAAAGTATGTACAGCTAATTTTATTCAAATCTTCAGGTGTCTCTTAGTTTATCTTGTGCATTGACTTAATGAAGAAGTTCAACAAGTGCGAGAGGGGTATCATTGGAGAGAAGGAATGGCTCAGCTGCATTTTATCTGTGATCATCCCAAAAGCACTCTGTAGTAGATAATGTTACTATGTGACTGCGGTCAAAGTAACATAGGGGCTCTTGGAGCAAGTGCTCCTTGCCCATGCTTTGCCATAGGCCCAAAACAGCTACAAAATAAATGTTCACTTGTATTTATGTTTATTTATTCATTATGGAATAAATTGCTGCCACTATAGCAGTACTTCACTCATATATGTACCAGAACTGCTATTTTTTTTAATATAGTAATAGCTTGTGCACAGTCTTAAAGGCCATGAGACAGGAGGGAGAATCCTGAGGCCATGTGGAACAGTAGTAGGTTTGTAGAGCCTTAGATCTAATATGACAATGGAAATTTAAAACTGACTTCTTTCATTCATTAACATATACAGCTCCAGGGTGAAGTCCTAAATCCAGCACTACATGTGACTAAGGTAGTGAGGCCACTGGATATATAAATGCAATTTTTTCGAGGGTCATCTATGGCTTGTGTGGAGGAGTGTTGCCGGATAATAAAGCCAACAGTTCCATGAAATCAATCTCTCCCCATATTTTTTAGGTACAAAGATGATTGTATTTGATTTTGAAGTGGATTTTTTCCTCCAAGTTATATAATGAATTAGTGACGCAGCGGGATAATTTTAATATAATTTCCTTCAATTCTGAAATACCTTTTCATGCTAATGCTAACAGATTTTTTTTAAACTTCACAAGTGCATTTTGTTAAGACAGTAAACAAACCACTTATGCCATAGCCATAGTGGTGTAAATCACCCTACATTCCCATGCATTATCTCTTCACACCCTATCATATGCAAGTATTTCATACATGTAGGCAGAGGGGTATTTTTTTTACATCTCCCGCAGTTATTACAGGTCCATACAGTGTACTGACTGGTCCCCGGTAGCTCGCAGAGCATAGCAGATAAATGCAAGGCCAGAAATGAGAGAGCACATGTTATAGAAACTTTAAACAGTTCCCTCTCGTGACCACTAATCATTCTACTCCAATTTGGACCGATCACTTAATTGGATCACAATGGTTGCAGAAACTCAATGAAACTCTTCTAAATTAGAGGGGTATTTTTTTTACATCTCCCCCAGTTATTACAGGTCCATACAGTGTACTGACTGGTCCCCGGTAGCTCGCAGAGCATAGCAGATAAATGCAAGGCCAGAAATGAGAGAGCACATGTTATAGAAACTTTAAACAGTTCCCTCTCGTGACCACTAATCATTCTACTCCAATTTGGACCGATCACTTAATTGGATCACAATGGTTGCAGAAACTCAATGAAACTCTTCTAAATTAGAGGGGTATTTTTTTTACATCTCCCCCAGTTATTACAGGTCCATACAGTGTACTGACTGGTCCCCGGTAGCTCGCAGAGCATAGCAGATAAATGCAAGGCCAGAAGTGAGAGAGCACATGTTATAGAAACTTTAAACAGTTCCCTCTCGTGACCACTAATCATTCTACTGCAATTTGGACCGATCACTTAATTGGATCACAATGGTTGCAGAAACTCAATGAAACTCTTCTAAATTAAATAGAAACAATTCCCCAAATTTCCCAGTGAGATTTCTCTGAGAACAAGTCTTTGGAAGTTTCGTAGTTTGAGGGCAATTTATCATGATATGGACATGCAAGAAAAAAAACAGATACAAGCCCAATTAATATAATTCACCAAGGCTACAGGAGAACTTGAATCACAACACAAAACATCACTATTGGATATAAGGAGCTAATGAAGGCCAGGAGAGACTGGTTTTTTTAAACATTTATAGAGGAATCATATGCCACTCTTACACGACTAACAGACTTAAGTGGTGGCATTCATTACCTTCATAATTCCTAGGTGGGAAGAATAAATGTTCTCAAGATAAGATTTCTCCTAACGTTACTTTATCTTTTCCATGCAATTCCAATTGATCTCCCACTGTCCCTTTTCCCTTTCTTGAGGAGTGAAACAATAGCATATGTCTGGTGACTGCCGCTGGCTGAAACACCTTCTAAGGGTTCTGGAATGGCACATAACACCCTGTCAGGATAAGAGAGGATCATCAGCAAGATTTTAATCAGCAGCTTACCATAGGCACAATTGGAAAGGATAAAGGGGACAAAACATTTATTAGATACATAAATGAGAAAAGGAAAGTAAAACAAGGATTAGTTAGATTAAAAACAAAAGAAGGAAGTTAGAAGAGGATAAAGGTCTAGCTGACTGCCTCAGTGAATATTTTTGTTCAGTATTTACAGATGAAAATGAAAGAAAGGGGCATCAGTTAGGAAAAAGGACAAATGAGTCATTTGTTACATGTGAGTTTACAGAGGAAGAGGTTATATTTCAACTGTCAAAAGTAAAGACAAATAAGTCAATGGGATCTGATGGAATACACCCAAAGTTATTAAAAGAGCTTAGGGGTGTACTAGCAAAACCATTAACAGATTTATTTAACCAATCATTGTTAACAGGAGTAGTCCCAGAAGATTGGAAGTTAGCGAATGTTGTGCCCATTTACAAGAAAGGTAGTAGGGAGAAGTCGGGCAACTATAGGCCAGTAAGCCTTACTTCAGTAGTGGGAAAAGTAATGGAAACCATGTTAAAGGATCAGATTATTGAACATCTAAAAACACTTGGATTTCAAGATCAGAGACAATATGGGTTTACTTCGGGGAGATCATGCCAAACTAATCTTATTTTTCTGATTGGGTCACTAATATAATAGATCAGGGTGGTGCAGTAGACATTGCTTATCTAGATTTCAGTAAGGCTTTTGACACTGTTGCACATAGAAGGCTTATCAATAAACTGCAATCTTTAAGTTTGGATTCCAATATTGTTGAATGGGTAAGGCAGTGGCTGAGTGACAGGCAACAGAGGGTTGTAGTCAATTGAGTATATTTGAAGCATGAGCTTGTCACTAGTGGGGTACCTCAGGGATCTGTACTTGGACCCATTCATAAATGTTCAGAGTTGTGGCAACTGACATTTAATGTGCATAATTGGGGGGGCGTGGTCTGACTGTCGATGAGACCAGACGTGTTTTACTAGAGCTCCGTTCCACCGGCGCCATAAGCTACAAAAGCGACCTTAAATTGCAGCATTTTCTACCCTCACATACCCTATCATGGATAGGAGATCCCCCAAGAAGCAGCCCAAGAGGACCACGGAGTCCGGGGGCTCCGTTTTGGACCTTCTTACAGCATCTCGGCACGGCCGAGCCGACAGCCAAGATGGTGACGGGGGCTCCCCACACGCATCGCCTGGCGAGGATAGAGAGGCACTCTCTGCGGAACAGAACACTGTCCTAGCAAAACTGGCAGAAGTCAGATCTTTCCTTGCGGGGGAGATCGCCAAATCAACGGCGGTACTACAGGTGGATATATGCGCTCTAGGAGAGCGTACTGCTAAATTAGAGGAACGCATGGAAGCGACAACTCAGGCCCACAATGAAGTTGCCGATAGAGTGAATCGCATGACGGCTCTCGTTATTGATATGGACCTGGCTCTGGAAGACATGGCCAATCATTCTAGGAGGAATAACATTCGCCTGAGAGGCTTACCAGAAGGGCCAGATGAAGACCTACAAGGGCTGTTAATGTCGATCTTCCAGCCTCTCCTCCCACACATTTCGGAGGAACACTGGCATATGGAGAGAGCCCATAGGGCGCTAAAGGCGCAAAGAGCGGAGACCAACACCACGAGGGACGTCATTATAAACTTCCTATACTACAAAACCAAAGAGGCCTTGATGAAGAGGGGTAGAGATGGGCCTATCCGACATGACGGAGCCCTTATATCATTCTACCAAGATCTGACCCCTTCGACATTGCAGAGGAGAAGGGACTGGCGGCCCATTACTGGGGCTCTGAGAGGGGCAGGCCTGAAATATGCCTGGGGCTTCCCCTTTAAATTGATGGTCTTCCGTGAAGGCCGTGCGCACATCCTGTCGCCGGGGGGAGACCCGAAGCGCCTGTTCCAGGGCCTGGGGCTACAGCCTCCCCCGGATCTGCTTAACTTGGCGATGGGACCGGAGGAGCTGCCACAGATGCAAGCGGAGTGGCGCGGAGTGGGACCTAGAAGCCAACGCTGAACCTAGCGGTATCGTATACTCCTCTTCTACCAGCAAGAGATATTATTGTTTTTTCCCTTATTGCGGGCAGCCGAGACTTCTCTTTTTTGTTGGGCGGGGGATGGGGCAGGGGGACTCAGAAGCGCACGTTGCGCTTGGGCCTTACCTCTGTGTTTGCCGTTTGTGATTGTTTTTGCCAGGGAGATCGGGGCCACCTGTTTTTGACCCCCGGTTGACCCTTGTTTATACTACAGGTGTTCCCTGCGATGATAGGGGCTAAGTTGGGGTGCCCCCCCCCCCGGTGCAGATGCTGATGCTACTCCCCCCGGACTTGGACCACAGCACCACTGCACCTCACGTGTTTGATTTTTATTGTTGTTTTTCACTCTGGGCCGGTGTGGGGGAGGAAGATCGAACATGGGACTTTAAAAATCCGGATTATACAATGTAGATTGTGTGTGCTAGTGCCCCATTGATGTAACTGTCCGGGTACATTTATGCAGCTCGGGGCCCGCAGGGCAAGTCGCCCGTATATCCTCCCCGTGGGCGGTATCCCCCCTCTTAGTGTTTTTGTCCCGTGTTTCTGTTTGCTTATTGTCCAGTGCCCCGAGACCTTCCCCCTAAACAGGAAGATAAGTTTTAATTTACGAACAAACAAAAAAGCAAAAAGAAAGATTATTAAAAAAAAAAAAAAGCAGTGATTAGGAAGGGGTGGGGTTGGTGGACACTGTATGCGTAAATTGCAGGTGTTCGGTAATAATGGGGAATGTGGGTGGAATCTGGTAATGCATTGTTTAGATTCATTTTATGGCGGTGGTAGTTGTAGATGCATAGGTTGGAATGATAGAGCCGTAAGATTTAACTGTGGATACCGCTATCTTAGGGATCTCCCTATTTAAAGATGAGGGGTCCCAAACAATATGCATATGGAGTGGAGGTCCTTGCGGGAATGGGGGTGCAAGGGGCGATATGGGGGTGTGGTTGGAAAGTGAATAGAAATTCCCCCCCGCAACACAAAAGGGTGATTTGGATAATGAAGGGTAGGGCATAATGTGAGTCGACCACTGAAGTCAGGAAATAACAAGGGATAGCATTTCGAACCTGGTGAAGCCTTATTTAGTTTTACCACTGAAATGGAGCTGGTATACTTAATCACGAAACAGTGCGCCTGACCTGTGCACCAGTATGTGTAGCTATTCTCCCCCCTCAGGCTGTTGGCCCCAACTTATGGCTTACGACGGTGGGCCTGGCCCCTGGCGTTCGCGGACCCGCCTGGCGTTCGCCTGGGGACGGCTACTATAGCTGGGATAACATGGGGGCCGCTGCCTCCTGTGCGGCTGCTTGCCCCCTCCGGCCGGCCCTGCACTGGTTCCGGGGGGTCGGCCGGGGGGGGCGACCGTCCGGTCGGGTGGGCAGTGGTTCCTGGGGTGAGGGGGAGGGGTCCATTCGATTCAGCAGGTGGAGGGAAGGTGCCATGGAGGTAAATGCACATATTTCATTTTTGTCAGTTCCCTATCTAGTTCTTAAGTTTTTGTGGTAATAATTATAGATAAGTATGCTGGACCACGGTGGCCCCAGATTTGATTGCAAACACATTCACCGTGAGGCCTCCCTTGGTATGTTTGATGATAGAGGGCCGCGGAAATAACGAGCTCAAAGTCACCATACTAGCACCTCATGCTGATCATAAGGAGAATACCAGTCCATGACGCTATTAAATTTGGAGGGGAGGCAGAATATCTACCACACCAAGGGGTCAGTGGCGGGCGGGGACTGACACAGAGTTCCCCGAGTGGAGCCGGCCCGGGGGCGGGGGGGGCAAGGAGTGCCAGTGGGTTATATTTGATAAGCGAAGGTTTTTTGACGTAAAGGTCCAACTATCTTACAATTGGCGCCTAAATGGTAGGAGCTCAGTATCCCGATGTTCCTCCCAACGTTGATCGTGGCAGGGAAACGGGACGACGTTCCCCAAAATATTCTGGCGGATAGTAAGACCAGAATTTCAGTGCATCGGACTGTGTCCAGGTGCAGCTTTTCTTTCTATTCTGTATTCTATTCCCTCCTTTCTTTTCTTCTACCCCCTTTTTTTCTTTCCAGGGGGGGCTGCGGGGTCAGGGGGCTGGCAGAGGGCTTGCTTCAGGGACCCGATAGGGAGTCTGATAGGACAAAGAACATGAGATCATTATACAGAGCCTTAACTGACTCGCCTGATGGAGATTAAAATCATTTCCCTGAATGTTAAGGGTTTAAACGCTCCTAGGAAGCGCAGACTCCTGTTACGGGAACTAAAAAGAATGAACTCGGACATTGCTTTTGTCCAAGAGACCCATTTGCCAGCACAGGCCAAGTTTAGGTTGAAAGATCACGCGTATGCAGGCTCTTTTGAAGCCAGGTCCCATTGCAAACGAAATGGAGTAGCGATCCTCATTAGAAGTAGCTGCCCCTTCCGTAAAACTCATTTTGAAGCAGACCCGGAAGGTCGAATGGCTATCGTTTCAGGCGTTCTACATTCACATACGGTCCATTTGATTAACATCTACGCGCCGAACCAGCCGGATCCATTGTTTTGGGAGGTGCTTAAGGAGAAAATTATGGGGTTGCCCCATGGAATGTTATTTTTGGGGGGTGATTTCAATGCAGCCCCGTGCCCGGCGGTGGACAGGAGCTCGCGGTCAGGTGCACCTAGGTCACAGGGTAGGGGGGACAGGACCGTCTGCTTAAAGATTTTATAGCCGCCACAGGACTTGTAGACATCTGGCGAGCCCATCACCCAGGTGATAAGGACTACTCTTTTTACTCAGCTCCCCACGGAACGTACTCAAGGATAGATCTATTCTTGACTAACGCAGCAGGCATGTCCCGAACAGTAGGATCCCGGGTAGGCAACATTTCCTGGTCGGACCATGCTGATATTTCCATCACGCTGGTTAACTTATGTATTGCCTCACCATGGACGTGGAAATTGAACACGTCCCTACTTCAAGACCCAGAGATAATGGAGCAAACCAGGAGAGGAATCACAGAATATTTTGAATTGAACACCACCCCCGAGGTGAACGCATGCACGATTTGGGCGGCCCACAAGGTAGTCATCAGAGGGACCTTGATCAAGCTAGCCACCAGAAAAAAGAAATTGAAATACCAACAACTGGAGAAGTTGCTTGGGAACCTGAGATCCTTGGAACAAAGACATCAAGCGGTGCCGACGGAGGACACCCTCAGGCAACTGGGAGCAGTGAGGCGGGACGTCCGCACTTTATTATTGGACGATACGGCTCGATCTATGACCTGGTCAAAACGGACATTCTTCGAGAAGGCGAACAAGATGGACACCCTCTTAGCCAGGACGCTTAGGCCAAGGCAAGAGAGATCCCACATAACGGTGCTCAAACACCCAGATGGTACGAAGAGAACAAGACCAGTTGAGATAGCGGAGATTTTTGAGGATTTTTACAAAAGATTATACAATCACGCTCCGGACGGAAGCCCTCACGGAGAACATGAAGAAGAGTATATTTTGCAATATCTGGACAAGCTGGGGATGACTAGATTGACTGGGGAGGCAACACACACGCTGGCGGCTGATATTTCGGAAGAGGACGTGGACAAAGCTATCTCGAGCTTGAAAGGCAATAAAGCACCGGGGCCAGATGGGTTCGATGGCTCATACTACAAAACCTTTAGAAAAGAGCTAACACCACATTTAGTCCAACTTTTCGATAACCTACGGCAAGGTAGACAATTAGACCCAGACATGTCATTGGCGACCATAGTGCTCTTGCCCAAGCCCGGGAAGGATCCATTATATCCTGAAAACTACAGGCCCATTTCGCTGATCAACCACGATCTGAAAATATTAGCGAAAATACTGGCTGACAGGCTGAACCCTTTGTTGAATTCTCTCATCCATGCAGATCAAGTAGGTTTCATCAGGGGTAGACAATTGTTCGAAAACACTAGACGGAATATAGATTTGATCTGGAGGCAGGTGGCATTGGGGACTCCTACATTAGTAGTATCCATTGATGCAGAAAAATCTTTTGATAGAGTCCGATGGCAATTTCTGTTCCCAGTTTTGAAGAACTTGGGCTTCCCAGAAGAATTCCTAACGATGACGAGAGCAATGTATCACAACGTATGGGCACAAGTGCAGATATCGGGAGCCCCACTACACCCCTTTCAGCTATACAATGGAACAAGACAGGGATGCCCACTCTCCCCCCTTCTTTTCGTCTTGGCTCTGGAGCCCCTACTCCAGGCAGTCCGGCGACACCCGAACATCGCTGGTGTTCGGGTGGGGGACAAGGAATTTAGGGTTTCAGCTTACGCGGACAACGTCCTCTTGACCATCACGAATCCTCTGGAATCACTGGCAGCAATACAAGAAGTCATAGCAGAGTACGGTAAGTTATCAGGTTATAAGGCAAATATCCAGAAATCCAGTGCCCTACCACTGTGCTTGTCGCAAGCTGATACGGTTAGGTTACAGGAGATTTACCAGATCCGCATGGAAACGGACTCTCTGAAGTATCTGGGAATTAATATGACAGCTGATCCCGACCGCTTATACTTGGCTAACTACGCCCCTATTTTACGAGACCTGATGAGAGACCTAGACAACTGGATTGAAAAACCCATATCCTGGGTCGGTAGGATAAATTCAGTGAAGATGAACATCCTTCCACGTATATTATTCCTCTTTCAGGCGCTACCTATAAGAGTAACGAAGACGCAATTGCTACCGCTGCAAAGATCGATTGGAGATTTTTTTTGGCAGAACAAGAGACACCGAATTGCTAAACAAGTATTATACCGTCGCAAGGACAGAGGGGGCTTGGGCCTTCCGAACCTCTATTTCTACTACTTAGCGGCTCAACTGGCGCAGATAGCCATGTGGCATTCCACAATGGATGAGAGAAGGTGGGTGGAAATAGAGTCTATGATGGTGGGTGTTGACGTACCCCAGTTTACGATATGGGTCCCGGCGGAACACAGACCGGTGATACGAATAACATGCCCGGCAATTCTCAACTCGATCCGAATCTGGGACACTTGTAGCACAAAATACGGGCTGGCATCATCCCCTTCCCCACTGACCCCTTTTTTAAGAAACAGGGAATTCCCACCTGGTATGACCCCCAGAGATTTCAGGAACATCGAAAGGACTGGGCTACAACGGATTCATCAGTTATATCACAATGGAGAGGTAGTACAATTTGCAGATCTTCAAGCAGGAAACCACCTAACCCTTGCGGATTTCTTTAGGTATGTTCAAATACGTGACTTCGCCAAAAAGCCACATATCAAAACGGCAGCCTACGGGAAGCCCACTTTTTATGAGAGGATTTGCTCGGAGGGGGTAACCCCCAAGGGGTTGATCACTCTCTTATACGCACACCTTAGCGGAGAAAATAAAGAATGGGGAAAGTTAACTTACATTGACCAATGGGAGAATGATCTCGGGGAGATTTTGGAAGGGGTCGAGTGGCAGGAGATATGGGAAGCAAACGCCAAGGTCTCCATTTGTGTCACCCTTCAGGAGCAGGCATGGAAAACTATGTTCAGATGGTATACTACCCCAGCCAAACTTCATAGAATGCACAAACGGGAGACGGATGAATGTTGGAGAGGATGTGGAGCACGAGGGACTTATATTCATATGTGGTGGGGGTGCCCAAGGCTACTGGGTTTCTGGAAGTCTGTTGAGGACCTGTTGAGACAGACGTTTGATAGACCCCTGAAAATGGACCCGTGGATCTATTTGTTGAATAGATCAATTGATGGATGGACCAAAAGGGAGCAGAAGTTAGTACACAAAATCACATTGTGTGCGCGCAGAGCAATAGCGTCAGCATGGCTTACATTAGAGGGCCCGGAATTCGCGGGGGTTATATCTAGAATTAAAGAATGTAGAGTAATGGATGACCTAACGGCGAGGGTGAGAGGAAATGTCTTGACATTCCATAAAATTTGGGAACCATGGGAAAATAGTGTAGTTGGCTCGAGAGGAGAATGAGGGCCCTCCCCCGCCCAAGTACGAATTGTAAAGAAAAGCATCACTGCTAGCGGGGTTTCCTGTGCCGGCGGGGTTGCTGCTTTTGCCCCCCCCCCGTTCGCTCCCCCTCCCTTTCCCTCTTCTAAACCTCCCTCTAATTTACTGTACTCTTCTTCCTATATATCTTCTGTTTTTCTCTTTTCTTTCCTTTTTCTTTGTTCTTATTTTTAAATTTTTTCCAGGCTAGGTCATACGGTGGGAGGAAAATGTAGCAATGACACGACACTGATTAGCACATCTGATAGATAGTTGTCATTTGTATCTATCTGTTTCATGATATGCATATATCCTCTCCATAGTTGGCAAGTGCCTAACGTACAATGAGAAATGGGTTGGCACTGATAGATTTGAATGATATTTGATTGCACCTATCTGGCATAGAAGTTATTTGGCTTATACATAGGCCCAGCTGGGATCACATGCCTGTTATAGATAAGGAGCTCGTAGACTACAAGATATCTACATAACCGGCAGTAGCCAGCGGTAAGGCGAGGTTGGAGCTTATTCAATGTGACCGAAGGAATTGTACCTTAATTGACTTCTTTATCAGCCTTAAAAGGGATTGGGCAAAAGACGTTTTTCTGTGAATATATAGTTTATAATTGCATAAAAATAAAAAATCCTCAAGTGTCGATGGCTCAATTAAGAATGGGCATATACTGTAATTGTCAAGCTGTATTATGTATATTGTTATTATTATACTGGCTTATGCATAAGCCCAAAGTCGATGTTAACTTGCTATGTCTGTTGAGTAAAAATAAAGAATTTAAAAAAAAAAAAAAAAAAAAAAGTATTTTAAGGTATAGATTTTTTTCCCGTTAAACTGAGACTAGAGCAGGGCTGACCTAATAATGATCTAGGCATCCATGGACGATATATAGAATCAGGTTAGAGACACTGACAGAGACATACAGACACAGTTATACAGACACAAACATATAGACTTAGGCAGGGCCATCTTTAAAAAAAGATTGGACCCTGGGCATGCATTTGCCCCAAAAAAAAAAAAAAAAAAAAAAAAAAATAAGCACACAGTTAGCTGCACTCATTTTTACTGAGACAAAATACACACACTGACACACATACAGATGCAGAAACTGACATACATTGAGATACACAGGTACAGACACACAAATGCAGATACACATTTACACACATCCAGATACACAGATGCACAGATACACTCACTGACAAACACGCAGATAAACAGACACACTAGCACACATACAGATAAACAAATACACTGACAAACATGCAGATACACACAATAACATACAGATACAGAATGATACACATTTAGATACAAACACACTGACACACATATAAACATTTACACACACAGATACACATACAAACACAGATACACATACATACATATATTCACAAACACAGATAAACATACAGGCAAACAGATATGCATACAGACACACAGTTACACATGTACAAAAAGATACAAAGACACAGATAGGCATACGGACACACAGATAGACATCCAGACACAGATACACATCCAGACACACAGACACACAGGCATACAGATACACAAATGGACACACAAACACAGATACAGACACACATACAAACAGAAAGACACACAAAAACAGATACACATACAGACACACATACAAACAGATACACATACACATATAAACATGCAAAATGTAAATTTTTTTGTCAACCTCCTGTGTCCTACCTTTTAGGTGCAGGAGGGTGATTCTCCTGGGGTCCAGTGGCTGCCTCTTGCTGATGAGTGTGAGCTCTGACTCCCTCCTCTTCTTCTTCTCCCTTGCAGTACCCAGTGAATGCTGGGAGGCAGTGACCTCCTGTCAGGTATAGCATGGCATGTATTTCGCCGTCGGAACCCACTTCCGGGTTCACGGCGCTTAGCCCCGCCCCTTTTTTCTGACGCGGTCCCTCCACGATACTTAGGAAGACCGCGCCAGATTCAAAGGGCTGGATTATTCGCACAGGTGCTGCAGAGAGATCAGCTGCTCTACTTTGATCCTACCTGCTCCACTTCTCGACCTCGGCTTGTAAAACGGATTTCTACCTTCTCCACTCCTAGACCTCGGATTGTAACACTGAATTCTACCTTCTCCACTCCCAGACCTCGGCTTGTTAAAACGGACTTCCACACTCTCCACTCCTAGTTCTCGGCTTGTTAAAACGGACTTCTAATTTCTCCTCCATTGGGTGAATTGACCCTTC
Organism: Pelobates cultripes; assembly: GCA_933207985.1. Taxonomy (NCBI): domain Eukaryota; kingdom Metazoa; phylum Chordata; class Amphibia; order Anura; family Pelobatidae; genus Pelobates; species Pelobates cultripes. The sequence goes on along the minus strand of OW240914.1, from coordinate 67,838,981 downwards.
CAGTACCAGAACTGCCTTTAAGTTAAGTAAAACTTTTGCCAAACAAGCCAATTCCTATTATTTATGTTACACAGTATCTAAAGCTCACTAAAGTGTCACTTTGTCAAGCTATTCCTCTTATTGATAAGGGATTGCTACAAAGGCTAATTCTTCCTGCAATAATCAACTTATTCTAATTGCAAGCCTGTCCAGCTTCATTAATAAATTTCTCTAATTTATTCCATCTTAATTAAGTTGGAAACTAGCACTGCCTATTTCCCTGCATGTGTATTTAAAGATACAGTAACCATTGTTTCATATCAGTATAAAAGGAGGTGAAACTTATTGTTGCTGCAATCAGAAAATTCTGCAGTTGAGTTCCAATTAAAGAAGTATTACAAAATAAGTATTACACCTCCTCCCAGCATTGTGACATCGGGTGGCCCTTAGATCATGTGCCACCCGATGGGCCCCCTCATTGTGTGGCACGCGGTGGTAGTTCCACACGGGCCGCACACACCACGGTGGCCGGCGGGCTGAAGGGGCAGCTGCATTGGGCCCCCTAGGATGACAGGGCTCAGGGCATGAATTTAGGCATACAGAGACATAAAAACACATACACAATCATACAGACAGTCATACACAAACATACACACAGGCATACAGAGACATACAGACACTGTCATACACAGACGTAAACTCAGGCATACAGAGAAATATTGACAGTCACACAGACACATACATAAAGACATAGACATAAAAATGCTAATTTTATTAAATACAATCAAAATACAAATACATCTATGTATGCCTATAATGTTGGCACTTATACCAAACTACATTTATTGAATCTGGTGTGCGGGTATTCCTTTAATTACATGTTTGTTTATGCACCATTAAGAAGGGGTGGTCCTTAATACCCTTAGCACCAGTGGTGCATCCTGGTTTTGTGCTGCCCTAGACAGGACAAAACTCAGGCGCCCCCCCCGCCAGGCCCACCCAACCCTTCCCCCCACCCCGCCTTCTAAATACACACACACACATTCACTGACAGATATGTATACACACTCTAACAGACACACACACACTGACACACACAGTCAGACACACACATACACACAGTCACACACACACACAGTCAGACACACTCATACACACAGACACACACAGTCAGACAGGAATACACACTAACAGACACACACAGTCAGACAGAAATACACACTAACAGACACACACAGTCAGACACACACTAACAGACACACTCACACAGTCAGACACACACACACACACTAACAAACACACACACACTCACATTTTTTTTAATTTACCCCCATTCCCCCTCCTTACCGTTGGGAATGCTGGGGGGGGGGTTCATCTCCATGGTGGTCCAGTGGCTGCGAGCGGCGCTGGGCGGGCAGCGAGGGAGCTCTTCCCCTGAGCGCTCTGCTCAGCTCAGCTCCCTCGCGCGCCGCATGACGTCATATTCCGGCTCCCAGCCTCACTCTGCGGCGCGCGAGGGAGCTGAGCGGACAGCTCAGAGGAAGAGCTCCCTCGCTGCCCGCCCAGCAGCCCGCACGGTCAGTTAGCCGCAAGGCTTTTTTGCCGCCCCCTGAAAAATGCCGCCCAAGGCAAATGCCTTGTTTGCCTCGCGGCTAAAACGCCCCTGCTTAGCACCCGATACTTTGTTAACAGGCTGTACACAAATTGGTTACCCCTACTAACGTGATCTTTAATACACCATTATACAGACATACAGACACAGTTATGGCAAGTATGAAAATAAATTTCAACACTTCCTTTTAATAGTAGTGTTCCTTTATTCAGATTCCCAAAGTGTATAACAGGAACCTACAGCATGCACCAGAGCTGGATTTAGGTGCTGGCGGAGCTTGGTCACACTACATAAAGTGACGGCAGGGGAGGAGTGCTGTTCATTCCCCTCCTGCTGGTCGTCTGTACATTGCTTACCCTGGGCCGGTGCGCCCTAAGGCAGTCGGCTGTGCTGTCTTATGGTAGTGCTGAATATGCAGCTCATAGAAAAGAGAGAAATGGGGATAGAAACGAGGGACAGAGGGATTTGGGCCCAAATTAGGGACTGTCTCTCCTAAATAGGTGTGCTTACTTCCACCTGCAGTGTTTTTACATTCTACAAGAAATTAATTATTATTAACCTACTGAATTTGACTATATTCCTGAATTTGTTAATTTTCTCTGTCTCTCTCTAAAATAGGGAGTAAAAAGTGGTTAGGGGACTTTGGACTAGAAGACTCAGGAAGTATTTAATCATTAACTGGATTAAATGTCAGATTTCCTAGAAGTCTGATGACTGAATCCCATCCTATATTCTCTCCTACCATACTATGTTTTTGGTTGATCTTTTCCTCATGATACCGGTACACTTTAGTTGTACATGCAGATGTTTATTAAGCTTGTGAAAACATAAAGCAGTGATGCTGTCCTTCAGCAATAACAGGAACTGGCAATAATGCTTGAATTTGACAATTATGTTGATTGACAGGTGTTACTGACCAACAGGGCCAGATTAAGAGCCCAGTGGGCCTGGTGCTGACAATTATGATGGGCCTAATTACAGAATCTTATCGACCAAAAACACTAAAACAACCATACCTCCCAAGCGTCATGTATCTGATGGAGATGGTGTTGGAGGGAAACTCAAAGGATGCAGCTATAAGAAAACACATACCCTATGCTAATCTCTCTCTAATTTATGCTTTCATCTTTCAAGTAAATCCATACCCCCTAACAGCAGTGTCCAGTGAAGCAGGAAGTCCATGGGCAGGGTAAAAGGGTGGGCCAGTGGCGTGAGTCACGTGACTAGACCTGCCAAAAGGGGTGAACATGCCCAAAAAGGGGGCATGTTTGTCCAAAGAATTAGAAGGCCAGCCTGGCATTAATGCATGTCAGGCTGCCTGCCAATCGTGCAGGCTGTCCAACTAATGGCATACCATGCAAACCGCATCCTGAACTTGGCATAAATGCATCAAATGATGCACCTACTCCACGCTTTCTAATGACTGTCCCCTAGCACTGACATGTCCACTTGTCTCCTTACCTTCTTACTAGCAGGCAGAAGTTCCTGGTATATAGTCTGGGACAGAGAAAAGGTGTATGTAGTGAGTGTAGAAGAAAGGGGACATGCCACAGTGTTAGAGAGACCAGAGTCTGCATTATCTAAATTAATTCTGTCAGCCATTCCACACAAGTTTTGTTCCCATACATCCCTCTTAAGTTTCCAAACTGAAAGGGACACTATAGTCGCCAGAACAACTACAGCTTATTGTATTTGTTCTTGTAAGTAGAATCATTCCCTTCAGGCTATTTGCAGTAAACACTGTCTTTTCAGAGAAAATAACTCCACTGGCCACTCCTTATTGCATTGATTCAATTTATCTTTATGAGGAGATGCTGATTGGCCAGGGCTATGTTTTACTTGTGCTGGCTCTGCCTCTGATCTGCCTAGTTGACTCTCAGATAATCCTATGGGGAAGCATTGTAATTTGCTCAGACCACTACTTCTGATGATGTCAGCAGACAGAGTCAGTTCAGAGGCAGAGCCAGCAATTGCAGACTTGAATACAAGTAAGATTGTACTATATTTAGGGAGGCAAGAGGGGACCAGAGGACTAGATGGTGGTTTTAACATAATAGGGTCAGAAATACATCATTGTATTACTGCCCCTATAGTGTTCCTTTAAGCAAGAGTATGTGAAGAGTAGTTAGGGATGCCACCTTTCTTGGAAAAAAATACCAGCCTTAATCATTTGTATAATTAATTAGTTATGCGGGACATCACATGATGTAAATCACAAGGAGTGACATAAGAGAAAATTCTGTAAAATCACCAACAAACTACTCACAGTTTGATTCCGCTGTATAGATGGATTGCTCCCAGTGTTTCCCTGTCTCCCAGTGTCTCAGTCTCGCAAGTCAACCAGTGTCACAGTGTATCACAGTGTCAGTGTCCCCATGTTGCCCAGTCCTCTAGTCTCTCAGTGTCTCCATTTCTCCTAGTGTCCCCATGTCTCAGTGTGTCCCCATGTCACTAGGATACTGGGGGACACAGTGAGACTTGGGGACACTGCGAGACTTGGGGACACTGGGAGACATGGGGACAATGGGAGACATGGGGGCACTTGTGGATACAGACATGGGGACACTGAGGCATTTGGGGACACTGAGACACTAGAGACACAGAGACATGGGGACACAGACACTGGTGGGGAACACTAAGACACTAGGGACACTGAGAAACATCGGAACACAGACACTGGGAGGCTAGGGGAGATATGGAGACACTAGGGGCACTGGCTGGGAGACAGACACTTGGAGACACTGGGCGACATGGGTACACTGGGAGACATGGGGACACAAGCACTGGGGACACTGGGAGACAGGGGCACTGAGGACACTGGCTGGGAGACATGGGGACACTGAGACACTAGGGACACTGGCTGGGGGACCTGGGGACACTGGGAGACATGGGGAAACATAGAAACATAGAATGTGACGGCAGATAAGAACCATTCGGCCCATCTAGTCTGCCCAATTTTCTAAATACTTTCATTAGTCGCTAGCCTTATCTTATAGTTAGGATAGCCTTATGCCTATCCCATGCATGCTTAAACTCCTTTACTGTGTTAACCTCTACCACTTCAGCTGGAAGGCTATTCCATGCATCCACTACCCTCTCAGTAAAGTAATACTTCCTGATATTATTTTTAAACCTTTGTCCCTCTAATTTAAATGTTTCTATCATATCCCCCCTGTCTCGCCTTTCCTCCAAGCTATACATGTTAAGATCCTTTAACCTTTCCTGGTAAGTTTTATCCCGCAATCCATGAACCAGTTTAGTAGCCCTTCTCTGAACCCCTCTAAGGTATCAATATCCTTCTGAAGATACGGTCTCCAGTACTGTGTACAATACTCCAAGTGAGGTCTCACCAGTGTTCTGTACAATGGCATGAGCACTTCCTCTTTCTACTGCTAATACCTCTCCCTATACAACCAAGCATTCTGCTAGCATTTCCTGCTGCTCTATTACATTGTCTGCCTACCTTTAAGTCATCAGAAGTAATCACCCCTAAATCCCTTTCCTCATATGTTGAGGTTAGGACTCTATCAAATATTCTGTACTCTGCCCTTGGGTTTTTATATCCAAGATGCATTATCTTGCACTTATCCACATTAAATGTCAGTTGCCACAATTCTGACCATTTTTCTAGTTTACCTAAATCATTTGCCATTTGGCTTATCCCTCCTGGAACATCAATCCTGTTACATATCTTAGTATCATCAGCAAAAAGACATACCTTACCATCAAGACATTCTGCAATATCACTAATAAAATGACCATCGGAATAACATTTTCGTGTGATCTCCATATGTGAGGTGCATAGTGATACGTTTTTTGTGCGCCCTGAATATATGGGCCCATTGACTCTCGGAGAGGGAGATGCCTATCTCAAGCTCCCATGTCCTAGTAAAGGTGAAGGATTGGGGCTCAGCTATTGCGCTATTTTTACCATATAGGATGGAGATCGTTTTTTTGGCTGGTCGCAATCTGAGACATATCTCTTCCACCTCTGTCAGCTATAGACCATTTACAGTGTTCTATGAGACAATTTGTTGCTTTTTGAACCATGACAATAGTTGCTCATATGAGAAGTTTGTAGCGTCGGGCAGCCCGTGTTGTGTCTGCATGTTGGAAAAGCTTTTTAATGCTGGTCCCTGGAATGTACGGTATAGATGTGTAATGTGGTGTGTGTACCACAGTTTGTAATTAAAGTCTGGTATAACGGAGGGTATCGCTTCCAGGGATAATGCTAGGGACGTGCCTCCAGGCAGCATATGTTTGTCCCTAAATTGGTCCCAGATTTGTAGTGTGAGTTTGGTCGTGGGGAGTATTTCCTATTGTTTAGGACTTAGTTTCCTAGACATCCATGTAAGAGCTGGCATGCTGAAATTGTTAGTGTATATCAATTCTATGTGGACCCACTGGGGGGATTGAGATTGCCACTGGCAGATAGTATTGGGCTTATGATAGTAATTCGCAACATTTGGTAGGTCCATGCCCCCCCTGCAGGAATGGTTTGTAGAGGGTAGATTTTGCGATTCTAGGCCTGGAGTTTTTCCAGACAAAGGAATTTACAAGTCCCTGCACCTTGCGCATGTAGTTGTTGGGGACAGCGAGTGGTATGTTTCGAAACAAATATTGTAGTTTCGGGAGAAGTAGCATTTTGACTGCTGCTATCCTGCCTACCCAAGAGATAAATTTCCCTTTCCAGCTATATTTTTGTGTTTTCAGGTCTGTGAGCAGTGGTTGGTAATTGGCCTTGTAGATGCCTGATAGAGTCAGTGTCAGGGCTATCCCCAGAAATTTAAGAGAGTCTGTGTGCCATTCATATGCAAATGTCTCTTTTCAGTGATCTAATGCTAGCCTTGGGACATTTACAACCATCGCTTGGTTATATTCAATTTGTAATAGGAGCATTTGCTATATTGTTGGATGAGGTTGTGCAATGCAGGTAAGGAGATGTGTGGATTTTGCAGCGTGAGGAGGATGTCGTCTGCGAATAATGTTAGTTTATATTCTCTATTCTTGACCTCAATTCCATGAATGTTGGGATTATCTCTAATTAATTAGGTGAGAGGTTCCAGAGCTAGTATGTACAATATTGGGGAAAGGGGACAACCCTGTCTAGAGCCATTGGAGATACTAAAACTACTGGAAGAGAATCCCCCATTTACCACCTGAGCTGAAGGGCGAGAGTACAGAGCTGATATTAGAAATATGACCTGTGGGGGGAATCCAAACTTCCCTAGGACCGCGAGGAGGAAGGGCCAGTGGAGTCTGTCAAAGGCTTTTTCTGTGTCCAATGAAAGCAGCACACTGGAATCACCCCCTCCCTGCAGCCCACCCAGCAAGTCCAGGACTTTTCTCGTGCATCCGCCCCCTGGCGACCACTGACAAACCCCACCTGGTCTGTATGTACTATTGTGGGAATAATCTGGGACAGCCTGTTGGCAAATATTTTGGCAAGTAATTTGGTGTCTGTGTTGAGTAGGGATATTGGGCGCAGGTTTTGACTTTGGATGGTTTCCCTGGTGGGAAGTGTTACTATATGCGCCATGAGCATCTCTTTTGGCATGTCGCCTATACTCATAATGTGATTGAATACTGGTACTAAGATATTAGAAAATGTTTTGTAGTAAGAATTGGTGAGGCCATCCGGCCCCAGGGATTTCCCCGATGGTAGTGATGCTACGGTTTGCGAGATTTATTGGCTTGTCACAGGCACCTGTAGTGTTTCTTTTTGTTGTAGGGACAGGATCGGCAACTCTGTGAGGCTTAAGGAGTCGCCAATCTCTGTCTCGTTAGGGTGGTGTATTGTGTTGTCCTGTTTTAGAGTATATAATTTGTGGTAGAAAGAGGCCATTTCGTTGTTTATGTCTTGGGTGTTGTAAATTTTTTTTATTGGAATCCAATAGTAGGTATGGGATTTTGGATTGAGCTTGTTTTTTCCTCAGCATTATGGCTAGTGCCTTCCCTACTTTGTTGCCCTGGGAGTAATGTCTTATTTTGAGCTGTTGGAGTGTGTAGGACGTCTTGTCTAGGTGGATGTCATTTATGCATTTGGTGACATTCTCTATCGTTTTGAGATGTGTGTCCTCTGGTTTTATAGCGTGTGCTCTTGTGGCATCCCGTAGAGTGCCTAGCAAATCTATGTGCTTGGTGTTGGATGTGCGTTTCAGATAGGAAGCTCAGCTGATCAGTAGGCCTCTAATGGTAGGCTTGTGGGCCTGCCAGAAGGAGATAGGAGATGTTTCTGGTATGTCATTGAGTTGAAAGTTTTGCGTCATCTGGGAGAGGAATGTAGAGTCATGCAGGAGAGATTCATTTAGGCGCCACGGCACCTGTCCTCTGTGTGGGAATGGGCCTCTGAAGGACATAGTAAGTGGTGCGTGGTCAGACCATACAATGTCTGCAATCGAGCACTGGGTGATACTCGGAAGTAGGGGCCCTGACACCATGATGTGATCGATTCTGGAGAACGACTTGTGTAAACTCGAATAGTATGTGAATTCCCTCCCTGTAGGGTGGAGCATTCTCCAGGCATCATAGATATTGTGTTCTGACATGAGTTTGAGAAGGGCTTTGCTTTGTGTTTGCGTTGCAGAGTGTCTAGGAGATGGGTCGGGCAGGGTTGTGTCTGTGTGTGAGTCTAGCACGTGGTTTAGGTCACCACATATGATAAGTGCTCATAAATGTGTGGTGGCGGGGATCCTGGCTAGGACTTTTGTGCAGAAAGTGTCTCTGGTGCGTGTTTGGGCTGTATATCCCTACCAGAACATATTCAGTATCATTTATCATACAGTGCAGAACAATGTACCTCCCCTGGGTGTCTTTCTTGATGTGTAACATTTCGAATGTCAATGAGTGGTGTATTAAGAATGAGACTCCCTTTGATTTGGAGGAGTGGGTTGCGTAAAATTGGGTCGGGTAGTCATGGAGACCAAACTTTGGGACCCTATTTTTGACTAAATGGTTTTCCTGGACACAGAGTACATCAATCTATTTTTGTCCTGCTGCCTCCAGGAGGATGTGGCATTTATGTGGGTGGTTCAACCCTCGTCTGTTGTATGATTGTATTTTCATAGTCTGGATTGTAGTAGGATGTGCTGGGTTAGGAAATCCATGGTTCTTTGAGTGTATGCGCCTATTGGCTGGTGGTCACAATTGAATATGGAATAGGCATGTGGGCATTGCTCTCTCCGTAAGGGTGAGGAGAAGGGTAGGGTGAAACTTGGGTGGAGATAGTGAAACTACTGGAAGAGAATCAGGGCCGGACTGGCCCACCGGGATACCGCGAAATTTCCCGGTGGGCCGCAGCATCTGGGGGCTGCGCAGGTAGAGCTGGAGGCGCCAGGCCGGGTGGCAGCCTCACTGGTCCGGCGCCTGGCACTCATGTCACTAATGCTGAGGACTGAAGGAGGAGGGAGGAGCATGTCTCTCTATCATCTCTCTCGCGGTTCCCACAATTCCCAGCACAGTATGCTGTGCTGGGAATTGTGGGAACCACAAGGGAGCATGATAGACATGCTCCTCCCTCCTCCTTCAGTCCTCAGCATTAGTGACAGGAGTGCCGGCCGCCAGACTGTTATTAAACGGTTTGACTACTTACTCTGTGAGGGGGTCCCGGCACTCCTGGCACCATAACCACTACACACCACTACCTCTCCCGGGATCAGGCTCTGGATCCGCCACTGGTATATGACATGTATATTAATGTGTGTATTAGAGATATATATATCCTGTTCCAAATTATTATGAAAATTCTATTTAAGTGTCACAAAGATTAAATATTTTGTTTTTCAGTTTAACACATGGATGGCATCGTGTCTCAGGGCTCTTTTGTTCACTGAAAACAATCTCGGACACGTGTGATAATTAGATTGCCAGGTGAGCCCAATTTAAGGAAAAACTTCTAAAGGAAGGTGTTCCGCGTTATTAAGCAGAGCACCATTTTCATGCAATATGGGGAAGAAAAAGTATCATTCTGCTGCCGAAAAGAGTGAAATAGTTAAATACCTTGGACGAGGTATGAAAACATTAGATATTTCACAAAAAACTTAAGCGTGATCATCGCACTATTAAGAGATTTGTGGCTGATTCAGAGCACAGACAGGTTCATGCAGATAAAGGCACATTGTGGAATATTTCTGCCAGATCCATGCATCGGATCAAGAGAGCAGCTGCTAAAATACCATTACATAGCAGCAAACAGATATTTGAAGCTGCTGGTGCCTCTGGAGTCCCACGGACAAGGTGTAGAGTTCTCCAGAGTCTTGCAACTGTGCATAAACCTTCTATTCAGCCACCACTAACCAATGCTCATAAGCAGACACGGCTGCATTGGGCAGAACAATACATGAAGACTAATTTTCAAACATGCCTGTTCACTGATGAGTGCCGTGCAACCCTGGATGGTCTAGATGGATGGAGTAGTGGATGGTTGGTGGACGGCCACCCTGTTCCAACAAGGCTGCGACGGTGAAGGAGGACGGGAGAGGCCCGAGGCATCCAAGTAATTCGAGGCCTGGGAGATCAGTTCAGCCTGTGTTAGAAGGTACTGGCGCATGGCAGAGGGCTGGGATCCCCTGAGGGTGCCAGTGGGCTGGCCAGCGTGGGATGCCCGGTGCGTCTTGTCCATGATAGCGGTCTAGTGTGTCGTTTCCGCGAGGATTAGTGCTTAACCTGTCGGGAGCTCCTGGTTTACACTTCCATCTTTGACGGCTTCCAAGCCACGCCCGGGTTATTGCACATTTTGTTCCCTGTTATGAGACTTATGAGAAATTACTTATAGTTTAAAGTAAATCAAAAACAGATCTAGCAGCATCTAAAGATGGATGAAGCAAGGTCCAGTAGCAAGTAAAAGAATATCCATGTAAACAATAGCAGGATCAAATACCCAGCTCAGATGACAAGAATGGTGAAGAATGGTATCCAAGTAACTGGCTCAATTAGCAGAAACTCTGTTATAATATAGTTACAGGATAAAAATCACGTGTGGTACCAGGAGCAAGGGGGCAAATGATAGTGTGGGCAATGCAAATAAAACAAGTCTAATATGGCTAAAAGGCTAATAAAACAGTGTTCATTTATGAAAAAGTCTTAAAACAAACATGCATAAAATTAGCAGCAACAATTAAAGGAGCACTATAGTGGCAGGAAAACAAACTCGTTTTCCTGGCACTATAGGGTCATTATGTCCCCCCCACCCTCAGGGCCCCCTCCCGCTGGGCTGAATGGGTTAAAACCCCTTCAGCCACTTATCTTCCTCCAGCGCCGGACTCCCTCTGTACTGGGGAACTCTCCACCCCCTGCCGATGTCAGATCCGAGTGTGCATGCGCGGCAAGAGCCGCACACGCATTCAAACAGCCCATATGAAAGCATTACTTAATGCTTTCCCATGGACATCCAGCGTCTTCTCACTGTGATTTTCACAGTGAGAATCGCGGAAGCGCCTCTAACGGCTGTCAGTGAGACGGCCTCTAGAGGTTGAATTAAACCTCAATGAAGCAAAGTAGTTTCTCTGAAACTGCTATGTTTTTAGCTGCAGGGTTAAAACTAGAGGGACCTGGCACCCAGACCACTTCATTGAGCTGAAGTGGTCTGGGTGCCTATAGTGGTCCTTTAATGTAAATATATATTATCCTAGTCACAATAAATAAGTATCTAAACCAGAAGCAAATAGTAGCTTCACAATACCCCACAGAGGGAGTAATATCAACGATGAGTCTAGAGGTAAAGCCTTCCTGGTAACCGTCTCTGTCACATCACTGTTGTAAATAAAAGTTGCAAATGAAAGTTCACTGTGCTCTGCTGAAATTGATTCAGTTCACAAAGTATCCAGAGAAATTGCATTGACAGGGAAACAATGTCCCCAGCTAGACCAGGTGCTCACTGTCCTACCTGTTGCCAGTCCCAGAAGGGTAGTGAGCTGCGGAGGTTGAGCGTTCTCGGCGCTCTGGCTGTAAAATGGAGGGTTTCCACGTCCTGTACTCACTTAAGTGAAGGGAAACCTCTGCTGTATTCCTGCCTTGCCGCCTTGTGTAATCTCAATCCACCGATGTTCGACAAAATGTGTTCCTGGAAACTTGTTGGAAGGTTCCGCCTTACGTGTTTCATGGCATTATTGGCCACTTCATCAGAGGATATGCATGACCTGCCTACATTCAACATTAAATACCCCAAGGTTTTAAACCCCTTGTGTTCATTACAATGTTTAGCAGTAAATCTAACCAAGTAAGAAATATCAAAAAGCATTGGAACATCCTTAAAAGTGATCCGGTTTTGCATGGAATACTGGAAGATTAACCTACGTTCATTTATTCTCCAGATTTAAAAACCTTATTAGCCCTCACCATCAGGAATGTCAGACAAAGGAGGGAAACCAGGAAAGTAAGAGGGTTTCAATAATGTGGCAAATGTTGTTGTGACTGCAGAAATAACATATCTCAAGAACGACATATTAAGGACTTTAGGCATAAAACATCAAAACCCTCTGATGAAGTGGCTGAGAGCAGGGCCGGACTGGGAAAAAAATTAGGCCCGGGCATTTTTCAATCAGAGCGGCCCCCTAAGAAAGGGGCGGGGCCAGAGAGTGTGTGTTTTGTCATCACTAATGACAACACGCCCCCTCTCAAAGTGAGCATGCTGGTTCAATGCCCAGAGCCCTGCTGAAGAGCTCTGACATTAGAAAAAGACCCTGAATTTGTTCTGCGCAACGCAAGCAAATTTAATAACATGCTTGTGCTGTGTTTGCTTTTAAATTGTCTCTGGTGTTTCCACAAGTGGGATACCAGAGGACAAAAGGGCCAGGAAAGTGCATGGTGCATATGTTTGGAGCCTGCTTGTGGGATTGCATGTGTGTAGAGAGTGGTGTGGTATGGTATAAATAGGTCAATTTAATTTGTGTTTGTGGTGTAATATGTGTGGCTAGGGGCTGTAGAGAGTGTGTGTATAGGGGGCATAGTTTTATAGGGGATGCAGCGAGTGTGTGCATACGGGCTGAAGTGTGTGTGTATAGGTGACGTAGTGTGTGTAGGGGTTGCAGAGAGGGTGTGTTTAGAGAATGTTGTATGTGTTTGCTGACAAGGAATGTAGTGTGTGTGTGTAGGAGATCTACTGTGTAAAGGACCCAGTGTGTGTGTGTAGAGGATTAAGAGTGCATATAGGGTAAGGGATCTAATGTGTATCTGGAGCGTGTGTAGTGGTGCAGGGTGAGGGGTGCTGTAGTGTGTGTGTGTGTGTGTGTGTGTATGTGTGTGTATATGTATATATATATATATATATTTTGACTTATTGTATGTGTGAGGGGCGCAGTGTGTGTATGTAAGAGGGGTGCTGTGTGTGAGGGTGTTTTTATCTGCTGTCACATTCTAGGTTTCTAATTTTCTTTGTCTGTTAACTCACTGAGGGTTATTTTATATATATATATATGTGTGTGCTGTGTGTGAGTGAGGGTGCTGTGTGTGTCTGGGTGCTGTGTGTTTGGGGGGTGCTGTGTCTGTCTCGGGGGCGCTGTGTCTGTCTGGGTGCTGTGAGTGTCTGGGTTCTGTCTGGGTGCGCTGTGTGTGTCTGGGTGCGCTGTGTGTGTCTGGGTGCTGTGTGTGTCCAAAGCTATGTGTGTCTGG
>OW240914.1:67787310-67825683 GCA_933207985.1 Pelobates cultripes | reverse complement strand
CAAGCTAATGAGACCAAGCCTTATATAACTCCTTAAATCACCGCCCACTAGGAATGTTTAACACCTGGGTAGGCCTCTGCTTATTGCAAACAATAGCTAATTAACCAGCAATCAACAGCAAGTAACTAGCTTAATCAAATCAAATGCCTTATAATTACCAACAGGAATTCAAACCTTAGGCAATCAGTAACCTTTTCCTACAGATGAATCTTACCTGTAACAGTAGAAAAGAAAGCTCTTAGCACAACTCTTAGACAGTTGAAGCTTCTGTAAAACTCTCCAGAATATCTCCAACTAGACACTTAGAAACAGCACTTGGAAGTAGCACCAAGCTATATTAGACAAACTAATGAGACCAAGCCTTATATAACTCCTTAAATCACCGCCCACTAGGAATGTTTAACACCTGGGTAGGCCTCTGCTTATTTGCAAACAATAGCTAATTAACCAGCAATCAACAGCAAGTAACTAGCTTAATCAAATCAAATGCCTTATAAATACCAAGAGGAATTCAAACCTTGAGCAATCAGTAACCTTTTCCTACAGATGAATCTTACCTGTAACAGTAGAAAAGAAAGCTCTTAGCACAACTCTTAGACAGTTGAAGCTTCTGTAAAACTCTCCAGAATATCTCCAACTAGACACTTAGAAACAGCACTTGGAAGTAGCACCAAGCTATATTAGACAAGCTAATGAGACCAAACCTTATATAACTCCTTAAATCACCGCCCACTAGGAATGTTTAACACCTGGGTAGGCCTCTGCTTATTTGCAAACAATAGCTAATTAACCAACAATCAACAGCAAGTAACTAGCTTAATCAAATCAAATGCCTTATAATTACCAACAGGAATTCAAACCTTGGGCAATCAGTAACCTTTTCCTACAGATGAATCTTACCTGTAACAGTAGAAAAGAAAGCTCTTAGCACAACTCTTAGACAGTTAAAGCTTCTGTAAAACTCTCCAGAATATCTCCAACGACACACTTAGAAACAGCACTTGGAAGTAGCACCAAGCTATATTAGACAAGCTAATGGAACCAGGCCTTATATAACTCCTAAAATCACCGCCCACTAGGAATGATTAACACCTGGGTAGGCCTCTGCTTATTTACAAACAATAGCTAATTAACCAGCAATCAACAGCAAGTAACTAGCTTAATCAAATCAAATGCCTTATAATTACCAACAGGAATTCAAACCTTGGGCAATCAGTAACCTTTTCCTACAGATGAATCTTACCTGTAACAGTAGAAAAAAAAGCTCTTAGCACAACTCTTAGACAGTTGAAGCTTCTGTAAAACTCTCCAGAATATCTCCAACTAGACACTTAGAAACAGCACTTGGAAGTAGCACCAAGCTATATTAGACAAGCTAATGAGACCAAGCCTTATATAACTCCTTAAATCACAGCCCACTAGGAATGTTTAACACCTGGGTAGGCCTCTGCTTATTTGCAAACAATAGCTAATTAACCAGCAATCAACAACAAGTAACTAGCTTAATCAAATCAAATGACTTATAATTACCAACAGGAATTCAAACCTTGGGCAATCAGTAACCTTTTCCTACAGATGAATCTTACCTGTAACAGTAGAAAAGAAAGCTCTTAGCACAACTCTTAGACAGTTGAAGCTTCTGTAAAACTCTCCAGAATATCCCCAACTAGACACTTAGAAACAGCACTTGGAAGTAGCACCAAGCTATATTAGACAAGCTAATGAGACCAAGCCTTATATAACTCCTTAAATCACCGCCCACTAGGAATGTTTAACACCTGGGTAGGCCTCTGCTTATTTGAAAACAATAGCTAATTAACCAGCAATCAACAGCAAGTAACTAGCTTAATCAAATCAAATGCCTTATAATTACCAACAGGAATTCAAACCTTGTGCAATCAGTAACCTTTTCCTACAGATATAGAATCTTACCGCAACAGTAGAAAAAGCTCTTAGCACAACTCTTAGACAATTTAGTAAACTCTCCAGAATATCTCAACTAGACACTTAGAAACAGCACTTGGAAGTAGCACCAAGCTATATTAGACAAGCTAATGAGACAAACCTTATAACTCAACCAAATCACACGCCCACTAAAGAATGTTTTAACACCTGGGTAGGCCTCTGCTTATTTGCAAACAATAGCTAATTAACCAGCAATCAACAGCAAACAACTAAACTTAATCAAATCAAATGCCTTATAATTAGAATTCAAACCTTGGGCAATCAATACTTATTTTCCTACAGATGAATCTTACCTGTAACAGTAGAAAAGCTCTTAGCACAACTCTTAGACAGTTAGGCTTCTGTAAAACTCTCAGAATATCTCCAGCACTTAGAAACAGCACTTAGAAGTAGCACCAAGCTATATTAGACAAGCTAATGAGACCAAGCCTTATATAACTCCTTAAATCACCGCCCACTAGGAATGTTTAACACCTGGGCAGGCCTCTGCTTATTTGCAAACAATAGCTAATTAACCAGCAATCAACAGCAAGTAACTAGCTTAATCAAATCAAATGCCTTATAATTACCAACAGGAATTCAAACCTTGGGCAATCAGTAGCCTTTTCCTACAGATGAATCTTACCTGTAACAGTAGAAAAGAAAGCTCTTAGCACAACTCTTAGACAGTTGAAGCTTCTGTAAAACTCTCCAGAATATCTCCAACTAGACACTTAGAAACAGCACTTGGAAGTAGCACCAAGCTATATTAGACAAGCTAATGAGACCAAGCCTTATATAACTCCTTAAATCACCGCCCACTAGGAATGTTTAACACCTGGGTAGGCCTCTGCTTATTTGCAAACAATAGCTAATTAACCAGCAATCAACAGCAAGTAACTAGCTTAATCAAATCAAATGCCTTATAATTACCAACAGGAATTCAAACCTTGGGCAATCAGTAACCTTTTCCTACAGATGAATCTTACCTGTAACAGTAGAAAAGCTCTTAGCACAACTCTTAGACAGTTGAAGCTTCTGTAAAACTCTCCAGAATATCTCCAACTAGACACTTAGAAACAGCACTTGGAAGTAGCACCAAGCTATATTAGACAAGCTAATGAGACCAAGCCTTATATAACTCCTTAAATCACCGCCCACTCGGCGTGGAATGTAACATAAATATACCCGAAGCTCTCCTACACGGCTACTGCCATCTGCTTCTTCAGCTCTTGACAATGTATCTACCAGGAGCCAAATAATTGCTGTACTTCTGAGTATGCCCAAAAGTACAACACTTAGGTCTCTGGAGGATCCACAAGAACATTCCATATTCCTACAACCACACTAGCGAAGACTGTAGGAACTGACAAACCATGACCTCCTTCTTTTGACAAAATTTTCAACCAGGGACTCGACCATAAGACAAATTAGTTCCTACTTTGTCTTTTGATATCTTTTTACTGTATTGATCCTCTTTCCTGGACAAGCCTACTCCTTTGACAGATAGGTCCTCTCAACCCTCTGTTCCTTTTGTACAGCACTGCGGATTTTGTCAGCGCTTTATAAATAATAATAATACATTCCCCAGAAGCTTTGGATCCATATTATGGATGGCATTATTTTCTAAAGCTTTGTCAACTTTGCCTGGAACTCCTCATGAAGCTGTATACATCAGCCAGAGACCAAGCTTGTTTCTACCTCTTACCTAGCTACTCCTCAGACCAAACGGTACTCTGGTACTGTATATTCTTGGTCTGCATGCCCTTCTCCTGTGCCTCTCCTGTTCCAAGATATGAGTGTTAGATATTTATTAGAATGTTTATGTTTAAACTCAGCATCCTCATGTAATGGAGAAGTAGGAGAAGAAAGTGAAGATTTGTGGTGGTGCCTGTTATGACAAGCCAAGGTGTATTGGTACCCTGGCTAATATTTTGTATCTCATATTTTGAACTGTTATATTTAACTTAAAGGACCACTATAGTGCCAGGAAAACAAACTTGTTTTCCTGGCACTACAGGGTCTTTAGGTCCCCCCCACCCTCAGGGTCTCACTCTCGGCGGCTGAAGGGGGAGGAAGGGGTTAAACTCTCCTCCCTCTACTGACATCAGCGCATTTAATCAGTCCATAGGAAAGCATTTCTCAATGCATTCCTATGGACGTCAGCGTCTTCTCACTGTGATTTTCACACTGGGAATCACGGAAGCGCCTCTAGCGGCTGTCAGTGAGACAGCTACTAGAGGCTGGATTAACCCTATTGTAAACATGATATATGCGTATATATGTTTCATATACTGCTAAGCTAATTCTATATGTTTTCTTGTGACTTAACTTGTATAACTTTCTATTTTTTCTATCATGTATCATAAGGAAAAACATATCTGCCTTTTTCTTAATATATGCCGATTTTAATCCCCTTGCATCTTCCCAGAGCTTTACCCCTCTCCTTTCCCCGCCCCTGTAATGTTAGGTGGCCAGGACTGCCCCCTCCATCTCCTTAGTTGGTAACCACGTCTTAATCTCACAACCAACCACCGGACGTCACTAAGACGAGACCATTAATATCATCATTAGGACGAGACCGCTGAACGATGGGTCGCGTTCTGAGCACATCAGTGGGGACGTGTATCCCACTCTCCCATCTTGCCACATGTTATGAAAATGTAATTACTACAAGCCCAAAAGCCATTGCGGTAGATCACGTGGCACGGCCCGTAACTAAATATGGCCATTGCCCACGTGACCACAATCTTTTATTATTATATCTATAAATAAGCCTCGTTTTTAAACAATATTGTGATACATAACTTCTACATGTACTTTAACACTTTTTAATGTAATTTCTAAACTCTTTTGTGTGTTATATATATTAATTAATTATGTCATTGTGGCCCCTTTTTCAAACAATCACATGTACATTCCCTACATATACTTCTGTCTGCCAGGTTATACTTTACGATCTCCACTTGAAAAAGCCTAAGGGCGACACGCGTTGTGGTATTTTATATAACAGTATTTTTAATAAAGGTATTTTGGCCACTTTCTGTTTGCGAGTTAGCCATTTTACTTTTTTATCATATTATATATATATATATATATATATATATATATATATATTATTTTTTTTTTATTATTTTTTTTTTATATGTTCTTATCACCATAATTTTTACCTTGTATCAGATCTTTTTAATTTTCCTGTGAGGATATTACTCCAAGGAATCCTAGGTGGGGATTATACCACTCAAGCTTTATTCATTGAGCAGTCAGCCTGCTCAATCAAATGTGAATAACCACTTGGTATTTTATTATTACCCCTCTGGTTTTTATACTGTAAGCACTATTGCTGTCTTTTTATATTTTCATATGGTCCTTACATCAACAAGAATACAAATACTTCACTTATCCTATAAGTGAGGATTGCACCACTGTACCCCATCCACACTAGAGCTAGGTAGATAGCTCTATTAAATGTGAGTAGGACCTAAAGATCTTCTATACTATATCCAGCCCCTATTTGGGACATACTGTGCCATTAGTTGTTATCTTTTATCTAACTTCAAGGATCCACCTATGTCACAGTGAGGAATACTCCTACCAGGTCCGGACTGGCCCACCGGGATACCGGGAAATTTCCCGGTGGGCCGTCGGCAACTGGGGCCGGCCCTTTAAATACTGCAGCCGCCCGAGCGCTCTGTTAAGAGCGGTCAAAGCGTGGCGAGCTGCACTCGGTCCGCAGCGGCGGCGAGTATTGACCAGAAGAGCACACAGAAGTGTACACTACTTAGCCGTCAGCGATTTAACAAAACTCCTATTCCCGCGCGTTTCACTATAACGGCACCCGAACGGCAGGAAGATACACGCACCGTGTACTGCCTATCGCAACGGCCAGCAGGAAGTACGCTGCGGCCTCCAAGAGCTGAGGAGGAATAAAAAGAGGAGAGGGGGTAGAAAGAGGAGAATAAGAGGAGGAGAATACAAGAAGAAGAGGGAGGAGAATAAGAAGAAAGAGGGAGGAGAGCAAAAGATGAGGGGAGGGAGAATAAGAAGAGAGTGAATAAGATGAGGAATGAGGGAAAAGAGAGGATAAGAAGAGAATAAGATGAGGGGAGGGAATAAGAAGAGGGGAGGAATAAGAAGAGGGGAGTAAGAAGAGGGAAGGGAGGGGAATAAGAAGAGGGGAGGGGGGAATAAGAAGAGGGGAGGGAGGGGAATAAGAAGAGGGGAGGGAGGGGAATAAGAAGAGGGGAGGGGGGATAAGATGGGGGGGAATAAAAAGAGGGGAGGAATAAGAAGAGGGGAGGGAGGGGAATAAGAAGAGGGGAGGAATAAGATGAGAATAAGAAGTGGAGAGGCAGGGAATAAGAAAGAGAGGGAGAATAAGAAAGAAAGAGGGAGGGAGGGAATAAAAGGGAGGAAGAAGAGTGAAGGGCGGGGAATAATATGAGGGGAGGGTGGAATAAGAAGAGGGGAGGGAGGAATAAGAAGAGGGGAGGGAGGGAATAAAAAGAGGGGAAGGGGGGAATAAGATGAGGGGAGGGGGGAATAAGAAGAGTCTCCTACTAACACTATTGTGCCTAACTTTCTATAGACAGGTCTCACATTGGATGTCCCTAACTCATAGACTTTTTCCAGTCTATCTTGGACTTTTTTACTTATTGTGTACTTATTCTGCTACTTTATTTTGGTATATTTTGACACCAGTTTATTATTTAATTTTTCTGTTTTAGTGGCGCTACCTTTCCTCCATTTGTTTTCCTCTATTAATGTTATAGGGCCTGTGAGGGAGCCTTATTTTAGGTGTGCTGCCGCTACCTTGTTTTTATTTTGTCTAGATAGAGAGCGCTGATCCTTTTCTGTACTACAGATACCTTTTTGTGAAAGGACCAATTGCAGACCAGAAGTACACTTTTGCCACAGTCTATTGCCCTAACCGGGGACAACACCTATTCCTAGCCAAGACACTAACTCTCCTAGGGAAGTTCAGGGAGGGCCTGCTATTACTAGCTGGGGATCTTAAAATGCTGCTGGACCCACAACTAGATGCCTCAAAGTGATAATCCAGACGTGGACCCCTTGCTCACGGTGCCTAGGGAGATATCAGCTATGCCTCACTGATGATGCCTAACAAGGCTGAAACGATCGTCTGGGGTTGCTGTATCTCTCGTGCAGAGAGAACTTGCCTGGCATTTCGGATCTGGACTGCCCATATGGGTGGGACCAGTCTGATATGCTTCAGATATGTTCTCTCTGTAATGGCACAAGATGAGCAAAAATCAGCTTGAAAACTGAGCGGGGACCGACCGAAGGGCAGGCTATTTCAGCTGCTGCCCGTTCTCAGTATTCTCTTGCGACCCATTTTTGACTCTCCACAAGTTTAAAGGGATAATCCAGATGTGGACCCCTTGCTCACGGTGCCTAGGGAGATATCAGCTATGCCTCACTGATGATGCCTAACAAGGCTGAAACGATCGTCTGGGGTTGCTGTATCTCTCGTGCAGAGAGAACTTGCTGGCATTTTGGATCTGGACTGCCCGTATGGGTGGGACCAGTCTGATATGCTTCAGATATGTTCTCTCTGTAATGGCACAAGATGAGCAAAAATCAGCTTGAGAACTGAGCGGGGACCGACCGAAGGGCAGGCTATTTCAGCTGCTGCCCGTTCTCAGTATTCTCTTGCGACCCATTTTTGACTAGATGCCTCAAAGGACACAGTCCCAGCACACTGCATTCGCCGAGCCACGTTGGCTCTCGCCAGGATGGGTTTGGCCGATTGCTGGAGGGTGGCGCACCCGGACGATAGGGACTATTTGTATTATTTGGCAGCCCATAACCAATACAGTCGAATCGACTATGTATTTTTAGCACAAGAATTCCTTCCCCTCCTGATTTCTTCCACCATAGAGACCCAGGGTGACTCAGACCACGCTCCGGTTACTATCCTCCTTAAGTCACCCCTGTTCAAACCTAAGAAATTCCCGTGGAAATTGAACGAAAATTTGCTGACCAACACAGAATGCACAACACAAACAACACAAGTTCTCCCCCTATACTTTGCCACTAACAATACCCCTGATGTGGCCCCCCTGGTGACATGGGAGGCTCTTAAATTCATAATCAGAGGTCACTATTTTAAAGTGTGTACACAGCGCAAAAAAGATTGCAACATTAGAGACACTGCACAAGCGGGCACAGACAGATGACATCTATTTACAACAGACAGATGCCTTCAGACAACTTAAGGAATTGCTCTCACAAAAATGTCTCAACACGATATGGAAATCTAACCGCTACTTCTTTGAATACTCCAACAAGTGCAGTAGAATCCCTGCACGAACCTTGCAGCAGAGACAGAGACAACGCCACATACACCAAATTAAGAGACATGACGGCAAAACGACAAGGTTCTCCTATGGGATCCTTCAGTCGTTTCCGACGTACTATACAGATTTGTATAACCTACCCCAAACGACACGGGACCACACGCCCTTCGGCCCACTAGCTCAATATAACAGAGTAGCTTTCATGCCACGTCACCTGTAAGCTAGCCCCAGAGATGGCAGACGACTTGGAACAACCTCTGACCATAGCCCTTAAACTATCGAAAGCCAATAAACACGGGGCCTGATGGCCTCCCGGTCTCCTACATACAGACCTTTTGGGACACCCTACTCCCTCCTCTGTTGAAGGGCCTAAATTCCATCCTAACCAGGGGACAATTCCCAGAGGAACACACTTCGCGCAGAAGGAAAGGACACCACTTGTTGCGCAAATTACCATCCAATCTCATTATTAAATGCAGACCCCAAATTATTTGCCAAAACCATGGCATTGAGGCTGTCCTCATCCACCCAGACCAGGTGGGATTTGTCCCTGGACGCGAGGCTAGGGACAACACCATCAGGGTCTCAAATATCATCCACTCCGCCCGGTCATCGAAGAGAGAGCTAGTGCTCGTTTCCACCAATGCTGAAAATGCCTTCGACTGAGTGGACTGGGCATACCTCAATGCCACACTGGTGCACATGAGCTTCGGCCCGCATATGTGCTCCTGGGTGTCTTCCTTGTACACGACCCCATTGGCCCATATAAGGATCAACTGTCTGCCTTGTTTTCCATTCGGAATGGGACAAGGCAGGGATGCCCCCTGTCCCCCCTCCTGTTTGCCCTCTCTCTAGAACCATTTCTGGAGGTGTTCAGACAGGACGGGGGTGTTATGGGATATACCCTGGGACAAATGGAACACCAAATCGCAGCTTATGTGGACGATATGCTCATATTCTTGGGCAACCCGGTGGTCTCTCTGCCCAACTTCCTGGGCAATTTCAGGGAGTTCAGCCGACTCTCCAACCTTAAACTAAACCTGGAGAAATTGGAGGCACTTTATGGAAAGGGGGGCAGATGAGAGCAGAGAACACTAAGGGACAGGGGAGGATTGGAGAGACCACTAAGGGCCAGGGGAGAGCTCTAAGGGATTGAAGGGAGAGCTCTATAAGACAGGGGGCAGGACAGGGAGCTCATTCACACTACGCGCACGCACACACACACACACAATGCATTCCTATACATACACAGAAACACACAATGTATCCCTACACACGCATAAACACAACATGCTTCCCTTACACAGAGAGAAACACACAATGCATCCATTACACACACACACACAATGCAAACCTTACAGATAAAGACAATGTATCCTTTGCACACATACACAGAAACACACAATGCATCCCTTACACACACAAGAAAACACACACACTCCTTCTCTTACACACACAGAAACACAATGCATATCTTACACACACTTAATGCACCCCTTACAGACACACACACTGCATCCCTTACATACACAGAAACACACCTTGCATCCCTTATGCATACAAACACAGATTCAAACAATGCATCCCTTACACACAACCAGAAACAAACAATACATCCCTTATACACAAACTCACACTGCTTTCTATCCCTTACACAAAAACACACTGCTTCCACTACACACAAACACACTGCATCACCTGCACAAACTGGTATCCCTTTACACTACATTCCATTAGCACACACATTAGATCCTCTACAACAACACATAATACATCCCCTACACACTCCACTCCCTGTGAGCAAACTCATGGGTGGAACATGTAGGTGGATTTATGGGTGGGCCTTATGGCATACCCACCGTCATGCCCTGGGGCCTAGACCTTGAACTGTGTAATGGGCCCCAAAAAATGGAGCTGCTTCCCGTTCTCCCAAAACATTGAATTTTGTGACCACAGTTACAAACAGCCTCCAGAGATCCTGTTCTACACCGGACCAGTGAAGACAAACTGCAGCCAGAGCCCATCATCATCCTCATCTGGTTATAAGTAGGCAATCTACTATATTATTCGTGGCACTAATCTCTAATTTACCTCACATTAAAGGGACACTATAGTCCCCAGAACCACTGCATCTTAATGAAGTGGTTCTGGTGTCTATAGCCTGTCCCTGCAGGCTTTTTTAATGTAAACACACTGTGTGCAGCACTGGCGTTAGTTTCATACGGCAGATCATATGGGTGGGGCATTGTGATGTCACATGGGGGGGCGGCAAATTTTTCTTTTGCCTAGGGCGACAAAGAACCTGCATATATCTGAGGTTGCTCTGAAGAAAGATACTGCGCTGTGTGACAGTGTGACAGCCTTTTCATTCAGCATTAATAGAACAAAATTGTCTTTGCTGAGTCGCTGTCAGTGTTTGGTTGCATGTGCATAGGGTTAATTGTTGCTTTTTAAAAGGCACAGTGTATACAAGGCCTACCACAGTTGTTTGAGGTTTGCAAACATTGAACAAATCGTGCCCACGAGTTAGATATTTAGTTTTCCTACCACTCTTCATAACAAACACTAGCAAGAGAAGAAGATGAGAAAAATAAATAAATATAGCAACAGGAACTGTGTGAAGCTCAAGAAAAGCAAATATTTAACACCGCTTTATATAACTTGAATTTGCTTCATATTCACGTTTTTCTCAGTTCCACTTAAATGCCAGACCACTTCAAACAGTCATAGGGAAAGTGAGAAAACCTTGTCAGAGTGTGAGCTTGCAGCCGTCATGATGAATCAAACTCACCGCTATGGAACTAAAGTCATGAGTATGTTTGATAAGAGTTCGAGTGAGTGAAGGGCCACTTCTGAAAAAAAAAATTAAAGCAAATTGGAAGCGCAATTTTCTCTTTGCAGACCTGTTGACTTTGGTTGCTTCCCCCACACACTCCCATATGTAAAAATAAATAGACATTTTATAGAAACAAGATGTCCGACAGAGGGCATATGGACATATATATATGTGAAGTAGATTTGAAAAACTTTGTAAATTATGACCAATTTACTGAGAAACAGATTTAAGGTATGATAACGAAATTAATGAATATTCCGGTCAGTGCAAAATTCAGTCTGTATTCTGCATTACTCTATGACAGGATAAATTAAGGCTATAGACAGCTTTATTATTAAAAAGAGAAAAAAACATATTTTTTTGCCAACAGCCATTGCCTCAACCTTCCCTTAGTACTTGAGTTTTGCATCTCTGTTAAAAATCAAAGTGTATTCAAGATATGGCATGTTTATCATTTAACATGCGGATTTTATAGCTTTGTTCTGCAGAAACCGTGTTCCATAATAAAGCTGTTTATATGCATGTGCCGTCTGCGAGACCTGTCTTCCTTTTGACTTAATGTGTTTAACAGCCATTTGGCTGGTCGATTATTTTATTGGTTGTCCATTGTTTTGTATACTCTACTACTGCATGACAATAGCTTACAAATATCAGGGTTGTGTTATGAGGCGCATCGTATCATTGGCCAGTTACTGGGTCTAGGAACACAGCACTCCTCCTGCTACTATGCCCCTTCAGCGATGTTGGCAGCCGTTCAGGAGTCTGGAAAGTGCAAGTCTCCTACTCCTGATGTCCCTCCTCCCTCTTTCCCTTCAGCAATCCTGCCTGAGAGCTTCTAACCTCCTGTCCTGATGGCAGATTGTCTGGGGAGGGAGAAGGGGGCACAGACAGGAGACTCCAGTGCTATCTGGACATTTTAGTATTGAATATTTTGTTACACCTCCCGTCTCATCTCCCTATATGAAAATGCTGCTGAACATTAACTCGGTGCCTTTTTTACCAATTAGGCTTGATTCAGATACAAGGGCATTGTTAGAGCACACGATTATTCATCATTTTTAGAACATGTATAAACAAACAACAGCAAGTAGCACGTATGTTGTTTTGTGTCTATGATGATACATGAGACTGAACTAATGATGTTTTTGACCTGGAACCAAACATAGACTTCAATTGATCTCGATTTTTGGGGTCCTCGGTGCCTGATTTACATTACATGCAAATGTAGGCACAGAATTCTCAAGTACCTTCCAATCCTCCTTCCCCCATACACACACACACACACACACTTGTAAACAAAACAAAAAACATTATTTAAATATGATCAAAATATTCACACACATATAGAATATGTATATATGTATTTAGTGTGTGCTCATGCGTAGTAGTGTGTGTTTATGTCAGAGTGCACGTCTATATATGTATGGCTGTGTATATGTGTCGGTGTGTGTTTTTGTAGAGTGTGTGTGGTATGTGCAGCCGTGTGCGTTTGTAGCTGTGGCTAGCAGCATGAGTAGAAGTGTGTTTAGCAGTATATATATGTGTGTAGCAGTATGTTTGCGTACAGTGTAGGTAACAAAATCTGTAATAGGTGTGGGTAACAGCAGTATGTGTAGTAGTGTGTGTGTGTGTGTGCGTGTGTCCTCTGTTGGCAGCAATATGTGTAACAGGGTAGATAGGAGTGTGTGGATACATGCAGTCATTTGGAACTTAACTACATAAGTGAACAGACATTACTTTTGTATTGCCTCTGAGGAAGTCTTTCATTAGAAGACGAAACGTGTAGGGCTGATTTTTATTCATTTACTTTTTAGTTATTCACTATTTATTTTGTCACTATTTTATTTTAATTAACATTTTTTGCCAATATCAATATTGGACCTTGAAATACCCATTCACCACAAGAACTTCTATTGGGGACTTTAGGACTTATCTGATGGGCATTTTTTATATTTATTTATTTATAAAATATTTTACCATGTTCATTTTGTAGGTGCAATCTATTAAAGTGTGTTACATTTTATGTTACAGTGTTGCACTAGGTTTTGTCCCACTTTCTCTTTGCATGTATTTTCGAATATCTGACCACTGGAGTTTACATCACATTGATGGGCATGAGATTACATGGAGTTTGGTATTGCAACCTTGAAACCATTTCTGCTCTATGAGCTTTTACGTTATTTTTCTATGAGTTGTATTTTTAATTTTGTTGTAGGTATATCTTTGTCTATTTATATTTTCTGCGGATACAGAGGAATCCTGTCTTATACCTATTTTTAAAGTGAAAGGGTAAATACTATTTCACTTACATCCATATATGTACTTTTTATCACTGCACCTTAAAGTGGTTTTATGTTTTTGACACTTGAATATTATATTGTTTGATCCTAGTATTCATGAGGGGGCGGGGCCATGCACAGATAGCTGCGTTTAGTATGAGGGGCGGAGCCACACACAGACACACAGATCTCTGTGTTCAGTCTGAGGTGCAGGGTCATGCACAAATCTCTACGTTAAGTCTGGGGGGCGGGGCCAAGCACAAATTGCTGTGTTCAGTCTGAGGGGCGGGGCCATGCACAGATTGCTGTGTTCAGTCTGAGGGGCGGGGCCATGCACAGATCTCTGTGTTCAGTCTGAGGGGCGGGGTCATGCACAGATCTCTGCGTTAAGTATGAGGGGGCTGAGCAATTTCTGGAAGTAACATAACTTTTTAAGAAATCACCTTTACCCATGCCATCCTAAGAGAGCAAAAAGGGAGAAATACTGTACTTGTATTGTTTCATCTACTAATTTATGACATCATTGGTTCTACTATTCTTTTGCATGATTCCATGATAAAAATATAAATATACATTTTTACATTTTTTAAAGAGCAACCATAAATTAAAATGGCATACTACTACTCAAGGGCACTACTACACACTGCCACTCCACCTTCTACACTTTAAAACTGATTTCAAGAGGCCAATTGGATTCCTTCAAAGAGCATAATGCAATAATGTGTCCCCCCTCCCCCCCAGGGGTTTAAAAAGTCACTTTTACTTATAGTAAATACTGCAGCATACTGCTCTCCTTGCTGCCACTCCACCTCCTTGACTGAGATGATCATCATCATGTTGATGACTTCAAGCAATCCAACGCTTCACCATAGGGAAGCATTGGGCGGCTTGTGTGCATGGGCAGCAAAACACCGCTCTGCGCCAAGCAAATGCTCTCATTAAGTTTGAGTTTATTGGTTATAGCTGCAGTAGCGCCTCTAGTTGTTGTCTTCCTGACAGTCACTAGAGATGTGTTAACCCTTTAATGAACACGTTGTTCCTGCAAAATAGAAATTTTTTTCAGCTGCAGGGGTAAAATTACAGGAACATAGCACCTAGAGCAATTCATTGATACGAAGTGGTCTGGGTGCCTATAAAGTCCCTGTAACTTCTCTTTCCTAAGGGAAAAAAAAGATCAAAAATATTTAAAATCTGATTAAATTATGGATTTAAAGAGACATGCATCACTTGACAATTACTTTTTGAAACCAGCAAGCAAACACGTTTAAACAAATATACAAAAAAAAAAAACTTAGAAAAGTATTTAATAAACTTTTATAAACGTGGTCATATTGTATTGTTGGGCCCACCTCTCAGCTAGGGGAGTTCCTTCAGCCACACCCTTACCCACCCATCTCCGTTTTAGGCTAGTCTGCTAATGACAGAAGTGAGGCACAATTGTACAGCACAAGGAGACAGAAATCTGACACCGGTCTGCCCTGTAAAAACTAAAGCGTTTGAATGAGACGGTCTCAAAGTGATGCATGTCCCTTTAATGCAGAATTTATTAAGGCTGAAAATGTAGTCAGAGGGTCTTTAAATACCAACACCTCCCACCCAATAAAGTTGTATATTATCTTTTTATTTTTCCATATCTTTGTTCCACAGTTGCTTTGTTAACTTTTAGTACATACTTACAGTTCAGGCCCTTTTACTATGTTGGCATGGACACAATAGCCAAAGTGGAATAAAAGCTGAGTTGGAGATCTGTTCTCATGTAGATATTTTGCCTCACAGTTTAATTACACTTTGAATATGAATTCACCACAATGGAAAATTAAGTAAATGGCACTAATCAGGAGAAAATAATCATAGGAGCTTCAACTGTCATGTGTGGTTATATTTAAGAAACTAAAAGTAAATTGCTGTTAGGATTTGAAAATACAAATTACTTTTTCAATTTGACTATGAGACAAACCTCCTAGTCTACCAAAAACTTCACTTTGATTTCACTCTGAATTTGCAACAATTCATGCTTTAGTGCAGGGATCAGCAACCTTTTGCATGTTTGCCATCTAAGGCACTCAAAAATAGCACTCAAGGATGCCAGAGCCAAACAGGCCCTGGCCTGTCAGAAGTCCCAGTGGGACTTCATATATCTGCTGGAGCAACCCGATTGACAATTGCAGGTGATGAGGGACAATCCTCAATTTACGCATTGAAGCACATAGTGGAAATTATCTTAGAAAACTTCCTTTTTGAACTTGTGAAGGGGAATCAGCACGGGAGTGGAGCAGCCTGCAGCAGCTATCACAGCTCCTGCCCTTGACCTGTATCTGGCCATCACAGTTCCCACTGGATTTCAAGGAAGCCATTCACACCACTAGATATACACAGAGCTGCAGAAAAAGCCTCACCGTCATACACCGTCATACAAATAATACAAACAGCCCACACAAACACAGTCCCCACAAACACAACACCACTGACAATCCATATACACACACAACCCACAATCAGCCTCTCACATGCAATACCATAAGCTGCTCCACACATACACACACCACCAAACACGCAATGCAACATATTATCCATACACACAATTCCACAATCAACTCCTATACACAGCCCACAGTCATAGGTATCATAAACAATACCACAAACTACTCATGAACTCATGCAACATAAAAGCCCACATGCACACAAATACAATGTTACAAAGTAACTGCAGCACCGATAAATAACACAAGCACAGTACTGCAACATATACACCTCAATTTAAAGGACCACTATAGGCACCCAGACCACTTCAGCTTAAAGGACCTCTATAGTGCCAGGAAAACATACTCGTTTTCCTGGCACTACAGTGCCCTGAGGGTGCCACCACCCTCAGAGTCCCCCTCCCGCCGGGCTCTGGAGAGAGGAAGGGGTTAAAATCTTACCTTTCTCCAGTGCCGGGCGGGGAGCTTTCCTCCTCCTCTCCTCCTTCCTAGCGACGTCATTGGCTGAATGCGCATGCGTGGCAGGATGCTTTCTTATGGACGCTGGCGTCTTCTCACTGTGATATTCACAGTGAGAATCACGCAAGCGCCTCTAGCGGCTGTCAATGAGACAGCCACTAGAGGCTGGATTAACCATCAGTGTAAACATAGCAGTTTATAAAAAAAAAGGGTTAACCCTAGCTGGACCAGGCACCCAGACCACTTCATTAAGCTGAAGTGGTCTGGGTGCCTATAGTGGTCCTTTAATGAAGTGGTCTGGGTGCCAGGTCCAGCTAGGTTTAACCATTTTTGCTGTAAACATAGCAGTTTCAGAGAAACTACTATGTTTACCTATGGGTTAATCCAGCCTCTAGTGGCTGTCTCATTGACAGCCGCTAGAGGCGCTTCCGCGCTTCTCACTGTGATTTTCACAGTGAGAAGACGACAGCGTCCATAGGAAAGCATTGAGAATGCTTTCCTATGGACTTGCTGAATGCGCGCGCGGCTCTTGCTGCGCATGCGCATTCAGCCAATGACCGCAAAAAGGAGGCGGAGAGTTCCCAGCACTGAGGGAGCCCGGCGGGGGGGAAAAAGGTAAGGGATACCTTCCACCACCCTAGAGCACGGCGGGAGGGGGACCCAAAGGGTGGGGGAAACCTAGAGACCCTGTAGTGCCAGGAAAACGAGTATGTTTTCCTGGCACTATAGTGGTCCTTTAATAAAACAGGACAGGCATGCCAAGGGACTTCAAGATCTTGTTTTGGCACAGTACTGCAGGAAGGTTGCCTACCCCTGCTTTAGTGAAAAACCCTGGATGGCTATTTCAGTATTAGCAAATGAACAGTGACTACTAAACTCATTATATTATGGCATGGCAATTGTTTTTCTAATGAATGCGGACTAAAATATGTTTATCTGGCTGTTAAGGGGACTATCCATCAAGTTCACCTAATGTTACTTGACAAATAAGCAGAAAGCTATTGGTACCGGAGAAACTGACGGAAGCAAAGCACAGAGGGATGGACACAGGTTTCTTCAGGAAGGAAGAGATTCTTTATTGGATCACCGATCGGGACTCAGAGGGACTAATGTCACCAAAAATACAGCAAGTTCTGAGCCCTGAACAATAGTGCAGGCTCCCTATATAGGCACATAACTCCTCCCATATTAAGCTCCACCCGCACATTCTCTTGACCAATCATTACAAATAAGAATTAACTTCCTGCTTGACCGCATGGCTTGTCCAGCACAATGGAGGAGGGGAATACTACATCCTGTATTCTTGCACATGCTCCGTACACTACTGATCGTATCTTGCCTCGTGCAACCAACTGATCGATACGTCAGCATATGCACGTACACATGCCACGTGGTAATCTCGGCCTACTAAATTTATTTTTACCGAGATTCCACCACATTCCCCCCTTTGATGCCTCTTGATATTTTACAATTACTTGAGGCATCACTTAACCTTGGTTTGCATACACCACAAGTTACCTTTGAACCAGACCAGACTTATCCTATGATGTGAATCTTCAACACTCGTCTTCCTGCATTGGTTCTCCCTGATCTAGAGCCTTATATTTATAAATTGCCATTATCTGTGCAGCAGCCTTCCTCTCTGCTATATTTTCTATCAGGCTTTGCACAGACCTAACTACTAAGGGTATAAGACACGGCAGGAGTAGACACAACATTAAAATCAGTAGGACTCCACCTACCACTGCCTTAAGCCCTCCAAACCACTCATACCAGCTACCAAACCAACTACTTGGATTGTACCCTTTCCATACCTGAGTAGGCACATGCGCTAGTTTAACCATATGGCTAGTAAGCTCAGCTATTGCTTGCCCTTCGTCATCTATTTGAAGACAGCAATTGCTCAGGTTAAACTTCCCACATACACCTCCCTCTACTGCCAAAAGATAATCCAAGGCTAATCTATTTTGGTAAACTGCTGTTCTCATCCTGGTATTATGCTTCGCTAGAAGATTGAGCGCTTGTGATGTCTCGTTAGTAATGATCTCAACCACCGCCTGTAACCTTATAATGCGGTTGAGCATATAAATAGGGGTTCTATAACCAAAGGTACCATCCTCTGCCCACGTGGCTGGCCCATAATAATCTATAATACGCTGGGGAGGCCATTCATTATCTTCCCAGGCACCTATCTCTATGGGTCCCCTTTTCTTCCTATGATTCACATCATACACTTTAACACCTAAAGTCTCACCTGTTTCAATAGGCAACAAGAAGAAGGATGGTTTTAACATACCCAACACACATGCCCCTTCCCAGTCCTGTGGTAACTCCGAATAGGCCTTCTTACCACAGATCCAGTACAAATTCGCTGGGGCTCTCCAGTTAGATGTGATGGATAGATCAAACCATACGTCCTTTAAATTGGCATATCTTGCAAACGGGTTAGATGGTTCTGAGACATTTGAAGCCGACCACCAAGTTGTATTCTTTGTATCATCATCATAAGCTTTTTGCCCTAGACAAGTTAATTCTCCTACAGAAGTATTATACATCATTCCTTTCCTCGCTATGCAAACATAACCTATGATGGAGGTCTTCAATCTCCACTCAGATTTACCTCTAACACTCATATGATAGTCGGCTTGTGTAGATATTAATTGGTCAACTGCCTCAGAACCGGACATTACCTCCTTTGCTTCCCAAGGCCATTGGTCTCCCATGTTAGTACCTCCACACACATAGCAGTTGGTAACATTAAGACTACCGGCAATACTTTCGGCTAAATCAATGAACAAGTTTTTAGCATTATGGGGGATCTTATTATCTATGCTCATCTCTTCATAAAAGGAATGGTATACTTGATGAGTTTGGGAGGTTACCGTATCAGTCTCTATCCCTATAAACAATATTGTCCCAGGGTCTAAACCCGTCCCATATATTTGAAACCCAAATAAATTACCATATTTATCTAAGAACTTGTCAGGGTTATTTATAAGTATATGGATTGGATTGCATTCCATAGACTTACAATATGGATCAGTAGGCAACTTAGTCACAATCATGTCCTTGTCTGCTGTCTGTCCCCAAGTCGCCCACCCCACACAAGACCAATATGGGCAGAAGTTATAATCTCTATTTGGGCATCTTGGACTTACATATTTATTTTTACTACTGGGACAAATATATTTATCGTTAGACCCATACGTCCTCTCCCATCTAAGATCCCCACATACATTCCACGGCTTTCTACCACTTGATATTGCTTTACACGCATCAAATAGCAGAGCACCTGAAGAATATACGGATTTTAATACCGTCTTATTAATTAGGGTCCCCTGAGGATCTCCATTTCTGAGAGTCAACCAAATTGTACGGGGTTGATACTCAGGACTGAAGCACTTAGGTTCTCCTACTCCTAAATGACACACACTATATTCTATATTTAAGTATCTACATCTTGATACATCTCCTTTACACTCATATTGCGAATGCCAAATTAGGGTCTGGGATATATGGTTACCTGTTCTTGTAGTCTTAATGCATACCTCACAGCTAGGAGTGTCGGTACCTCTACCTTCCTGAATATAAAAATACACATAAATAAACATTATTAAAAATACATCTTTCGTCGTCATCCTCAGTCTTCGTCCGTGCGAAGGCACCTCAGCTTCCAGGATGTAAGGGCTGCAGGGAATGGAGTTCTGCTCGTCTTCACAGGGGTCCCTTCAAGACTTTCCCTGACTTATACACTCGTTGGTGAGTGGACAGGCTTTATTATGGCCTTCTCACTCACTTACCAAGTCTCTGAAACAATAAAATTTGTGATCCACAAGGTTCCTCGTCACTCCGACTGAGTCGTGCGTTTTAACCGGATCTTGCAGGGATTCTCTGGATTTGCTGTAACTTGCCAGGAATCGGCTGCTGCTGGTTTAACCCTGGAGTGATGTATCCACGGAGCCACTTCGGCTACTTTTATCGCTGTAGGGGTAGACAGAAGAACAACATAAGGACCTCTCCACTTGGGCCCTAACGGCACATTATTCCACTCTTTAATCCACACTTGGTCGCCTGGGTGGTAACTATGAATTGGGGATAAATATTCACAGGTAATCTATCTTGTACCCATTTCTGTACCTCCTCCATAGTCTTACCCAACTCTACAACCTGCTGCCGGGTAATTCCTTCTCCCAACTGACTCAAATCCCCCCTTAAGTTACCAAGCACGGGAGGTGGTCGCCCGTACATGATTTCAAAAGGAGAGAGGCCCATCCTTCTGGTAGGTGTACTACGGATTCGCAATAGAGCTATGGGCAAGAGAACGTTCCACTTAAGTTGGGTTTCCTGACACATTTTAGCCAACTGATTCTTAATAGTTCTATTCATTCTCTCTACCTTACCAGAACTCTGGGGTCTATATGCCGTATGAAGCCTCCACTTTATACCAAGCATATGAGTCAATTGTTGTAGGCACTGATGAACAAAAGCTGGACCATTGTCCGATCCTATAGAGCAGGGTAGTCCATATCGGGGTATTATTTCTCGTAGCAGGAATCTCACGACTTCTCCTGCTTTCTCTGTACGAGTAGGACATGCTTCTACCCAGCCTGAATAGGTGCACACCACTACCAGCAGGTAGCGATGTCCACCCGATTTAGGCATCACTGTATAGTCAATTTGTAAATCGGACATGGGAAGTCCCCCCATAAACTGGACTCCTGGTGGCTTTACTGGTCCTTGTCTTGCATTATTTTTAGCACACGTTACACATCTACGTACAATGGCCTGAGTCAAGTTGGACAATCTTGGTATGTAGAAATGTTTTCTGAGAGATTCTTCTGTACTGTCTCTCCCAGAATGTGTCCCGTTATGATAGTTTTGGACAATTTCTACCGCTAGTGATGCTGGAATAACTATTCTTCCATCTTCTAACTGATACCATTTGTTCTCCAAATACTTTCCAGGTTCAGTCCTTAACCACTCCTCTTCTTGAGCTGTATAAATTGGAGTCCATTGAGACAGTGGAGTTGGTATAAGAGCAGCTATATGCCCCACATATTCCTGTCTTCCTGATTCAGCAGCACGCTTAGCTGCACTATCTGCCATCCGATTCCCTTTGGTTACATCACCATCTCCTCTCAGATGCGCCCGACAATGTATAATACCGACTTCTTTCGGCTCCCACACTGCTTCCAATAGTTGTAGGATCTCAGCTGCGTATTTGATTTCTTTGCCTTCTGAATTCAATAGTCCTCTTTCTTTATACAAAGCTCCGTGGGCATGAGTGGTTAAAAACGCATACTTGGAGTCCGTGTAGATGTTCACTCTTAAACCTTCAGCCAATTGTAACGCTCGTGTCAGTGCTATCAATTCTGCCTTTTGTGCTGATGTTCCTTTTGCCAGTGGCCGAGCTTCTATCACCTTGTCTATCGTTGTTACTGCATATCCTGCATAGCGGATCCCTTCTTTTACATAACTACTGCCGTCGGTGTAATATTGAACATCAGGGTTCTGGATGGGAAAATCACGAAGATCTGGTCTACTTGAAAATACTTCATCCATTACTTCCAAACAATCATGTTGACTTTCAGTAGGTTGTGGCAAAAGGGTAGCTGGATTTAAGGTATTTACAGTCTCTAAATGCACTCTTGGGTTTTCACACAACATTGCTTGATACTTGGTCATACGGCTGTTACTAAACCAATGATTTCCTTTGTAATCCAACAACGTCTGTACTGCATGTGGAACTCGTACATAAAGTTCTTGACCCAGAGTGAGTTTATCGGCTTCAGCTACTAGCAGGGCGGCTGCAGCTACAGCTCTTAGACAAGGTGGAAGTCCGCTGGCCACTGCATCCAGTTGCTTAGACATGTAGGCAACAGGTCTTTGCCATGATCCCAAGTACTGTGTCAATACTCCCACAGCCATTCTTCTTTGCTCATGTACATACAGGTAGAATGGCCGTGTGTGGTCAGGTAGACCTAATGCTGGGGCACTCATCAAAGCCCTCTTCACATCTTCGAATGCCGTTTGCTGTTCTTGAGTCCATAAGAAGGGGTCGTGCTCTGTACCTTTGATAGCTGCATACAGAGGTTTTGCCAGTATCGCGTAGCTGGGAATCCATATCCTACAGAAGCCTGCTGCCCCCAAGAATTCTCGCACTTGTCTTCTATTCCTGGGTATCGGTATTTGGCACACAGCTTCTTTTCTCTCTGGCCCCATAATTCTTTGACCTTCAGAGATATGGAATCCCAGATATTTGACAGTTGGCAAACACAACTGAGCCTTCCTTCTTGACACCTTGTATCCTGCCTTCCAGAGAATGTGTAGTAGATCGTGCGTTGCTTGCTGACATACTTCCTTTGTAACTGCTGCTATCAACAAGTCATCTACATATTGTAATAATACACACTCTCCTGGGATAGACTCGAAATCTAGTAGATCTTGACTTAGAGCTGAACCAAATAGGGTAGGTGAATTTTTAAACCCCTGGGGCAATCTTGTCCAGGTCATTTGGCGTTTCGAGCCCGTTACAGCATTTTCCCATTGGAAAGCGAAGATACATTGGCTTTCTGCGGCAATTCGGAGGCAAAAGAAGGCATCTTTGAGATCTAAGACTGTAAAGTAAGTAGCCCCGCCCGGAATTAAAGCAAGCAGGTTATATGGATTGGGCACGACTGGATGTATACTAACAACCGCATCATTGACTGCTCTCAAGTCCTGCACAGGTCGATACTCATCTGTACCGGGCTTTTGAACAGGCAGCAATGGGGTGTTCCAGGGGGAAGTACAGAATTTTAGGATACCATACCGTATGAACTTATCCAGATAAGATTGGATGTTCTTCTTAGCCTTCTGCGGAATATGATATTGTCTCAGGCTTACTGGATAAACCCCAAGTTTTAGTTCGATTTTAATAGGTGGAATATTGCGGGCCAGTCCTGGTGGGTTGTTCTCTGCCCAAACTCCTGGTATGTTAAATAAGGATTCATCACTCCTCGGGTTTTGGCTAGTCAACACTGTATAAAGTCGCCACTCTTCTTCCTTTGGTACGGACAATGTCATAATACCTGAGGGTCCATTAAACTTTAAGGATGTTGTTCCATTTGGTAGGAACGTAATCTGCGCTTGTAATTTGGATAGCATATCACGTCCCAGCAATTGGACTGGACACTCAGGCATATAAAGGAATTGATGTTTTACTACGTGGCCTCCCAATGTACAGAGTCGACTTTTAAGAACCGGTTTTTCAGCACTTCTTCCAGTTGCTCCTATTACAGTAATAGTTCTTCCAGATGGAGGAGCAACTTGATTAGTCACCACCGAATGTTCAGCACCAGTGTCGATCATGAACGCACTCCTTTTTCCCCCTATTGATACATCGACCATAGGCTCCGCTCGACCAAGGGGGATGGAGCCCGGTCGGTATCAATAGTCCTCCATGACCGTGTCAGCCAATCCCACAAAGTCCCTACCTTCTCTATCACGGGACCTTTGCGCTGCTGGATAGTACCTATCTTCCCTTACACTTCCTCTGTTCCCATTACTCCCTCTATTACCATTACTCCCTCCGGGGCCTCCTCTACCTCTCACTCTGCCTCTAAAGTTTCCGTAACCTGCCCTGGGTAAGTCTCTCTCATACTGCTCTCTTTGCGGACACTCGTTCCTCCAATGCCCTTCTTCCTTACAGTACGCGCACTGATTCCTACTCAAAGGCTCCCTATTCCATCTACCATCGCCTCTATCTGGGCCCCGTCTATCTACGCCTGCGATCGCTACCGCTAGCATATCTGCCTTTCTACGCATCTTGCGCTCTTCCTCTTTCTTACTTTCTGTTTCCCTATTCATATATACTTTGTTCGCTACCTCCATTAGTTGGGTGATAGACATACCTGCAAACCCTTCTAATTTCTGTAGCTTGCGCTTAATATCTCCGTAAGCTTGGCTGACAAAGGCGGAGTTTACCATTCGGGAATTATCAGCGTCTTCCGGATTAAAGGGGGTATACAAGCGGTATGCCTCCAATAATCGGTCATAAAAGACACTGGGCGCTTCATCACTTTTCTGAATCACCTCAACTGTCTTCGACATGTTAATAGCTTTCTTCCCTCCGGCTTTCATGCCAGCAATTATAGCATCTCTATAGGCTTTAAGTTGAGCCATATCTGCGCCATTTACATTCCAGTCAGGATCGGTGTTAGGGTAATGTGTTGCGGCCCATGCTGCCGGATTGGCTTGATTTAAAGCACGGGCTCTCTCCTCTAGCGCCTTAATGGCCGCTTGGTTAATCCTTGTCCTTTCCTCATTATTGAACAATGTCATTAATAACTGCTGGCAATCAGCCCATGTCGGGTTATGTGTCTGAACTATCGAGGTGAACAGATCGGTCATAGCTTGTGGTTTCTCAGTGTACGAGGAATTGTGGGTCTTCCAATTCAAGAGATCGGTAGTCGTGAACGGGACATATACAAAGACTGGGTCAGCATGTGCCATTTGACCTGCGGCATCGATATAGGCTGACCCAGGATTCAGACGAAGAGGCATCTGGTAATGTTTTAATTGTTGGGTACCGGTCAGTTGTCGGGTTAGTATGGGGCTACGTGGAGGGGCGTCAGTTAAAGGTTCCGGTCGAGAGGTAATAGGGCATGAGGATGTGGGAACTTGATTTTGTGAAAAATTAGTGAATAGTATACTCCGAGCCGAGCTAGAAGAAGCTTGACCGGAAGTTTGAAGTGGCGCCAAATCAGGATATTCAGATCTAATGGGGGTTGGTCCTGGTTCAGGAAGGGGAGTTTTAATACGAGGGGGGGTAGATTCTGTACTGGAGGAGGAAGCGGAAGTGGATGGGGGCAATAGGGGAAGGGGTGCAGAACTTCCTGCATTCGCGTCACTTCCTCTTAAAGGGAAGTAAGGGGGCGGCAAAGGGATCTCGGACTCAGGGGGCGTGTCCAAAATGGGCCTAACACCGGTCCTAGTGGACAAATAAGTCCTGGCCACCATGAGGCGACATTGCTCCTCGTGGCATATCCGGATCCATTTTGGCGAGTCGTTTACGGCCTGCCTCCAACAATCAATGTATGGAAACTGTCCGTAAAGTTCAGGCCTACCTGATACAGCCACGTGTACACGCTGTACCAGGGTTGGATCCAAACTGCCACGCGGCGGCCATGCCGCAACCAAAATAGGCCACTCCCTAGTGCACAAAGTGACCAAACGTACAGGAGACATTTTAACCCCAAAATCACATGTTTTGAATCCCTTTTTAAAATTCTTTACCATACAACCTAAGGGATCCGAAATCGTTGACTCTGACGCGCCCATACTTATCAATGGAACGTCGTTGACAACGAATACTATGCACGCGTTCTTATTCAACAGTCACACCCGTTTCCTCTGGCAACAGCACCACGTGGTACAGTTACCGAGTGAAACGTACACAATAACACAATAATCACTCAGGGAATTCCCGTACACACACAGCTGTTACACCAGTCACTAAATAATCAATATTATGCCCTTTGGCGAAACTATACAGTCACCCACGCTATAATTCTCTATATATGAATTACCCGTCTATAACACACCCCAGTAACATCGTCTTTTACTAGTATCGGTTACAGTACGGTTAGCATAGGTCAAAGCACAATTTAAGGTCACAATACAATTATTAGTGGTTATGGTGTTAAACATGCAATAGACGACAATGATTAGTACTTATATACAGTGTCAGTAAATATACAGGGTTATGGT
Organism: Pelobates cultripes; assembly: GCA_933207985.1. Taxonomy (NCBI): domain Eukaryota; kingdom Metazoa; phylum Chordata; class Amphibia; order Anura; family Pelobatidae; genus Pelobates; species Pelobates cultripes. Next base: position 67,799,615 of record OW240914.1, on the reverse strand, counting down.
ACCGTGCACTATGATACAGCAACACACTATTAACACTCTCGCTAGACGGCTGAGCTCGCGCTATCTAACAAGATATACACTTTACTAACAATCTTTAACACATTTACAATCCCAACTAAACTATTGGCCAGTACCTTGAATGGACTACCTAAAACTATATACACCCGTTTTGGTTAGCCACACTGCCCAAACACCACATATAGCGAACTAGAGGGCGAAATTTACAAAATTGCCCTTCTAGTCTATTTACTCTATCAAAAGTCTAGTGGGTTCCAAATTTACACGCCTTCCCACTTAGCCAAGATAGGTTGAGAGCTAGCGAACCGAATTTACACAGGCGCCGCTTAGTCTCCCGGTCCCTCCGACCTAGCGAGCGTAATATACACCCTAGAACGCTAGTCTAGACAAGACACCGGTGTCCGGCTAGGGCTATTTACACAGGACCCCGCCTGACTAACCAGATCAAACGGTCTTACTAAAGAGCGTTCGATCGAGCGGTGCGCCTTCGCTCCTTCCCTCCGACAGAGGGGGCAGATTCCATACACAGATTTAAACCCCTTTTGGGCCTACCGCACAATCGGTATACCCCTAGTGGGTCTGCCGTCTAAAACAGCAGTTGTCTTACCTCCTCGTTCCTGAACCTGAGTTCACACTCATCGACGGGGACACCCCAGCACTTCTTACGTAGAGGCCGATGATCTCCTGGACAACAGACCAGTGGCGCCGAGACGAAGGGAGGTCCACGCAGAAGTTCAGGGGTGCAGCCGTAGAGAACGTGGGCAAAGATAGACCGTCTCACGCCTCTGCCTCTCAGCTACCGTTGAACGATGAGCTTCCCGGCCAATGCACCAAATGATACCGGAGAAACTGACGGAAGCAAAGCACAGAGGGATGGACACAGGTTTCTTCAGGAAGGAAGAGATTCTTTATTGGATCACCGATCGGGACTCAGAGGGACTAATGTCACCAAAAATACAGCAAGTTCTGAGCCCTGAACAATAGTGCAGGCTCCCTATATAGGCACATAACTCCTCCCATATTAAGCTCCACCCGCACATTCTCTTGACCAATCATTACAAATAAGAATTAACTTCCTGCTTGACCGCATGGCTTGTCCAGCACAATGGAGGAGGGGAATACTACATCCTGTATTCTTGCACATGCTCCGTACACTACTGATCGTATCCTGCCTCGTGCAACCAACTGATCGATACGTCAGCATATGCACGTACACATGCCACGTGGTAATCTCGGCCTACTAAATTTATTTTTACCGAGATTCCACCACACTATAATAATATGCCACTGAGTGGTGTATCTCTGTGAGGTGAGGACAGACTAAAATAAAGCTACCCACACCTTTTTAGATATTACTAGAACACGTATTTATTGATACAATTCTCTGCAGGATGCCACTTCACGAGTTATGCGAAAGAGATAAACATATTTAAGCCAACCATTTTTGTTTTTGTTTTGCAGATGGACAGCTGGTAAGTATTACAGAGTGGATACGGTAAGCCCTTAACTGTTTCAGCGCCAGAGAGGACAGCAACACACTGCAAAAGATTATTAATTGTGCCACCTTTGTAAAACTCATAGGGTTAAAACCATTATCTATTAAAGTATTAGCTCTTTGACTGTAGCCTAGATTGACCTTACTATTTGTGTTTCTGTCTGTAACACTTGGTAGCTGGGTAGAGAATAAGCTTACTTTAAAAGAACAACCAATCACAAGCTACAAGCAAGAGAAAAACACAGTGTCACTCTGTATCTGTGTAGAAAAAGAGGGATTTCTGATAGTAATACATGCCATAGGTTAAAAGGAGACTCTAAATCATTTGCCAGCGGAGGATGAGAACCTTGCTTTGGATACAAACAAATGTGATCACGTTTTGTAAACAACTTGATAGAAGCTCTCGGGGAATTTAACAATAAAATAAGTAGATGTACTTATAAGAGGATATAGATAATGAAAAATTAGAACCGAGAGCTATGAAAACAAAGAATCTGCTGGGCTTACTACGGAAATTAAGTGAGGATTTATACAACAGACTTTCTATGTAAATAGTGTATTTTGACACACGACAAAATAATTATATATATTATATATTACCCCGTATGTACACTTGGAATCTGGGGGACACTTAAACATGTCCTATCCAATATCTGTGTGAGCTGCACTCCCACATAATAACTGCTAATTGAAACTACCCCCATGCAAGCTGCTCTGTAACCTCACCAAAATGTCATTGCAGTCAAAGGATGTCATAAGACAACATTAAGACTACCTTGTCTTAAGGTAAATCTTGATACGAGATGGAGCTTCCACTGTCCGGTTTATTTCCCCCCAGCCATCACTAGAAACCACAATGGGAATGAAGCTGCTTCTAATAGATCGCATGGTCTCACAGATAGACATCAGTGTTGAGAGTAAAGCATTGACGCGGCTTCTGGAAGATGATGCCAGGAACTGAAGACAGAAGATGGCAGGGCCTAAGAGGAACGACTTCAATTAAGTATATATACCTTCCAGAACAATGCCCAAAACCTAACTTTGCCTACGCCGACCTGCCTTCTTCCCATAGTGCAGCCAGATGTCATCACTTCCCCAGTTAAACGACACACACACACCTGGCCATCCAACTAATCTAGAAGAAAACATGATTTATCTGACCAGGCAACCTTCTTCCATTGCTCTATGGTCTAGTTCTGAAGCTCACATACCCAATAAAAGTGCTTTCGTTAGTGGACAGGGATCATCATGGGCACTTTGACCGATCAGCCCCATACGCAGCAAACTGAGATGCACTGTGTGTCCTAACACCTTTCTATTATGGCCAGTATTAAGTATTTCTGCAGTTGTTCAAAAGTAGCTCTTCTGTGTGGCTAGCCTTTGCTCCCCACATGCCCAATAAGCCTTGGGCACCTATGACCCAGATGCCAGTTTACCAGTTGTCCTACTTTGCACCATTTTTGATAGATACTAACCAGTGTATACCAGGAACACTTCACAAGACTTGCTGTTTTGAAGATGCTCTGACCCAGTCATCTAGCCACCACTATTTGGCCCTTGTCAAAGTCACTCAGATCTTTTCACTTGCCCATTTTTCCTACTTCCAACACATGAAATTCAAGAACTGACTGTTCAATTGCTGTCTAATATATCCTAACCCTTGTCACGATATAATTAATGTTATTGACTTCACCTGTCAGTGGTTTTAATGTTGTGGCTGATTAGCGAATCAGTAACAGGAGAGGGTCAGAATCTCTGGCAGGCCAATATATACCCTGAGATTAAAGAAACGGTAACCTTAACCCCCAAACCTAGAACAAACAAAGCGTTTTCATTAAACAGAGTGAAAAATAGAGTGGAATACAAAGTACAAGCCTTTGGTGCATTCTGATACGGGAGAACATAGATACCATCTTATCAAGCAATGCATATTAAAATATGGAACAAAGCATACTAATATTTCCGCTGTCCCAGAAGGAGGACACCAGAGACCGGACCTGGGACTGTAGGACAGGGACCTGAATTATGAACAATCATGCCAAATCCAGGAATGTTGGGAGCTTTGAAAATATAGACCACTGAGAACATTCCACCGAGACAGTACAGCAACAATAATGAAAAACAAAAATATTAGCATCTTGTATTGCCAGCCATAATAGCTTTTTCCAGTGATAGTGTGATTACAACAGCTTTGCTATCTGCATGAGAAAGGCTCTTAGATGTTAAAGCTCATCAGCCAAAGAAACAAAATGGTGAGCATCAGTCTCATTGTCTTGAAATACCACAAGTCTTCCCTCAGGCATAATCTTTTAATCTGGGGATTTGGAGATGTTTTGATAACTTGAAATAGAAGTGGTTCGGAAAAAATCTTGTTTGCTGTCGCTATCACTGTGTAGAGTAGTCTGCTCACACAAGGCTTCCTGCTGGTAAATTAAAACAGTTTTGTGTGACTATAATTGTTAAACAATTAAAAATATATATTTTATTAACTTATTAGCACATGTGGTAGTTTATACACTAAACAGTGAATTCTGTTGAATTGAAAATTTAAATTTGCACTGTTTAGGCCAAAAATAGCAAATTTTGAAATGTCATACAAAACAATGACACAAGGAGTACCGTAGTACAGATATAAGGGGCTATGACGAGGGATGAAGTGTTAGTGCAACAATGTCATCACTGGTGATGTACAAAAACATAGCAGCTCCAACCAGTGATGCTCAAACACAAAGCTCTGTGAAAGGTCACTCATGTGGCTAAAAATGCGTTGCCACAGCCAAATACATCTCGCACAGGATTGTTTTATTTTTTTTTGTTTTGACAGCATTATCTCACTTTTTATTATATATATATATATATATATATTTTTTTTTTTTTATTAGATTACACTTAAAAGGAAAAGCATCTTTATGTGTGTGACCAAATACTTACTGGTCATCCATCATGACATCTCCACTACTTCAGCCCATGAAATAAATAAAACATCGGAGAAGATGCATACTATAGTGAGCCCAGCATGTGTAAGATCACTGGCACTGCTAAAGGAAATTAAGGGAATAAAAATGATATAACATTTTGCTACGAATGAAGCCAAAATCCTGGAAGAAGCTAATTATTTTATCTTTACAAACAATTTATCATTGTAAACACTGAAAAGGGTGTTAATATTCACTCGGAGGTCCAATTCACGGTCATTTACTTAAATAAAATAAATTATACATTTATCAGACTGACATTGTGATCCTTATAGGGCAGGGGGGTCCAAGATTTTTTCTGCAGTCGGCCACTTCATCAGAAATGTTTGTCTGCATGGGCCGAACTTATTTTTGACAGAGAGAAAATCACACACTGACACACATTCAGATGCAAACACTGACACACATACAGATACACATACATACACACACACACACACACAGGTACAGACATGCAAATACACAGAGACACAAAGATAGATACACAGATACACCGGTGCATACACTAACACCCGTGCAGATACACAGAGACACACTAACACACATACAGATACACAGACACACTCACTGACATACACGCAGACACACACAATAACACACATACAGATAAACATGAAAATACACAGATACTTACTAGCACACATACAGATTCATACACTGACACACTGCAGATTCACAGAATGACACACAGATACACAGAATGGCACATTCAAATACATAGGGGCACACACTGAGATGCGGAAAACCAGACAAACATGCAGACAGATACACATACAGATACACACACTAACAAACATGTAGATACACAGACACACAGATACACAGGGGCACACACTGACACACATGCAGATAGACACACATACAGATACACAGATACACATACAGACACACAAACAGACAAACATGCAAAATGTACATTTTTAGTCAACCTCCAATTTCCTACCTTTTGGGTGCAGGAGGGCGACTTCCTGTGGTCCAGTAGCTGACTGAGGCTGTTGGGAGTCAGAGCTCCTAGCTCCCAGACTGTGGCTGCTGTCATCTCCTCCCTTGGGGTTAGCTGGGAGGAAGCAACAGGCTGTCACTTCCTCCCAGCGCTGCCATCATCACAGGGGACGGTCACGTTATTAAAGGGCTGTGGCACTGATGGGGCCCCTGAAGACACAGTGTCAACTGATGGGCCCTCTCAGTGCGGCCGCACGGCGGGCTGCACCACGTAGTCATGTTGGAGGCCTAGGTTATAGGAGTTTTATAAATAAAGTAATTCTTCTAGAAACACACATTTCAAAACATGAGAAGAGCTAACCTATAACCACTTTGTGACTAGTTGTGACAATAATGAAACAATTGTCTAATGCACTATTTAGTGACCTTTTATGTAGGCCGCCTTAATATACAAGGATATACAATATCCTAGAAGTTTTCTACATTTGATCTCAGGGCCGGACTGGCCCACCGGGATACCGGGAAATTTCCTGGTGGGCTGTCGGCTGCAGGGGAAGCTCTGATGGCGGCCGCAGGTGGAGCTCTGATGGCGGCCGCAGGGGGAGCTGGCTGTGCTGTCTCTGCACCCCCGCCCTCGCGCGCTACTTAATGAGACTGGGGCTCATTAAGCTGCGCACTGGGGAGCAGAGACAGCACAGCCAGCTCCTCCTGCGGCCGCCATCAGAGCTCCCCCTGAAGCCGCCAGCACAGACAGCTGTCTGCACACAGGTAGCAATTATGTGTGTCAGTGTGAGTGTGTGTGTCTGTGTCACGGTGTGTGTGTCTGTCTGTGTCATGTAATGTGTGTCTGTATGTGTCACGGTGTGTGTGTGTCTGTGTCACGGTCTGTCTGTGTCATGGTGTGTGTGTCAAGGTCTGTATGTATCTGTCAAGGTGTGTATGTGTGTGTCTGTCATGGTATGTGTGTGTCTGTGTCATGGTGTGTGTGTGTCTGTCTGTGTCATGGTGTGTCTGTCTGTCATGGTGCGTGTCTGTCTGGGTCATGGTGTGTGTGTGTTTCTGTCTGTGTCATGGTGTGTGTGTCTGTCATGGTATGTGTGTGTCTGTCAATGTGTGTGTGTGTTTGTCATGGTGTGTGTCTGACATGGTATGTGTGTATGTCTATGTGTGTCATGGTGTATGTGTGTGTCTCTGTGTGTTTTTTTAAAAATAGTGTTTTTACTCACCTTTTTTGTCACAATGACTTATGGGGCTGGCATAGATTTTTTTCCCAGGGCTGCTTTGTTTCCCCAGTCCGGCCCTGTTTGATCTAATTCCTTGAAGCTGATAATTGGAAAATTATTTCATGAGATAGTAAAAAAAATCCTCATGTATGTAAACGGAAGAAAAATAGAACCAGTAAACATTGGATGGATAACTAAGCACTGAAATGAAAGGCATTGCTTACTGCAGAATGCTTTATTCAGTTTTCTATATAATTCATTGATGTTTGTGAGGTCTGAAAAATAAAGTAAATGCAGAAATCTACACATTTGTATGACTCCATCTTAGCTAGCTGTCCATATGTTATATATTTATTATCTCAGTCTAGATAGAAGAGATGCGACGGTATAGAAACAGCATATGTGTTTCTTCATCTCCAATGCAATGTGCCTGACTTGAACTGCATTGTAGTGCTAAATCTTGAACATATGATTCCAAGGTACCTGTCATGACAAGTACAACTTAATCTTACATGAAAGAGAATTACATTTCATCTATACATCGTGCTAGCAGAATTGCTAGCCATGTCTAGATTTTTCTAAAATCAAAAGTTAAAAACCAACCCCTACTCTTAATCAGTTCGAACCTGTGCAAGTCAACACAGACATAAGATGGTTTTGCTCTGCATGCTTGTTATCAGGAAAATCCTCTTTTGAGTGTTTCTCCTGCTTTAATTCAGGCTACGGGAAAATAATGTCTGCAAGGGAAAGTAGGGAGGAGGGGCAGGTTCAGTGTGATAGCAGCACCAGCATGGAAAGAGGAGAGAAACAGCCAGAATGATTTATCAAAGAAGCTTTGGACAGGTAATCTGAGAATGGAGGTAGAGCATATATGTTTTATTCTCCAATTTATCTGTCATGACAGGTTAACTTTAAAATAATCACATTAAAAAGGTTTAGGGGATTTGCAATTATTTATTCAGTAGTGTATTATTCTAAAGAAGTGATGGTTCCCGAGTAACTTTAACAACCAATATACTACTTCATTGCTCCTTTTTTAGAAAAGTATTGAATATGGCTTAATAATTACTGAAACAAGGACAAAATCATTATGTTGTTAATGTAAAGTACACATGCTCATTATAATTTTGATTGCGTAATGTATTGATCAAACAGTGTAATGTTTTCTTTTTTATAAACCTGCTTTTGTTTCGATTCTGTGACGATGCTTTGCAATTCTTTATTTCAAATGATTCAAAATCAGATTCAGTAAAGCTTTAGATCTGCCATATCCCAAATTCCTGTTATGTAGAATGTGTTTCATATTTTTACATTGAAATGTCAACATGCACATTTTTCCCGCAATAAGATTTTCTTGTAAAAGTTTAGAACCAGACTTAACGTTGAAATTGTATAAGTGTATTTTTTACTGGGACTGTGGTTACACAGCTGGGTTATAGTTTTAACAGCTTCAAATGAAAACAAGGAATAATACAGCCCATTGAAACGTGGGAATATCACTATTACATTCTGCAAGAACATTCACGACTTTAAGAGAAAATGCTAAAATGTGCCATAGAGCATAGTACACTTAACACAGAATCACCCATTTTACATCATTATATTAAATCCAAAGATATGTAGGGTTTTTCGTTCTTTAAATTGTGAATTGTAGTGAACTGAAATTCATATAGCAACATTTAGGATAGTAACTACATTGTTAAACGCAGATGTGCGCACACCAAACACACAGAAAGCTCCCATTTGCAATGCTGTTCCCACTGCAAGGGATTCTGGGTGGTCATATGCAAATGAGTTGAACAAAGAAACACTTTTTTAGGATAAAACAGCCACGCTGTGACTAGAGCTGAGTTAGCGAATTTTTCCAAATCAGCTATTTTGAATTCTCTTTCACTAGGAGTTAAAAAGCAAACCAAAGCCCTGACCAATGCACAGTATGTATATAAAGAAACGCTGTAGCATAAACAAAATCCAGGGGCAGAGCCAACACTAGACTGAAGCGGTCACCATGTCCTGCTTCTCCAAGTGTCAAAATGAGAATTGGGCGATTTCAGGTTTCTACACCGGAGAATTGCACATTTTCACATTTTACTGGTACTGGTTGCTAAGACCTTGCTGAGACCTTTCTCAGCCATAATAGTTCAGTTGTCTGACCTACTCACCTGCGGTCTATGCTCAAAGGCCTTCATGCTGGCTTGTGGCTTTCCTGCCACCTTCTATTCGAGCCCCGTGCAACACTAGCTTTTATAGGATGATCGTCTTGCAAGCTGTGCCCTCTGCCTGGGGATTAACACCATGATATGGAAGACATGCTCCTTTGGCATACTCCAGCTTAGGCCCCACCATGCCACCATTATCTTTGGTTAAGTGGAGACTGAGTCTCAGTGGAAGCAACAAATAGAGAGAATTGGGAAACAAATAGAGAGGGCAGCTCTTCTGCTGATGATGACACCTTTTGCAAGATACTAAAAAGATGTTTGCAAGTGAAATGTCCATGATATAATGGAGACAAACTCCATTATATCATGGGCAGAGTTAAAGCTACTGAGTAAGACATCTCTGATATTCACCAGAGTATGCCTGCTACAGCCAAGAATGTTAAGCAGCTGCAAGAGCCAAGAAGGTTACTTTGCAAATAATTGACACCTTGGATGATTAGAGCAGAAGAGAAATATTAAAGGACCACTATAGGCACCCAGACCACTTCAGACGATGACGACCGAAGGAGGAGGAGAGTCCCCAGCGCCGAGGGAGCCCGGCGCTGGAGAAAGGTAAGTGATTAACCCCTTCCTTCCCCTAGAGCCCGGCAGGAGCGGGACCCAGAGGGTGAAGGTTAGTTAAGTAGATAGATCCCAGTTACTACTACATAAGATGAAAAAGAAGGGTGAAAATACAGATAAATAAACCCCCCTTATTTTAACATATTCAAGGAATATAGGCACTCTTAAGAAAATAGTGGGTTGTGACTGACACATTTTGCAACAGGAACACAAGATCTAAGACTATGTAGGGCTGAAACCGAAATTCATTTACAGAGGTGCAAAATATTTTAAACACATTTTAATATCTAGTTATGCTGAAACTAATAAGGGGAATCATAAAGTTTTTTTTAATAATAAATTGGTCAGAAAGTCAAGAAGGGTTTTTCCATTGTGGGTGAGACAATGCATGTAAAACCAATATCCCTAATAAATGTGTTAAGGATTGTAGGTCTTTTATGACTTAGAAAATAACATCTATAATATTAGTTCCCCTACTACTTGTCACTTTTTTAAATTTTTTTTTTTTTTGCAGTGCATATGAAGGTAACATACAGGCATGTGGTACCCCAAAGGCAGTCTGCATGCACATTTCAGAACAATAATAACATAACATTGAGAGCATTGGGGTATGTTAGAACAGTGCACTTATTTTATATTTAGGTACAAGCTTAGGTCATGCTAGTTCGGCATAGAAGGTATAGAGATGCAAATAGTTGCGGGTCTAGTAGATAATCATTAGTGACATGCTAGGCTGTATATGCATACTTTCTAATATACTTCGCTTAAGATTTTGCTCATGAGAAAATATATAAAGAGTTTGATAGATAGAAGATCGCTTGAAATACGACATGTATGCAGGGCCAGATTAAGAGCCCAATGGGCCTGGTGCTGACAATTATGATGGGCCTAATTACAGAATCTTATCGACCAAAAACACTAAAACAATCATACCTTCCAAGCATCATGTATCTGATGGAGATGGTGTTGGAGGGAAACTCAAAGGATGCAGATATAAGAAAACACATACCCTATGCTAATCTCACGCTTTCATCTTTCAAGTAAATCTATACCCCCTATCAGAAGTGTCTAGTGAAGCAGGAAGTCAATAGTCAGGGTAAAAGAGTGTGCCACTGGTGCAAATCACGTGACCAGACCTGCCAAAAGGGGTGAACATGCCCAAAAAGGGGGTATATTTGTCCAAAGAATTGGAAGGCCAGTCTGGCATGAATGCATGTGAGGCTGCCTGACAATCATGCAGGCTGTCCAACTAAGGGCATACTATGCAGGCAGCACCCTGAGCTTGACATAAATGCATCAAATGATGCACCTACTCCACGCTTTCTAAGGACTGTCCCCTAGCACTCACATGTCCACTTGTCTCCTTACCTTCTTACTAGCAAGCATAAATTCCTGGTATATAATCTGGGACAGAGAAAATGTTTATGTAGTGAGTATAGAAGAAAGGGGACATGCCACAGTGTTAGAGAGACCAAAGTCTGCATTACCTAAACTAATTTTATTGTCAGCCAGTCCACACAAGTTTTATTGCCATACATCCCTCTTAAGCTTCCAAACTTAAACGGATACTATAGTCACCAGAACAACTACAGCTTATTGTATTTGTTCTGGAAAGTAGATTCATTCCATTCACGCTTTTTGCAGTAAACACAGTCTTTTCAGAGATAATAACTCCACTGGCCATTCCTTAGATGGCTGCTAGAGGTGCTTCTTGGGGCAGTACTGCCTAGTGTGCAGCACTGCCATTCAGTGTCTCCACCCTCTGCATGCAGACACTGAACTTTCCTCATAGAGATGCATTGATTCAATTTATCTTTATGAGATGCTGAAAGACATGGGGACACTGAAACATTTGGGGACACTAAGAGACATCGGAACACAGACACTGGGAGACATGGGGACACTGGGAGACATGGGGACACTAAGGGACACTAGGGACACTGGTTGGGAGACAGACACTTGGAGACACTGGGAGACATGGGAACACTTGTGGACATAGACATGGGGACACTGGGAGACATGGGGACACTGAGACATTTGGGGACACTGGGAGACATGGGGACACTAGGCACATTGAGAGACATGGGAACACTGGGAGACATGGGGACACTGAGGACACTGGCTGGGAGACATGGGGACACTGGGAGACATGGGGACACTGATATACTAGGGACACTGGCTGGGGGACATGGGGACACTGGGAGACATGGAGTCACTGTATCCCTAGTGTCTACGTGTCCCAATGTCTCTATGTCTCACAGCGTCCCATGTGTCTCAACGTTCCCATGTCTCACAGTGTCCCCTAGTGTCTCAGTGTCCCCATGTCTCCCAGTGTCCCCAAGTGTCTGTGTCCCAGGTCTCCCAGTGACCCTTGTGTCTGTGTCCCCATGTCTCCATGCTGCCTTTCCCCCCATCCCTCACTTACCTGAGCTGTAGAGCAGCTGTCTGGACTCTCTGTGCTGTGTCGCTGCTCCCCTACGAATCAGTGAGTAATAGAGAGAGGCAGGTATATGCTGTAACTTCCTATCCCTGCCTCTCTCCACACACAGTGACCCCTACTGGCCGGTGCTGGTATTGCAGAGTAATCTCCGTTTATACTGAGAAAAATATCTGCAATTGTATTGCTGCAATAACGGCACAGCCAGGCAGCCTTAAATACCGTCTGTGCCAGTAAAATACCAGTCAGGTGGCAAACCTAAGAGTAGTGTGTAAAAAATAAAATAAAAAGTAAAAAAAAAATATGTATATATTTTAAATGGGCCTATTCCATGGGCCTGGGTCTGGGCCTGGAGCTGCAGCTCCATCAGCCCCAGCGGCGTACATACCGCGGTCGCAGGGGATCAGCGGCGTACATACCACGGATCAGTTTCGC
>OW240914.1:67706193-67767561 GCA_933207985.1 Pelobates cultripes | reverse complement strand
TCTGCTGTGTACTTTAATAAAGGGACACTGTAAAATACACAAAAGGGGGGGACGACAACAATAAATATTTATATATAAAAACAAAACAAAAAACAAGAAGAGAAGGAATGGGGGCGGAAGCATACAGGAAAGAAAGAAAGAGGGGATTGTTTTTTATTAGCAAGGGTGGGGGAGAGTCTGGGGGTTTTTACACATTACTCCCAGTACCAAAAGGGGCAGGACTCTCCGTCTCCCAAACTCCCCTAAACAAGAGGGTATATGAAGGGAGGGGAACTGTAAATATCATTGTTATACGTAATGTCTCTGTTAGACCCGCACTCAGCCACAGCGGTTGTTTCATAACCCCTATAACATAATTGGTATGCCACACCTGCTGTAGTGAACTTGAATACTTACACCCCGAGCACTAAACAAACTAATCCTAATTGCTTGGTTATCCTGGGGTATTAATATTGGGTTCCTTTGGCTGAGTCACGAGCCCCAGAAACATTTGTGTGTGGTTTACAGGCAGTGGGGTGTTGATCAACAGACAACGGAAAATCTGACCGGGAGGGGTGTTAACAGCCTCCACTGCCACACGGGTGCTCCTCAGTTACTGAGGGGACTATTTTGGACACTAGTAAATTTCACACCCTCTACTCTTCTTTCTACTAAACTCTTATTTTCTTCCTCTTCACATCATCTTAACTTTCTATTGCCAACCTTACTTCTCCTTGCCCCTACCTCACCTCTCCCCCAATATTGTTTCCGGTTTAGTTTTTTTGTTCCCTGATCCCTAACCTCACCACCCCACATGGCCTACAGAGCTGCACCACTCTCAGTCCTTACCATTAATTGCAGGGGCTGAATGTTCAGGAACACAGGTCACACATACTGTGAGAACTCCGAACACAATGTATTTCTATAGCCTTCTTACAGGAGACCCACTTCTTTAATGGGGCAGCCCCCTCGCTACAGAATAGACACTACCTGACCAACTTTATGTCACGTCCTGTTACATTCTGCGGTTATTTCTGGCCATGGCTTCTGGTATCCAGTACTTTTTTTACAATTCTTGTTTAGTTTTTTGTTGCCACACCTGTTCCTTTGCCATTTCTCCTTTTTGTTTCTGTGTTGTTCCGCTAGCAGTGGTCTCATTCCTCCTTGCAGTTAAGTACTGTGTGTGTTTTATTATTGTACTTTTAGTCATGCATATCTAGGCAGTTAGGACCTACTGTAAATTGAGTACTTTGGTGTAGTGGTGGGCTGCATAGATCTTGGCCATGCATGTCTAAATCTCCAATGTTTATTACATATATAGTGTTGTGGACAAAAATATTAACCCAATTCATATTAATAAAATGCCTATTTACTCAGCATTATTCAACCTTATATGTGATTTACCTAAAATGGCTGCTAGGGAGTTTCCCTTTGACATCGACTAACACCCTCATTAACAAGATGGCGCTGGAATCTGGAGGAGACCTCCAAGATATCAGTGACATCACACCAGGTAGGAAGGGCACTAAATGAACCACTTAACACCTAACCAATTATTGATGTATTATTCCATGTTATCTCTGACAATGCATATGATGTAATTTTGCTTTATAAGGGGCATGCCGTCTCCCCAGAATAAACATTTCTCAAGTTTTTCATTAACCCGAAACCTGTGTCTGGTGTGAATTACTTCAGGAGCGTACACGCAACTTTTTTAATTTGGCCGGGGGCAGATATGCAAGATAATCAATTGATTGATTGATTCCACATCATTTGGCGCCCAATGTGGGGCACAGGGTTTTGCCAGTTCGGACGGCCGGAAAACGGGACCGGAGCGGACCTCCGGAAAGTGGGACGACCGGAGCCTGATCACCTCCTACATACAGTGGTTTGTCTGTATTCTCCTTTGTGTCGGTCTGTCTCCGTGTCCACTTCCGGCTTCCAGAAGGCTACAAGACAGGTAATCTCTTATCCGGTGCCTTTTTAAACAAACCTGTCGATTGTCTATCTGCCTCCTGAGTGTTTGTGAGACAGCTGGTGTGTGGTTTGTGTTTTATTTACTGTAGCTTGACTGCCTAGCGGGCAGGGAACGCATCCGCCCGGTGAGGGGCTGGGAATTTATTATAGCTTGACTGCCTAGCAGGCAGGGAACGCATCCGCCCGGTGAGGGGCTGGGAATTTATTATAGCTTGACTGCCTAGCGGGCAGGGAACGCATCCGCCCGGTGAGGGGCTGGGAATTTATTTTAGCTTGACTGCCTAGCGGCAGGGAACGCATCCGCCCGGTGAAGGGCTGGGAACCACCTAGAGAAAGGCTGGGAATTTTGTCGTACTGTTCAGAGCAGAACAGGGGTTTATTTAGTGTTTAGTCGTTACTATGCTCATTGTTATAGTGTTCTTTATTATATTATGGTTTTTATTCAATTGTGGCCATAGTGTGGGTACCCTCGCTGTGTGTGTGTGTGTTGTGTGGCTCATCCTTGATTCCGGATTATGTGCACATCTCTACATCTGTGACTCTTTTAAATGTCTTCTGATTAGTCTCCCCACGTTCACCTTTTCCTTCATCCTCTACCTCTTCTGTACTTTTTACCCAGAGCTGTGTAAGTCACTCCCGCTCGCCTGCTCAGATCCGTGGCCACCATCTCGGGTGGGAGGAACCCGTGACTAGTCTACGTTTAGGGAAGACGCACGAAGATCAATTCCTCGTGGCAGTTAAGCACTGTAGACATTCCTTCTTTTTCCTCTCGCTCTCTCTGTCCCTCTTATGTGGGAAGCCTTGTTTGCTAAAAATGGGACAAGAACACGCCAGAGCTTCCAAAGGCTACTTAGCATGTGATGTAGTTAAGGAGAGAGCAGGAGAAGAGGCTATGTTAAAAATAAAGAAAATAGCAAAGATTTGTGGCTTCCAAATGTCACCCAGTGGTAGATTACAGCCAGAATTTTGGAGGAAATTGCTTATTGACAAAGAGGTCTTATTGTTGGATAATGGGTTAACGAAAGCCTTGGAGGCTTGGTATCGGGTGGCAAGAGGACTCAGGCGGGAGGGTTGGTTAGAGGAAGAACTAGATTTTGGAGGACAATCGATTTATGTATATCACAGAAATGTTTGTAATGATGATTCATCTCTTGATGTTCCCCAGCCACCGCCCTATGATGGCGCCCAACACAATGTGAAAGAATCTGACTCTGCCTCCCCAGCCACTACCCAGTCGTCACCTCCAATTGGCATAGGCTCCTCTGTCCCCCATCCTCAGGCGGACGGATCTTATTACTATGCCTTCCCTCTCCCACCCCCCTCTGTTTTTCCCACTGCTCCTGCCCCATTCCCATCTCCCTCTGTCATTCCTACTGTTCCCGTCACTCTCCCGTCTCCCTCTATCATTCCTATTGTTCCCACCTCTCTCCCACCTCCTACCGTCGTTCCCACTATCCCAGCCCCTCTCCCACTTCCCTGTCTCTCTTCCGCCTTCTCCTGTCGCTTCTGATCCCATCCCTCTTCTACCTTCCTCTATCACTTCTTCTGAGATCACCCCTCTCCCACCTCCCTCTGTCATTCCTTCTATTCCAGCTCCCCTTTCACCGTCACCCCTCTTGTTCCTCTCCCCGTCATTCCTTCTACTCCTGCTCCTCTCCCGCCTTCACCCGTTGTTCCCCTTGTCACATCTCCCTCTGCCATATCCCCCTTCGACCAATCTTCCTGTGCCACTCCCTCCGCTTTTGCAACTCCCTCTCCTCTCCCCATCACCCCTCCTGTCCCAGCTTCAGCTCCCACTCCCCTTCCAGCCTTCAATCCCGTAGTCCCTCCCTCCCTTGATCATTCATCACTGATTTCCGCCTTCTTTGCTCCCTCTCCTCTTCCCATCACCCCTCCTGTCCCAGCTTCAGCTCCCACTCCCCTTCCAACCTTCAATCCCGTAGTCCCTCCCTCCCTTGATCTTTCATCACTCATTTCTGTCCTCTCTGCTTCCTCTCCTCTTCCCATCACCCCTTCCATCCCAGCTTCAGCTTCCACTCCCCTTCCAGCCTTCAATCCCGTGGTCCCTCCCTCCCTTGATCTTTCATCACTCATTTCTGCCCTCTCCGCTCATCTTCCTCAGACCCCGTCACCTCCGGTTATGACTATCACTTCCCCTCCCAACACCATTCCAACCGTTTCCTCTTCTGCCCCCTCACCTAGTCCAGTTCCTGTCTCCACCTCCGTCATAGCGGCTCCCAGTTACCCAATCATGATAGTTGGGTCAAATGAATCTGTTGCATTGGAACAACCTCATGCTGTAGGCGCCTCTCCTGCTGCATCAGGCTTTCATCCCACTACCTCTCAATTAGTTACTCCCCAGGCCATTGCTGTTGGTTCCCCCAACTCCCGTGCTCCGGCCGCTCAAGCCCCTAATTCACAAGATGCCACACGCTACCACGGTCTCCCGTTCCCGATTCACCCAGAAGATGACAACGTGCAGGGGCTCAGCCCATTCCGCCCTGCGAATCATAGGGTTTCCCAGAGACAGGCCACCCTGGCCAATCATATCCACACCTTATCAACTGTGGAAGGGGCTCCCCCAATGTATGTTACTTTCAACCCATCCCAAGCTGCAACCCTAGTAACCTCCCTCCCCGACCCTGAGAAACACCCCATGCCCTTCTTTCAGAGGATTGCCCAGATTCGCAAGACATACTCAGCCGCCTGGCGCGATCTGTATAGTCTGTGTGAGATCAAAGCTGGGGATGCCTATTGGCCCATTATGGAAAAGAGTTTTAACGACGCTCTCCTCACTACTGATATGGATTTTCAGTCGGGTATCACATTCTGTGAATAGCTTCGGGACTGGGCCCAGGATAAACTAGCTGACCAAGCCACTTGTATAAATGATATTATACAAGATAAACTTGAGTCTGTGGAGAAGTACCATTCACGATTGACTCAAACTTTCTCTGATCTAGGATTCAGTGTATACAATAAGGCGCACACCCAAATGTTATCGGCGGCCTTTGTTGCGGGCCTTAAGGAAGCCATCAGGAAAGGTTTAGTGCTTTCCCACCCTGAATATAGGATTATTCCTCTAGACACTCTCCTTTTGGTTGCTAAAGGCCTAGAATCTGCACTACAGCCACCCCAAAGGAAAAGTAATCCCCTTTTGTTTTCCTTTTATAGTCCTACCACCTGACCCGCACCAGCACCCGCAAGGTATCCCGTGCAAGCTACACAGGTACAAAACCATACACACGCACCTAGGCCTCAGACCAGGGCTTGCTTTAATTGTAACCAATTAGGTCATTACAGGAAAGATTGTCCACACCCCAGACCACTAGACCACCTAATCCTGTGTTCAACTATCCTATGTACCCCAATGCCCCTGCAATCACGCATGGTTGCCTCCAGCCAGGTTACCCTCCATAGGTATATCCTCAAGCACATACTTCGTATTACCCTCCTCAGGAATATACCCAAGCTGCCTGTCAGCCACCTCCAGCTGATGATCACCCTCCACACCGCAGCTATGTTCACAATTCCCCTGATAATTATGATACAGATGATTATCAACAAGATGACCGTCCTGTACCCAGTCAACATCGCCCTACACGCCAGACTCAGCAGACCAGTCGCTCCACTGCACCCACATGTCACTCCACTGGCCCTGATCAATCTCATCTAGACCTCTTACAATAGGTAACTAGCAAACCTGTGTCTAACACCCCTGTCATGGCAGTATCTACAGGGGACAAAGGGGGCCTCTCGCTACAGTAGTCCTATCCATAGAGGGTCATCCTACTACCTTTTTAGCTGACACAGGTGCAGCCCGCAGTGTTCTCAGAGAACAAGACCCTAGAAACAACCCATTAACTAAGCTCTTGCGGGTGGGTTCAGACATTCTCTCATGGTTTGTTGTCTCTTCTACTTGTCCAATTAACCTATTAGGTGCTGATATTCTGTCCCGTCTTCAAGCTTCTATCTCCTTCACCGCTGATGGCCAGATTAAATTATTAACCCCCCTTTCTCGCAAAGATACTTCTGTTCTTTGCCCCTACTGTTACACATGACTTCCCCCTCCGAGGAGGTAAGGGTCCCAGATGCCCCCAGTGCCCTGGATAGGGTCCCAACCAAACTTTGGTCTACAGGTCCAGATGACATTGGACGCCTAAGAGTCCCACCGGTGGTTGTCACGTTACTAAAGGGAGCTAATCCGCCACGAAGACCACAGTATCCATTAAAGCCTGCTCAAGCCCTTGCCATCTCCAAACAAGTTGAAAATCTGTTGGCAAAAGGCGCTCTGGTAAAGTGTGTGTCAGTGTGTAACACCCCTCTATTTCCAGTGAAGAAGAAGACTGAAAAAGGCCAACCTGACCAATACCGTATGGTTCAAGACCTCCGCGCTGTTAATGATGTCACCAACCGAGACACTGCTATTGTCCCGAATCCACATACACTGTTGTCACAAGTCCCTCCAACAGCTAAATTCTTCACTGTGGTTGATCTTGCAAACGCCTTTTTCAGCGTGCCCTTGGATCCCTCTTGCCAATATCTGTTTGCTTTCACAAATGATCGCCAACAGTACACTTGGACTGTCATGCCTCAAGGAGCACAAAATTCCCCTACTCAATTCGCCAAAGCTATGTCAACTGTCTTAGAACCTTGGCAGAAGTCTCACCCCGACGTGGTCCTACTCCAGTATGTGGATGATCTACTCCTCTGTGTGGATGATCTTCCAACTGCTGAACAAAATTCTGAAGACCTCCTTTGTTTCCTCGCTGAAGGATGTGAAGCCTCCAGAACGAAACTTCAGTGGTGCCGGCCCTCTGTGGTCTTCTTGGGACATTGCCTTTCCCATGGCACCCGTCACCTCACAAAGAACAGAGTACTTGCTATTACCAATCTCTCTCTCCCATCTACTCACCAAGCTCTTCATGCCTTTTTGGGCCTCTTCACATACTGTAGGTCTTGGATCCCTGAGGCTTCTCAGCTCATGCAACCTCTCTATGATGCCTTGAAGACTGAACCATTTTCATTGTCTTTAACAGCTCGCTCCTGCTAGTATGCCCTTCAAAGGGGCCATCTCCTCTGCCCCAGCTTTGGGCCTACCTTACTATCAGCAACCATTCAAACTTTTTGTTTCTGAAAAGATGGGCCATGCTTCAGGGGTCCTTACACAATCACATGGTTCCCGTCAACGCCCTATTGGTTATTTTTCATGCATGCTGGACCCGGTGGCTCGAGGCGGTCCTTCTTGTTTACGTGCTGTGTTTGCTGCCAGTGCCCTGCTGGACAAAACTAATGACTTTGTTCTCTGACATAAACTCACTGTCCTTGCTCCCCATGATATCATGGCCATCCAGAATCAAGTCCAACTGAAACATCTCTCCTACCAGAGACACCTCTGCCTTCAAACGTCCCTCCTCTTGCCTGATAACGTCACTCTACAAAGATGTTACTCTTTGAACCCGGCCACTCTTCTGCCACTTCCCAAGGGGGGAGTACCACAGTACTGGTACAGTCTGGACATAAATCCTGATGTTCATATGGACCTTCAAGTGAAAAAGCCCATGGTTGCACATGATAAACAACCTTAGGGCTACTTACATTGTACCCTGTGGTTCAGGAATACCCCAGGTCCTGACCCATACTATGAAGAAGAATTATTTAGCCTGGTGGAAATACGCATCACCCTGACAGACCTGTTCTGTGACTCCAGAGGAAATACTGTTATCTTGGTCTACCTGCCCATGGAGGTATCACATTTATACTACCAATGGGAGGTGGCAGTTCCTCATGTCTCTTTCACCAAATCTCCAAATCTCTCATGGAAAGAACTCGGCCCAATGGCCAAAACATGGAGTACCGCAACTCAAGAACAGCTCACATTGACGGGGGTCACTAAAAGGACCATAAATTGCAAAACAGTCGGTTACCCTCGATATCACATAGAGATATGTGAGGACATCCCTCCTACAGAACAGGACCCGGATGCCCCTCATGACTGTTTTGAACAGATGAAAATGGAGACAACCCATCTCCCAACGGTGCACAAGGCTGCTCTGCCAGGTCCTGACTTCACCCTGTTTGTGGATGGTTCTAGATTTGCTGACGTACAGGGACAATATCATACCGGATATGCTGTCACCACAGAAGACCGAGTACTCCAAGCATCTTCACTTCCATCATCTAAGTCAGCACAAGAAGCCGAACTAATAGCCCTTACAGCAGCATGCAAGATGTCTGAAGGGAAACGTGTTAATATCTATACAGACTCAAGGTATGCCCTGGGCATAGCGCATGAGTTTGGCTTAATCTGGAAAACAAGAAGGTTTCTTATGGCATCAGGTACTTCGGTAAAACATGGCGCAGCTATCAACGAATTAATGGATGCCTTACTGCTACCTGAAGAGGTGGCCATATTGAAGGTAAAGGCCCACGGGAGATTGAACTCAGAAGAAGCATGTGGCAATTACTTAGCGCCAGTGACGGGAAGTGGACAGAAGAATGCCCGTTGAACAGACTCCTATTTACACTATGCAAACCCTACCTACCGATCTCAAGTTCCTGAGAGAACAACAGGCCGCTGCCACCCCTCAGGAAAAACAAAGTTGGAAAGATAAAGGGGCAACCCTCCAGAATGAAGTGTACACAATTAACCTAAAATTCTGTCTACCCAGGAATATGTACCCAGCTGTCGTTCAGTGGACCAGCCCATTTATTCAAACACCTTATGAACTCTCTGATTGATAAATATTTTGAGGCACCCAGAATCACTACTTTGACAAGAAATTACTACAGATCCTGTACTATCTGCGCCAGATGTAATCCAGGAAAAATAACTAAAGCCGCACCAAACCATTTGGCCAAGCCACAGTACCCTTTCCAAAGGATCCAAATTGATCATATCCAAATGCCAAAAAGTGGCCGGTATGAATATGCACTGGTCATAGTGGATATGTTTTCAGGATGGCCAGAAGCTTTTCTTGTCACTAATCTCACTGCGAAGACCACAGCAAAGCGCCTACTTATTGAAATCATCTGCAGATATGGAGTTCCTGAGATGACTGAAAGTGACCAGGGGACATCCTTCACCGCGTTGCTAACCAAGGAAATCTGGGCAGCACTGGGGGTGACCCTTGCATTCCACACACCCTATAACCCACAGAGTAGTGGTAAGGTAGAACACATGAATGGCACCTTGAAAGCCAGAATGCTTAAGATGGCCCAAGAAACTAACCTACCATGGCCAGAAAGTCTTCCCATAGCACTATTTAGTGTAAGGTACACTCCAAGAGGGAGATTTAGCTTATTTCCCTATGAGATTTTATTTGGTACAGCACCCAAGTTAGGCTGTTACTTTCCTCAACAACTTCAAATTCAGTCAGATGCAATGGTAGATTATTTAACTGCACTCTCTCATGCCTTGACCAAAATCCATGCACAGGTTATGTAAGCCAACAGGGTCTACCCCAATGAAACTCACCTTAAACATAGAACATCCCAGCCCAGGAGACACTGGAGAGTACATAATGGGGATGTACTGGAGAGGGGGTGGCTCATATAACAAGTTGGGGACCTTCTATTTACAAGACATGCATACATCACCTGACTGGGTAGACTCTACACACGATCACAAACCCTCTAAAACCACACATTAAAACTCTTAAGGACATGGTGGCAATTGCCAATCCTACATTCGAGGACACTATGGCTTGAGTGGATGAGGTATAATGCTAATTCACACAATAAAACTAACTGTTATGTCTGTGGCGGGGCCAGACCCCATCTGGGTACAGTGCCTTTTAATCTACCCACTGATGTTGAGATGTGTTTTCTAAGCCTCTATGTACAATCAGCCACAAACTCATCAGTATGTGAATCATGGAAAACGACATATCCAATAACTCAAGGAAATCTCAGGCCACCTGATGGAATCACACTTGCTACACTATACACGGAACCACGGGTAAATTTGTGGGTAGTTTCCCTCCTGTCTACTGTGCCACCTATCAGACACCTCCCACTACCTTATTGGTAGATCAAGTCAAGTCCTTGGGAGACATTTATTGGCTATGTGGTGATATGCAACTCAGATCTAAAATGACTGGCCTGTGGTGGGGAGAATGCACTCTGACCAAAGCCATCAAGCCTATACATATAATTTCTGATAACCACCAAGGCCCACTTGATTCCCCACACACGTACTTCAGGATAAAAAGAGAAACCCCTATCCAAGGTAGTTTCGACCCACATATATAAATCGATGCCAAAGGTGTACCAAAGGGGGTACCAAATGAGTTCAAGGCCAGAGATGAGGTTGCGGCAGGATTCGAATCCTTGATCCCACTCATCACCGCTAACAAGAATGTTAACTGGATTAATGATATCTATTATAATCAGCAACATTTTGTCAATTATACTAGAGATGCCCTTCAAGGCTTGGCAGAACAATTGCAGGCTACCTCCCAAATGACATTCCAGAATTGAATGGCCTTAGACATGATCCTAGCAGAAAAGGGGGGGGGGGGTGTAAAATACTCCCCGACACTATGACATGCTGTACCTTCATCCCAGATAATACAGGCCCCAATGGTAAAGTAACCATGGCCATAGAGAAATTAGAAAGTCTCTCTGCCGAATTAAAAAAGAACTCAGGGGTCTCCAATTCATGGGACAGATGGTTAGGGTGGATGAGAGGATGGCAGAGAGTTCTCTTTCAAGTAGGTATGGCAGTTCTTACAGTAGTGATTCTCCTCCTCTTCCTTGTTTGCTGCGTGATGCCCTGGGTGCAAAGGTACTTACAAAAGACTGTAGATCAGACAATTGACCGCACCACACCTACATTCCTACATCAAGATATTGACGATATAGACTGTGACCCACCGCACACACCTCTTCAGTCCCACCACCTCAAAAGGACAACTACTTCTTTATAGGGACAGCGTCTGTCTCCACGGGTAGGAGTCTGACGCGGGAGATGTAGTGGGTTAGCCACTACGGGATACCCGCGCAGTGAAGCATTCGAGGCCTGTTCAGACAGATGAGCTGCAGCCAAGTAGGGACATTATTAGGGTCAGTTAGTAGTTGTCTGTTTAGTAAATAGTCATTTTAAGGACAAAAATATTAACCCAATTCATATTAATAAAATGCCTATTTACTCAGCATAATCACTGTCAGCATTATTCAACCTTATATGTGATTTACCTAAAATGGCCCCTAGGGAGTTTCCCTTTGACATCGACTAACACCCTCATTGACAAGTTGGTGCTGGAATCTGGGGGAGACCTCCAAGATATCAGTGACATCACACCCGGTAGGAAGGGAACTAAATGAACCACTTAACACCTAACCAATTATTGATGTATTATTCCATGTTATCTCTGACAATGCATATGATGTAATTTTGCTTTATAAGGGGCATGCCGTCCCCCCAGAATAAACATTCCTCAAGTTTTTCATTAACCCGAAACCTGTGTCTGGTGTGAATTACTTTAGGAGCGTGCGCGCATCTTTTTTAATTTGGCCGGGGGCAGATACGCAAGATAATCGATTGACTGATTCCACACATTGGCGTACATACCAGGGTCACAGGGGTCGCGGCTGTGACCGGGCCCGGCCCACCAGGGGGCCCGGCCGCCCCTGCCACCCGGTATGTACCCACAGGGCCAGCCTCTTCTCCTCGGGGGCCCAGGAGGCGGCCACCTCAGGGCCCCCCGAGGCTGGCCCTGCTGAACCCGGCGGGCTGGCTGTCTGGGTGGCCGGTGCGCGAGGGAGCACTTTCCCCTGAGTGCTTCCTCTTCAGCTCCCTTGAGCACCGCACTGATGCCGAAGCCAGAAGGAAGATGACGTCATCTTCCGGCGCTGGCATCCCTTTGCAGCGCACGAGGGAGCTGAAGAGGAAGCACTCAGGGGAGAGTGCTCCCTCGCGCGCTGGCCATCCAGACAGCCAGCCCGCCCAGCAGCACCACGGGACCCCAGGGAATTCCCCCAGCTCTCCAAAAGGTAAGGAGGCCTGGGGGAATTAAATTTTTAAAAAAAATGTGTTAGTGTGTGTGTTAGTGTATGTGTGTGTTAGTGTGTGTGTCTGCTAGTGAGTGTGTTACTGAGTGTGTGTTTGTCAGTGAAAGTGTATGTTTTGTAAGTGAGTGTGTATGTATGTCAGTAAATGTGTGTGTCTGTTAGCTAGTGTGCATGCGTCTGTTCGTGAGAATGTGTGTGTGTATCTTCAGCATTTACCTTTCTCCAGCATCGGACTCCCTTTGCGCTGGGACTCCCTCCGCCTCTCAGCTCCGAATGCACATGCGCGGCAAGAGGCGCGCGCATTTAAACCGCCCATAGGAAAGCATTACTCAATTTTTTCACAGTGATTTTCACAGTGAGAATCGCGGAAGCTCCTCTAGCAGCTGTCAATGAGACAGCCAACAGAGGCTGGATTAACCCTCAGTGAAACATAGCCGTCTCTCTGAAACTGCTATGTTTTCAGCTGCAGGGTTAAAACTAGAGGGACCTGGCACCCAGACCACTTCATTGAGCTGATGTGATCTGGGTGTCTTTAGTGGTCCTTTAAGTGTGTGTACATACCGCGGTCGCGGGGTCGTAGCCCTGCAACCTCTGCGACCAGGTGCCCGCCGCCATATGTTGCGGCCCCGAGTAAGCGCGGGGGGGGGGGGCCCACAGATCAATTTTCGCACCGGGGCCCCATGGGTCATGTGTACGCCACTGATTCCACATCATATAGTACTTAGTTATTTCTCTTCGTTTTGCCTTGTATATCTTGTCTTGTTTTATTTTGTCTTGTATTCCTAGTTCATGTACAGTCTTGTCCTGCCTTATCCATGTCCTGTTCTTGTTTCCCTCATGTCTTGTGTACATGTTCTGGGTTTTGCTTTCTGTCCTGTTCTGGTTCTGGTTTCTTCTAATCTTGTCTTGTTATCTTGTTTGATATTCTAGTCTTGCCTTGTTTTGAGTACTGGATCATATTTGCATATTATCAAGCTCCTGGGATCTGCAGAAGCTGCATCAGGGCCCTGGTATGTGGCCGCACAAACCCTGGTGTAGTCAGGATCTTACCTGATGTGGAGTCCCACGTGCAGAGTTATATGCTCACCCTTGCAAATAAACACAGACCAAGGTGACCAGATAAGAAGACACCTGGGCTTTGAGTCTGTGCACAGGGGCTGTGCAGAGTATAGCTCCAAGTCACAGTACAGGCAAGGACAAAAGCAGGAGGATAGTCGAGGATAAGCCAAATACAGAGGATGGCAGAGGTCAGGATAAACGAGGATAAGCCAAAGTCAGAGGATGTGAGAGGTCACGATAAACGATGCAATAAACCAAGGTCAGGAGCCGTCTGTAGAACACTGGATCAAGAACACAAATACAGGAACCAGAGTCAATGAACTGACACTGCCCTCAGAGAAAGGCAGTGTTTTATACCTAAGTTTATACCATAGCACTTATTTACAAATTAGGTAAATTAATGGAAAGAGAGGTTCGTATTTGGTGGGACATAGCAAGTTTTGAATTCTACGTATCTAATAACCTAGTCCCAAGAGGCTTAAGACTACATAAACCACTCACATATAAAAAAAGGGATCACAATATCCATACTAAGTGGGACCAACTTTTGGATAAAGGCTCTCTCTTGTTAATGATATTTCTTATCAATGAAAAAAAGAAAGATCTAGAAAAGGAAAATTAAAGAATTGAGAGACACTCTACTCCCCTTGGTTGAAGAAGGTTCCTTTTCTGAACTTCTAGACTCAGTAGAGAGGAGGATTAAAGATCTGGAAATTAGACTTAGGGAGATTAAGAAAAAGAAACGAGAAAGAAACTATTACGAGATAAAGAAGATTATGAGAAAGGAAGACAAAGGAATTGGAAACAATCGGGTGAGCATCATCATAGACTGCAGAAGAAGGAATATTTCTACAACAGAGAAGGCCTAGACCTCATAGATTCCCATCGCAGTCTCAGTATCGGACATATGGAACACATTATGAACACCCTACAAGAAGAAACCATGAAGACTCCAGATCCTTTACAAGGAGAGATAACTTAAGACCAAGTGTTGTACCCATTAGAAGATACACATCTCCAAGAAGACCCAAAGATAGGTTATTCTCCTCCAAACGGGCATAGCAAGAGAAAAAAGATCCGAACCAATCCCCCATACAAAGGAAAAGGCTACGAAGAGAACAAGAAGAAGAACCCACGGAAAGAACCCACAATCCAGTGAAACGGAACCCATAGGTATTTTCAATTTATCCAACCGAACCCTGACGAAAGACGAATTAAAACTCTTACAGAAAGGACTCAAATTTGCTCCTAATTCCAATAATTCAAAGTTCAATATATTTATAGATCTGCATAAATTTGTGAGAAAGTTTACGATCAAAAAATTCTTCGAAGAGAACACCTATCAAATGAAGGATCAATTCACTCCCTATTTACACACTGGACTCCACCCTAGGTCCACCTTTTATCCACAACAAGTGAAAAATGACTGTATCAAGGTATTTGAAAAAGAAAAAACAAATGGTAAGAGATTTGAGATCCATCAATGAGAAACCTACTGTCAGAGATAATTTGACAAAGAAAGAAAGATCGGCCTTGAAAGAATTGATTGAAGACAAAGAAATTATCTTTAGACCAGCAGACAAAGGAGGAGGTCTAGTGATTATGAATTTGTGCGACTACATATTAGAAAGTGAGAGGCTTTTGAGTGATACTGATACTTACACTGTGGCGAAACCGACCTCGCCACTGGGCATTGGAGAAGACTGATTGCTAGCCTCCTGCCATGTGACTATGGCCCCTGGGATGTATTGCCCTTTAAAGACATGATTTGGGCATAATGAATTTGTGTTGTGCTGCTGCTGGCCCTTTAAGAACCATCTGGGGACATACTGTGGAGTTACTGAGTGGCCACCATTTCCTGTATCAGAGGCACATGGTGAGAACAATGGATGAAGCACATGGTGAGAACAATGAATGGCGGCCATTTTAACTCACAGACACTGTTTGGACTTTTCAACACGGTGCCATCTCGCCAGTATTTGGTGCACAGAGACATCGTGCAGTGGTTTTGGACTATACAGCAGGGGACACATTATACAGTGATTGTTTTTCATTTAGCCTGTATATGTTCTGCAGGATCTGCATTAAACTGTATCTCCCAAAGAACTGAACGGATCTGGGTGAATTTCGGATATGTGGTTCACCCAGATCCCCCGGTTCCAAGGATATACTTTTTATGGGGTTATTGCATGTTTTGGGGTCCCTGTCATGTGTTTTATGAAACTGTATTTCTCTGTCTGTGATAATTAGATTACCCATTGTGTAAGGTAATTGTATTACAGGCAGAGGGGAGGATTTTGTGTGGGAGTGTCTATGTGTATTGTACAGATTGATTGGTTGTTCTGTAAAACCCTGTGGGCAGTACTAAGTTTGTGCTAAAGGGGGTCTCCATCCCAGTTCACCGCAAATCTGGTCCTCTGGCAAAGATATATTGACAATGTCATTTTTATCTGGAAGGGAGAGGATGCCCTGTTGGATGCTTTTAAATTATACCTTAATCACAATCTCAGATTTACGTTTAACCAATCCAATGAACATGTAGAATTCCTAGATTTGGACATCTACATCAAGGAGAATACGATTCACAAGAAGACTTTTAAGAAAACAGTTGATTGTAATAGTTTTATTCCGGCAAGTAGCTACCACAGGAAAACCTGGTTAGACAATATACCCTATAACCAGTACAGAAGAATCAGGAGAAACTGCTCGGAACCCGAAGTAGCAGCGATCCAGATGGAGGAAATGACAAAGAGATTCCTAGCTAAGGGCTACTCCAAAGATTTGCTAGATAAGGCATCCAAACAAGCTCTTGATCTACCCAGGGAAGTGACCCTTGAGACGAAAATAAAAGACCCCATCAATGCCCCCTCAGATATATCATTCATAACGACTTACAGCAATCAGGCTGCCCAAATTAAGAAGATTTTTTCAAACAATTGGAAGATTTTAAAAGGTGACCCCACATTAGAGAAAATTTGGGGAGAACAACCAAGGATGATCTATTCTAAAGCTCCAAGCCTCAAGTCTCTACTAGCTCCAACGGTTCCAAACAGAAAGAAAATAAACAAAGGCCCGACTTGTGGGTTTACCCAATGTGGGAAATGTATGGGATGCAAATTAAATAGGACACAGAAAAACACAGTAAAGGAATTTAAACACAAAGAAACAAAAGAGACTTTTAAGATCAGGACATCACTCAATTGTGACTCTATAGGAGTCATTTATTTATTATGGTGTCCATGCGGAAAACAATATATAGGTAGAACAAAAAGGAAATTTAAGATTCGGCTTAGTGAACATATAAGAAATATTAATAGAGGATTTCAAAACCATAACCTCTCACGCCATTTTAATGTTAAACACTCCAATGATCCCACTGGCCTTGAATTTCTGGCCATTGAGAAAGTAGAGACCCATTGGAGAGGAGGAGATCTTGAAAAGGAACTGGATAAAATAGAGGCTAAATGGATTTTTAACTTAGATACACTGGAACCTAAAGGTCTTAATATAGATTTCGAACTTAACGCCTTTTTATAATCAATACTATTTGTAGATAATTTTTATAGAACTAATTTCTAATTATTATTTTATTATTCGTTTTATATTTAATATGTTTCTGATTTTATTTGTTTTTTTAAGATGTTTTCTGCTCAGATGAGTTGTTTCTGTTTTATAAAGACTTTTATAAGTTTCTACTTGATGAAGCCTATTGTGGCGAAACGCGTATAGGAACTTTTTATATAATCTAAGTGTTAATAAAGGAATATTTGGCTATTATACATTTGGTTGCCACATTCCTCTTTCCACCTTAGTATTATATTACCTTCTTTTAGTATAATTTTATTATTTTACTATTTGCAAGTTTATTTTATTCAGACCTGACTACTACTACCTTTTTGTCCATATTGGAGTACCAAGAATCCTAAGGTGGGGATACCACCCATACGCCATCCACCGAGCAGTACGTCTGCTCTATATACCGTGAGTATATTTTATTCTGTTTTTACATTTTATCAACTATACAGTGAGCACTATATTTTATTCTTTTACCTCGAGCTGGACTACTCCACCAAAGTACTCTGCTAAAGAACAAAAGAGGAGCACCGTATATCCTTGAGTGGGGATTATTCCACTACGTGCCATTTACACCAGAGCTGGATTTAAGCTCTGAATATTGTGAGTAGTTCTACTATTCTATATACAATATTATTTACCGTTCATACTATACCATTGGAGTTTCCTTTGTCTTCTGTTTTCTTCACATATCCATTTTGAAACTGCAGATATACATCTGGGACTTCACATACCATTTTATGTAGCACTAGGACTACCTCCTGCATATGTGGATTATTTATATTCGGACTTTCTAGGTATCGCTGCTTGGACTCTCTGATATATATTTTTATACATTCATTCTACTTGTCTTAGGCGCACCCTTATTTGTGCTTTTTTATATATATATATTTTTTATATATATTTTTGGAGGCAAATTATGACATAGCTTATCTTGAGCCATGTCCTTTTATTAATGACCCATATGTTTTAAGTCTTTTTGGCTGCACCTTATTTATGCTATCATTGTCATCTGTTATTAATGTCACTAGTGGTGTCATTTATATATGCATCCTGCTTTTTGCTTTTTCTTTCTGAGTTTTTTTTTTAGTAACATACAATAGATTTAAGTAACCAAATATGGTATGTTTTAATGGTTAACTGTTGTTTGTGAACTACTTTAAATGTGGACATTTATTTATTGACATTTATTATCGTCCATGTGTCTTGAAACGGACTCTTTATCGCATTACACGAGCCAGGAGCGCCAGCACCCCTCATGCTGCAGCCGCCCGAGCGCTCTGTAGAGAGCCTCAGGCAGTCGCAGCTTTGCCCGCCCGGTCGCAGCCTGAGGAGAGGGGCTGACAGGAGGGAAGCGCTCAGCGCTTCCTCCTGTCACTCCCTCGCTGTAGCGTGGCCGAGCTCTGTATCATGGTCCACGGGTACAGGGAGCATCTGTCTCCTGTACCCGGCCGGACTAACAGGAAGTACGCACTCAGTGTTCACTCTCCTGCTAGTCCGCCGGGTACAGGAAACAAAGCCCCTGTACCCGAGACTATGATACAGGGCTCCCCACGCCACAACAGAGGTAGGGGGAGGAGGGAGAAAGAAATTGGGAGGAGGGGGGGAGAAGAAATTGGGAGGGGGGAGAAGAAGAAATTGGGAGGAGGGGGGGAGAAGAAGAAATTGGGAGGGGGAGAAGAAGAAATTGGGGAGAGAGAAATTGGGAGGGGGAGGAAATTGGGAAGAAGGAAATTGGGAGGGGGGATAAAGAAGAAATTGGGAAGGGGGATAAAGATTGGGAGGGGAGATAAAGAAAGAAATTGGGAGGGGGGAGAAGGAAATTGGAGGGGGGGAGAGAAGGAAATTGGAGGGGGGGAGAGATTGACATTCATCACACACAATGCACCCCTTGCACACAGAAAAACACACAATGCATTACACACACACAGACACACATACACAAGCAATGCAACCGTTACACACAATGCATCCCTTACACACACAGAAACACACAATGCATTCATTACACACACTCAATGCACCCCTTACACACACTCAATGCATCCCGTACATACACAGAAACACACCTTGCAGCCCTTACACATACAAACACAGATTCACACAATGCATTCCTTACACACATATGAGGACATCCCCTACACACTCCACCCCCTGTGAACAAACTCATTGGTGGAACATGAAGGTGGACCCTGGGACCCAGACCTTGAGCTGTGTAAAGGACCCCCAAAAAATGGAGCTGCTTCCCGTTCTCCCAGAACATTGATTTTTGTGACCACAGTTACAAACCGCCTCCAGAGAGCCTGTTCTGCACCAGACCAGTGGAGCCAGACTGCAGCTAGAGCCCATCATCATCCTCATCTGGTTGTAAGTAGGCAATCTAGTATAATATTCGTGGCACTAAGCTCTAATTTACCTCACATTAAAGAAACTCTATAGTCCCCAGAACCACTGCAGCTTAATGTTGTGGTTCTGGTGTCTATAGCCGGTCCCTGCAGGCCTTTTAATGTAAACACGGCGGCACTGCAGCACTGGCGTTAGTTAACATGGCAGATCATATGGGTGGGGCATTGTGATGTCACATGGGGGGGCAGCAAACTTTACTTTTGCCTAGGGTGGCAAAAATCCTTGCACCGGCCCTGGCTGGAGGGGGCTGTGTGAGCTGTTGCCGCACAGTGCCCCATGGTAGTTAAGGTGCCGTGCGACCAGTACAGCTCACACAAGCAAACAGCTGATAAACTGGCCGCACGGAGGAAAATTGGGGGTGGGGCCAAACTTGCACTGGGGCGGGGCTTAATATGGCCCTTACCCACTGCTGTTAGGAGGTGCAGCAAGATGAAATCTCTGCTTCTCCACAGGCTTCAGAGAAGGACTTCAGGGAATCCAATCCTCCTCCATCCCACTGTCTGTAAGTAAGAGTGTGTGTCTGTGTGTGTGTGTGTGTGTGTGTGTGTGTGAGAGAGACTGTCTGTGTGTAACTGTCTGCCTGTAACTGTGTGTGTGTCTGTGTGTAACTGTCTGCCTGTAACTGTGTGTGTGTCTGTGTGTAACTGTCTGCCTGTAACGGTGTGTGTATGTGTGTGTGAGAGAGACTGTCTGCCTGTAACTGTGTGTGCAACTGCCTGTGTGAGACAGGGGATTTGTGGAAGGGGGTTGTATGGGTTTTTTAGGAGGGGCTGACAGCGGTTTTTCAAAGTTTACAAATTGTAAAAAAAAAAAGAAAGAAAACCTTTAACATTTTTTACAGGTTTTTTTTGGGGGGGGGAGATGTGGGGGGAGGCTAGGGGGTGCCAAGCACAGGATCCGCCCCGGGTGCCAAATGCTCTAGGTACGCCCCTGGCTGCCAGTGACTACTATATAAAATGGAGCAGCAGCATTAGAAGTTCATCCGCCTCTGAAGTGACTGTGCATAGTCACGAAACGCGTAAGGCATTTTCGGCAATTGTCGCACATCGATCCAGCTACCGAGCAACCGTGGAACACAAATCGGGCGCACTGAGTGGAACGCACACGAGAGGTGTCTCACCTCCCCTAACGCAGTAAGATCATCTCACCGGCCAGAGAAAGTTCTCCCTCAGATTGCTGACCATCACCCGACTTTCTTACCAAACAAGGACTCAATTGCTGGGACATTACACTTCTATTCTGTGAGTGTGTTCTAATTTTTATTTCATTTTCAATAAATGGAATTTTTATTATAAACACTTTGGATGTTTTTACTAACATTACCGATCATTTAGAGATCGTAGTACTATATACTTGCATTGGTGGTATAATAGTAACTGTTAGTTTGTTGCTGCTGTCCGAGATTTCACTGATATATACCAGCATTGGTTAAATTATATTCACAACTTGACACTTATTGCTACTGTTATTTTATTGAGCAGAAGCACAAGGTGTAGGATGTGATATTGGTACTGTTACACTTAAAGAACATTGCTTACCATAGACCTTACTGGACATTATTCTATTTTTTCACCGCTTTGGATTTTATTGGACTATCAATCCTTAAGTTTTTTTCCCACTTTGTATATTGTGAGTTTTCGCTGTTTAGTAATAGACCCTTTTTACATCAGATTCTTTTATGAAAGGCTGCCACCTAGTGTATTTATGTATATCACAACCAGTTTTTTATATTCTAAGTTCTGTATATTCTAAGCCATTTTTGCATATTTTACTATTTCGGAAATTCATACATTTACAAGTGGTTTCGATATTATATTTTAGAGTTTTTTCATTTTTATATCATCCGGTAAGAGATCTCCTAGTACGTGAAGGCCTTTGTTACCTACTATTATTCAGTGTTTTATACCTGGCTGATTTGGCATCTGCTTCAGGTGGACTGAGATAGACAGGAGCAGCCACAGAAAAAAAAGTCCAGCCCTCTAGTGCTGGAGACATAGCCAGGTAGAATAGGGCTAGAAATACTCAGAAGAATGGGAGCTGCTGTGGCTAAAAGCCAGTAATGCAGGCCCAGGACCGCAAAGTACCCAGGTTCAAATTCCCTGCTTCTGAGGCGACCATGTCTGGCCCTCTGGATGTCACGGTGAGAACCGTGACAGGTGCTTAACACCAGGGGGCATGTGGTTACCCTGCACTAGATCCTGATTGTTAATTTCCACACCATAACTACTACCATCATCATGCATACAGGGGTCCCGGTCTCCGGACCGCCATTCGTGACAGTATGGCCGTAGACTAATATTTGGAGTTTGTGGAGTGGACTTTGCAGCTTTCCTGACCTGTTCCGTCTGTATCATGTCCTGCCTGAGTTATTCTGCATGCAAGTGATCCTGTATCTGGACCATTCTGCTAGAGATGACATCCTGATACCTGTCCTGGAGGAGGTCGATCTGCTAAGCAGTTTGGTGATCTCTACAGGTGTTCCCTTGTGATGCTTTGTTCCTGCTGGTTCCGGTTTTATGGCAGTGCTCCTTCTCTGGAGTAGATCTTCATTCCTGGCTGATGGCATTGTAAGCCACAAACTACTCTCCTGCTAATTTATCAAAGGCTAAAGACGCGGAGTCCCTGCTTCAGGTGAGTCAAGAGGACTTAGTTGCAGGATCCTCGTTTCTTTCCTGATCTCTGCCTGAGAGCTGCTAGTTGCACCCGGAAGTCGCTCCTTAAGAGGGGAGTTATGTAACGTCCTTTTACATTTTGTGGATATTTCTGGCCATGGCTTCTGGTATCCAGTACTCTTTTTACAATTCTTGTTTATTTTTTCTTGTTTTTTCTGGTTCTCTGTTCCATGTCTCATTTTCTTTATGCTGGGTTTTCCGGGTTCATTCCTTCATTCCGTTCCTGGAATTCCCAGTCTCCTGGTGTAATAAATTCTGCTGCTGCTTCTTTTCTTTTGTGTCTTTTTCCAGTTGATTGAAATATACGTCTTTTGTGTATACAGTCTTGGGTCAAAGGCTCGCGACATTAATATACGTCTATATTAATGAAAAGTACTAATACGCAATCTGACTTACAGTTTCTTGTGGTTTATTCTTAGTTACTGATACATAATAAAACAACAAAGGATGTTATATGATCATGGATGTTCAACAGTAGATGGTAATTGCCGGACTCCTGAAGGGAGAGTTACATCTTTGTACAGGAAGAAGAGCCAAGAGAGAGAGAGAGAGACCTCGTGTCCCTTTGTTCAGTTACTATATAGATGTGCCCATACTGACGTCAGAGTATAACTCTAGCCATATAAGGACAAGACCCCCAATCCACATTCCAGAGTTCTCATACAAGAAAACCTTGTGACTTATTGATACCATCTGTTACTTATGTCAATCCAGACATCCATAAATAATCAATAGAAACATAGAATATGTAATATTCTACATTCCCTCTGTTTATGGTTTGTCTTAAAACCATAACACAATGTCACTAACCTGTCCATTCATACATCACTCGTATCACAGTCATTGAGCATAAGACAAGATGTGGTCACAACTTTCTGTTATATAAGAGTTCTTAGAAGATCGAGTTTCTAACCTCATACTGCTTACTTTACTTTAAACCCCCTCTGTTTCAGCTATGTATTGATATCCATGTTACATCATAACTACTTAAAAATAATATGTACATAAAACAATAATAAATGAATAAAATATTTATGCTCTGTTACAGTTATATCTTTGTAGACAACAAAATCAAGATGATAACTTTCTAGATAATAATGGTGTATCACGATCATATTCCTAATACAGACATATATAACAAAGTATTTTCATTCTTAATACCTGGTATTACTGATAAGTACTAATACATGTATTGCTACATTATCCTGTCCACTTATAATTCCATGAATCGTATGGTTTCTAGTAACTGTATAATAATTTAAGTAATTTGTATTCATGCATTACATTCCTATACCATTAATACCACCTATTGTATCAGTACTTTACAATCAAAGTATTCAATTTGTATATTCAGTAGGCTCTTACTACCTAAATTATACCAACGCTACTTCTAAGACTCATAAGAGTTTGTAAACATTCAAAGGTTGTGTTATCAACCATGAAGTTCTTTACTAATTCTTCAAATAATGTTCATGGTGTTGACACCATTATTGCCCTAGAAATTCTTCACCCAAAAATCTATCATAGATTTGATTTTGTTTACATAATTGTAATTGTGTACTATACTCTTGACTAAACTTCAATTCAATTCCTCTTGGATCTCTGAACTCTTATATCCAAGGTGTTCTTAATGTATATAATTACTTAATATTAATCAATATAAATTATCCTTCCTTAGTTTTATTCCTTAAGTTACCATTGTTTGTTTTACTTCACCTCGATATAAACAAATGCCTCATTCTTGTGAATCTATGAAATACTATTGTACTCAATCTTTGTAGTATTAAGTACCCATGATCCTTATTTTATCAACATATTTTATCTACCTCTGATACATTATTACCTATACATAGGATGAGAAGTAACAGTTCTCTTCATAAAACTATTGTTTTGTAATTTTACTCCATGCATTACACATTTATGAGTACTCTCTTTTGGTATTAATAAACTCATAACTGTTAAATAACTTTTCAATGTCTGTTTTCTTCTTCATTAATATTTAGAAATATATATTAGTGTCAATCTTTTATTTCTTTGTACGTCTGTTAATCTTCTTCTGTATCAAATTAACTCTGTAGAATCTTCCATCACAGTTTGCAGGTCAGATGAAAAGTCTCTTTCCAACAGTCGATGTCCAGTTGTCTGAAGAAATGTTTTCCTAATTTATTGCCACACGGATCTGTCACGCTTTACCAGATCAGTTATTTCTTTCTAATTCGTTGCTTCATCCACACAGCTGCACTGTTCTGGGCTTGGATCGGGAAACTTGCCAATCTCTGCCACGTGCTTGCTTGCAGAATTCACGTTGTATCTTGTGCTTTTTTCTAAGTTGCAGAAAAAATTCTTGTACAGTCTTTCTGGTTTGAAAACTCTTTTTCTTACAAACAGTTCTTCACATGGTTCTTTTTTTTCTCTTCAAGTTTGATTTCCCAGTTCCAAAACTCAGCTTTGTAACTTGATTCTTCTCTCTCCCCCCTGGAAGTGGGAACAAAACTTGAATGGAAGACTGGCTGGCTGGCCAATGTAATCAGTTCTACTGCTTCTTCTTTTCTTCTGTGTCTTTTTCCAGTTAATTGATATATAAGTCTTTCGTATATACACCCTGTTACAAATTGTTATGCAAATTTTATTTAAGTGATAATTAGATTGCCAGGTGAGCCCAATTTAAGGAAAAACTACTAAAGGAGGGTCTTCGATATTATTAAGCAGAGCACCATTTTCATGCAATATGGGGAAGAAAAAGGATCTCTCTGCTACCGAAAAGAGTAAAATAGTTCAATTTTGAGAAAACCCCAAAGGTGAAACGCGAAAATGGTTTTAATACGTGTATTTTAATCAATAAAAGTTATTTTTGGTTACCTTTTATACTAGGACCAATTCTATACTTATTTTTATTGTATTTTATACACTTTCTTTACTCCTGGCATTCTTATATTATATCATTATTTTTATATCAATTTAAACAATTTTATAGTTTTATTTTATTTTTTATCCTCCTATTTTTTATTGTTATTTTATTTCATTATTCACTTGAAGTGTATCCCGTCCAAAGAAATCCTTAGGTGGGGATAATTCCACCAGCGCTGTGGCAATAGAGCAGTATCTGTCTGCTCTATTCTTGTAAGTATAACTTAACTTAAGATATGTGTTTTTCATACTGAGAGCACTATCTGCTGTTTTATATATATCCCGTGGATACCTATTATCCAACACAGTAGAGGCGGACCTATCTCCCCAGCATTAAAGAACAACGCACATCTGAGTAGGTCCTAGCCTACATCAAAGGAATTTCAAGCCGGATAGACGGACCAACCATCTAAGTACATCCGATAGTGGGGATTAAACCACTAAGTGCCTCTTCTCCTAGAGCTGGTTAGAGCTCCAACAAATGTGAGTGAAATACCTTTCCTTTGAATATATACCACATTTGGACATACAATATTTCACCATCGGCAGCTTTTTTCTTCTTTTTCTTTTGTCTTCACGTATATGGACTACCTACCATACGGACGGAGCAACACTTGAGGACTATTATCATACTACTGCACACCAGTGAGACTGTTTCAATTTAAACTTTTATTTATCTGGATGAACTTTACTTGATTTTACCATTATTGCTTATTTTATTTATATACATTTTTACTAATTTTTTATCTTTTCGTTCAAGCGCAGCCCTTAACTCCCTTTTTGCATTTTCTTGTTTTTAATAAGGGTTTGTGAGGGATTCCCTTATTAGGGTTGCTGCTTCACTGAATTAGCGCAGACTCTTCCCCTTTTCTTTTTTGAAATAGTTCAATCCCTTGGAAAAGGTATGAAAACATAAGATATTTCACGAAAAGCGTGATCATCGCACTATTAAGAGATTTGTGGCTGATTCAGAGCACAGTCGGGTTCGTGCAGATAAAGGCACATTGAGGAAGATTTCTGCCAGATCCATGCATCAGATCAAGAGAACAGCTGCTAAAATACCATTACATAGCCCTCCAGGGTCTTGCAACTGTGCATAAACCTTCTATTCAGCCACCACTAACCAATGCTCACAAGCAGAAACTGCTGCATTGGGCAGAAAAATACATGAAGACTAATTTTCAAACAGTCCTGTTCGGTGATGAGTGCCGTGCAACCCTGGATGGTCCAGATGGATGGAGTAGTGGATTGTTGGTGGAGGGCCACCCTGTTCCAACAAGGCTGCGATGTCAGCAAGGCGCTGGTGGAGTCATATTTTGGGCCGGAATCATGGGAAGAGAGCTGGTCAGCCCCTGTAGGGTCCCCGAAGGTGTAAAGATGACCTCTGCAAAGTATGTGGAGTTTCTACTGGCCACTTTCTTCCCTGGTACAGAAGGAAGAACTATGCTTTTCGTAACTAAATCATTTTCATGCATGACAATGCACCAATTTCAATAAGTTAAGGGAAGCTTTCCAATATATTGACTGGCATAAACTCTTTAGTGAAAAGAACACTGAGGATAAATGGATCATCTTCCAACAAATATTACAAAGGTACATTTCTCAGTATGTACCATTGGGAAATAAATATAAAAGAAACAAATTAAAACCAACATGGCTTAGTAGAGAAGTAAAACAAGAGATTACAACTAAGAGAAGGGCATTTAAAGCATTTAAATCGGACAAATCAGATGCATCTTATAAAAGATATAAGGATGCAAATAATGCGTGCAAAAAGGCAATTAAACTTGCTAAACTTCAAAATGAAATAATGATAGCTGAAGAGAGCAAAACCAACCCCAAAGCATTTTTTAAGTACATAAATTCTAAAAAAAACCAAAATGAAAGTGTAGGTACACTAAAAACTGAAACGGGGGTGTTAATTAATGAAGACCAGGAAAAGGCAGGAATTTTAAATAACTTTTTCTCCTCCGTATATATTAAGGAAGAACCCATGGCAATAGATGTGCAAATGATTGCTACTAAAAACTTGCAGAATAATTGTAATTGGTTAACTCAAGACAAGGTGCTGCAGCAACTAAAGAAAGTTAATATAAACAAAGCTCCAGGGCCTGACGGTATCCATCCACGTG
This sequence comes from Pelobates cultripes, assembly GCA_933207985.1. Taxonomy (NCBI): domain Eukaryota; kingdom Metazoa; phylum Chordata; class Amphibia; order Anura; family Pelobatidae; genus Pelobates; species Pelobates cultripes. Next base: position 67,740,842 of record OW240914.1, on the reverse strand, counting down.
TACTTAAGGAACTAAGTGCAGAAATAAGTGAACCTCTGTTTTTAATCTTTCAAGATTCTTTTCTTTCAGGAAGTGTTCCGGAGGATTGGAGGAAGGCAGATGTGATTCCTATATTCAAAAAGGGTTCAAAATCCTTGCCTGGAAATTATAGACCTGTGAGCTTAACTTCTGTGGCTGGTAAAATATTTGAAAGGTTATTAAGGGATAATATTCAAGAATTCCTTGAGAAGAACATGGTTATCAGCAAAAATCAGCATGGTTTTATGAAGCACAGGTCATGTCAAACTAACTTGATTGCGTTCTACGAAGAAGTAAGTAGAAGTATAGATCAGGGTGTTGCCGTGGATGTGATCTTTTTGGATTTTGCCAAGGCATTTGATACAGTTCCACACAATAGATTAGTGTTCAAACTCAAGGAAATCGGTCTAGATGAAAATGCTTGTTCTTGGGTAGAACATTGGCTTAAAAACAGAGTACAAAGAGTGTCATTAATGGTAAATTTTCAAGCTGGACAGAGGTGGCAAGTGGTGTCCCTCAGGGGTCTGTTCTGGGACCCCTTCTATTTAACATGTTTATAAATGATCTTGAAGACCGCATTGAAAGTCATGTTTCAGTGTTTGCAGATGACACAAAACTTTGTAAAACAATACAATGTGAGCAAGATATTACTTTGCTGCAGAGGGATTTAGATAGACTGGGGACTGGGCACTCAAATGGCAGATGAAATTTAATGTTGAAAAATGCAAAGTTATGCACTTCGGCGTAAAGAATACACAAGCAACGTATACCCTTAATGGAAGCGAATTAGGGATAACAACACATGAAAAGGACTTGGGAATTGTTATAGACAACAAACTATGCAACAATGTGCAATGTCAATCAGCAGTGGCCAAGGCCAGTAAGGTATTGTCATGCATGAAAAAGGGCATTCATTCTCGGGACAAGAATATAATTTTGCCTCTTTATAAATCACTGGTAAGACCCATATTGAATATGCTGTGCAATTTTGGGCACCTGTTCTAAAGAAGGATATTATGGCACTAGAAAAAGTGCAGAGGCGGGCTACAAAATTAATAAAAGGAATGGAACATATCGGCTATGAAGAAAGGTTAACAAATTTAAACCTATTTAGTTTAGAAAAACGTCGCCTGAGAGGGGATATGATAACATTATACAAATATATTCGGGGCCAATACAAACCATTGTGTGGAAATCTATTCACAAACCGGACTTTACATAGGACACGAGGCCATGCGTTTAGACTGGAAGAAAGAAGATTTCGTCTAAGGCAAAGGAAAGGTTTTTTTACTGTAAGAACAATCAGGATGTGGAATTCTCTGCCTGAGGAAGTGGTTTTATCAGAGTCCATACAGATGTTCAAACGGCTACTAGATGCATACTTGCAAGAACAGAATATTCAAGGATATAATCTTTCAATGTAGGGTAATAACTGCTTGATCCAAGGATAAATCTGACTGCCATTCTGGGGTCAAGAAGGAATTTTTTTCCTAGCTTGTTGCAAAATTGTGCTTCAAACTGGGTTTTTTTGCCTTCTTTTGGATCAACAGCAAAAAACAAATGTGAGGAAGGCTGAACTTGATGGACGCAAGTCTCTTTTCAGCTATGTAACTATGTAACTATCTCATGCTGCAAAGAATACCTCTGCATCAATGGCTGCTATGGGGATAAAATGAGAGAAAGTCATGGTGTGGCATTCATCCTCCCCTGACCTCAATCCTATTAAAAACCTTTTGAGCATCCTCAAGCAAAAGATGTATGAGGGTGGGAGGCAGTTAACATCCAAACAGCAGCTCTGTGAGGCTATTCTGACAAATTGCAAACAAATTCAAGCAGAAACTGTCCAAAACCTCACAAGTTCAATGGATGCAAGACTTGTGAAGCTGCTATCAAATAAGGGGTCCTATGTTAAAATGTAACGTGACCTCTTAAAATGTTTAAAAAGTTAAAATGTTGTGATAAGTTTGATTGAAATAGCTTTTGATTTCAGTAAATATGCTGCAAACACAACAAATAACAATTATCAGTTCTTTACAACTTATAAAGTGTTTTGAAACTTACTGTGCGTAATAACTTGGAATAGTGCATTGTAAGTTTATGTTTAAAAAAAATACTGTTATCATTCAAGGTTTGTTCAATAAAATTTGAATTGTACTATTAATAGTTGATAACATGAGAATTATGCTAACTGTTATTTACATCAATTATTTAGGTAAATGAGAAAAATATCATTTGCATAATAATTTGGAACAGGGTGTAGAGTGGAAAAAAATTTTTTTCACAAGTGGAGAAATTAACTTGCTTGAAACTTGGGTGTGTCTACAGCTAACAAAAGGGTTTTATTACAGTATTTCATACAGTTGTCAATTAAGGTTTTCTTAAAGTCTACAAAATAATAAAGATTAATGGCAACTAGTATAGATTAGATTAATTGTCACACATTTCCCGCATGGGTACTCAGATGTTTTATGTTTTTAGAAAAAGGTTAAAAGAACTTTTCTACTCCACCATGTCTCTGAGAAGACCAAAATACACCCACATGTGCTTATAGTTCTCAGCTGATGAACACTCTGAAAATGTAGAACCCTCTAGTTAGAATGTTTATCAATACTACTGGGAGGCCAATGTATCAAAGTCCTGGTAAAAGTTGAATACTGGCAGAGAATATTTGTTATTCGGTATTGTGATCATGGCATTGCCATTTATAATAGCAGGCCCATGAAGGCTGACAAAGATCAGCAGAGGACTTACATCTGGGAAGAGAAGCTTCATAAAGCAAGGTTTCCTGTGCATTGTCACAATAGGCTTCCCATTAGAAAAGCCTTGAAATTCTTAAACGACCACTATAGGCACCCAGACCACTTCAGCTTAATGAAGTGGTCTGGGTGCCAGGTCCCTCTAGTATTAACCCTTTCTGCTGTAAACATAGCAGTTTCAGAGAAACTGCTATGTTTACAAAAGGGTTAATCCAGCCTCTAGTGGCTCTCATTGACAGCCGGTAGAGGCGCTTCTGCGCTTCTCACTGTGATTTTCACAGTGAGAAGACGCCAGCGTCCATAGGAAAGCATTAAGAATGCTTTCCTATGAGACTGGTTGAATGCGCGCGCGGCTCATGCCGCGCATGAGCTTTCAGTCGATGACGGGAAAGGAGGAGAGTCCCCAGCGCCGAGGGAGCCCGACGCTGGAAAAAAGGTAAGGGATTAACCCCTTCCTCCCCCTAGAGCCCGGCAGGAGGGGGACCCAGAGGGTGAGGGGGACCCAAGGACCCTATAGAGCCAGGAAAACGAGTATGTTTTCCTGGCACTATAGTGGTCCTTTAAGTCAGCTACATAGAGGGCATCTTCATTGGATTGTCCATTAAGGGTGCTTAGTCTCTAACATCCTGCAGCAAATCCAACAACCCTCAGGCCTCATCTCACACTCCTACTAAGTGAAGCTCTGCATTTAACATCCTGCAGCACATCCAACAACCCTGAGGTATTGACTGAAGCTTGGAAGACACCACCTCATTTCTTCTTGCATTGCTACCACATTATCATGTTTTACTATAGAATTGTTACCATTTATACCTGTAGTTTGCTGCTGTAATTTTCTGTGCATGCAGTTTGTATTATTGTAATTTAATGTTTCTGACCAATATTTTGTGTACACAGTTATTAATATTTTGGGTGATACAATTTGGTTGCTAAACTTTTCAACTGTATACAGGGAGTGCAGAATTATTAGGCAAATGAGTATTTTGACCACATCATCCTCTTTATGCATGTTGTCTTACTCCAAGCTGTATAGGCTCGAAAGCCTACTACCAATTAAGCATATTAGGTGATGTGCATCTCTGTAATGAGAAGGGGTGTGGTCTAATGGCATCAACACCCTATATCAGGTGTGCATAATTATTAGGCAACTTCCTTTCCTTTGGCAAATTGGGTCAAAAGAAGGACTTGACAGGCTCAGAAAAGTCAAAAATAGTGAGATATCTTGCAGAGGAATGCAGCACTCTTAAAATTGCAAAGCTTCTGAAGCGTGATCATCGAACAATCAAGCGTTTCATTCAAAATAGTCAACAGGATCGCAAGAAGCGTGTGGAAAAACCAAGGCGCAAAATAACTGCCCATGAACTGAGAAAAGTCAAGCGTGCAGCTGCCACGATGCCACTTGCCACCAGTTTGGCCATATTTCAGAGCTGCAACATCACTGGAGTGCCCAAAAGCACAAGGTGTGCAATACTCAGAGACATGGCCAAGGTAAGAAAGGCTGAAAGACGACCACCACTGAACAAGACACACAAGCTGAAACGTCAAGACTGGGCCAAGAAATATCTCAAGACTGATTTTTCTAAGGTTTTATGGACTGATGAAATGAGAGTGAGTCTTGATGGGCCAGATGGATGGGCCCGTGGCTGGATTGGTAAAGGGCAGAGAGCTCCAGTCCGACTCAGACGCCAGCAAGGTGGAGGTGGAGTACTGGTTTGGGCTGGTATCATCAAATATGAGCTTGTGGGGCCTTTTCGGGTTGAGGATGGAGTCAAGCTCAACTCCCAGTCCTACTGCCAGTTCCTGGAAGACACCTTCTTCAAGCAGTGGTACAGGAAGAAGTCTGCATCCTTCAAGAAAAACATGATTTTCATGCAGGACAATGCTCCATCACACGCGTCCAAGTACTCCACAGCGTGGCTGGCAAGAAAGGGTATAAAAGAAGAAAATCTAATGACATGGCCTCCTTGTTCACCTGATCTGAACCCCATTGAGAACCTGTGGTCCATCATCAAATGTGAGATTTACAAGGAGGGAAAACAGTACACCTCTCTGAACAGTGTCTGGGAGGCTGTGGTTGCTGCTGCACGCAATTTTGATGGTGAACAGATCAAAACACTGACAGAATCCATGGATGGCAGGCTTTTGAGTGTCCTTGCAAAGAAAGGTGGCTATATTAGTCACTGATTTGTTTTTGTTTTGTTTTTGAATGTCAGAAATGTATATTTGTGAATGTTGAGATGTTATATTGGTTTCACTGGTAATAATAAATAATTGAAATGGGTATATATTTGTTTTTTGTTAAGTTGCCTAATAATTATGCACAGTAATAGTCACCTGCACACACAGATATCCCCCTAACATAGCTAAAACTAAAAACAAACTAAAACTACTTCCAAAAATATTCAGCTTTGATATTAATGAGTTTTTTGGGTTCATTGAGAACATGGTTGTTGTTCAATAATAAAATTAATCCTCAAAAATACAACTTGCCTAATAATTCTGCACTCCCTGTATAACACATGGCTACTCTACCCTCCCCTCCTCTCCCTCTTTCCTATTCTCATCCAAGCTGTAAATACCTTCATATAACTGTTCCATCTCTGTCCTTCAGGCCTCATCTCACACTCATACTCAGTGGAACTCTGCATTTAACATCCTGCAGCAAATCCAACAACCCTCACCACTTTCCACCCAGGTTTCCCCTAAATATTTAGCAAGATTCTCCTTCAATTACCTCTCCATTCCCATTATATTTTACCAATAGCTGCTTCTCTCTGTTAACTATTTTAGCCATCACCTCCAAATTCCTGCTACCTCTTGTCTCAAATCCCCATTGTATCCTTTAGATTTTAAGCACCTTGTATAAAAGAGATCCAATGGCTAGTTATCAGCTTACGGGCAGGGCTCTCTCTACTCTACCTCTTGTATTTGTCTGTGTATATTGTACATTCTCCACTAATTGTACAGTGCTGCGGAATCTGTTGGCATTTTATAAATACCAGTAATAAATATCCTGTGAGATTTCTAGTGCTTTAGTTACGTGAATAATAACCACAGAATTACACCAGAGGGCACTCTAATGTTGGTGAAATAGCAAAGTGAATATGTCAAAATAGAAAATATAAATGTAGGCTACAATGGTATCCATACTGAGTAAGGAGTCATTTTTTTACTTTCTTAGAGTGATAGTGCATAATCATTTTATACAAGCTCTACCTTATTTTTTTTATTTATTATATAGCGCCATCAAATTCCATAGCGCTGTACAATGGGTGGACTAACAGACACACAATTGTAACCAGACAAGTGGACGTACAGGAACGGAGGGGTTGAGGGCCCTACTCAATGAGCGTACATGCTAGAGGGAGTGGGGTACTGTGACACAAAGGGTAAGAGTAGGGGTGTGAAGTAGGTTGTTAGAAAAGTATACACTGAGGGCTTTTGACAGTTGTAGGAGAGGAGTCATTGGGAACAGGGGATGAAAACCTGCTAACAGTTTAACCCCTTCCCGACTGCGGACATATCAGGTATGTCCGACACAAAAACGGTCCTTAAGGACTGCAGACGTACCTGATACGTCCTGGGGTAATGAGAGCGCTGGAAGCATGCTAATGGTATTGCAGCTATGTCTCAATGTAGAGGCATCGCTGGAATACCCCCTCACTGCCGGGGGCCACTGGAGACCACCGGGCTTCAGATGCTCTGCTTGTATTGAGTGCCTCGAGGGGTCGAGGAACTCCGTTATAGTAAGAAAGAAAAATAATTAAATAAATAAAATTAACCCCTACCCTCCCTCCTTCTCCTATGTACTTACCGATTGCCACGTTCCCCCGCCAGTGATCGGTCTTCTTCTTTGGGGGGACTCCCTGGACTAAGCCTAGAGAGTCCCCCCTCTGCAAAAAAGGACCCTCAGGGGCTATATGACCACTCTAAAAGAGGGGTCACATGGCCCCCATAGTGCTGCCAGCAGGGGGGCTGCCTGAACTGTCAGGCAGTCCCCCTGCTGGTGGAAAAGTAAAACTGAAGTTAATAAAAATAAACAAAAGGTAATAAAAAAAAAATATATATATATATATATATGTATTTATGAAAGATATATATACATATATTATATCTATATATATATATATATATATAATATGTGTATATATATATATATATATATCTTATATATAATGTCACACTACGTGTATTTGTTTTATTAATATATACATATATTAATATAAAAATACACTTAGAGTTAAATTACACACATATATATATTAATTCACTTTAGAATTCTAGCCTCAGTAGGCACTGTACATAAACATTGTATGTTAATGATTTGATGTTCTTCAGAATTATCAAGTGTTTATGTATACATTTTAGCCAGTACATATGTTACCAAGATTGCAAGTATGTTTTTAATTGTTCTAACTTTATCAATTACTTCATATTGGTTTAATTTCTATCTTGGCACAGCCAATGCTTATGGGCATACATGCACTACTGCTCTATCAGTTTTCCTTGTCAGCAACGAGCACTATTCTATCGCACTATCCTCCCTTTGTATACACATGTTGCTACAGCAACCTGTTACACGCTTCACCCTTGCTGCATGTTGTCTTTTGTTTCCATAGTATCTTACCGGACGCCCTGTTGCCACGGCAACGCAGGATATCATTACGTCACGTGGAGGCGTGGCTTATTCCACACATGCGCGCAGAACACTGAGGAACGCTAGCAGAACCACTCCCATCACTAGGGGTAAGTCAATTTACTCTAATTTCTTCTCTTATATAAATGCACTGTTTTACAGTTTCATTCATGCTTGATCCTGATGAAAGTCCCAGTGGGGACTGAAATTATCGTATTTTAATGGAATTTCAATAAACTCTGAATTTTTAATTCTATAAGACCGTGAGTGCTGATCACTACCTGAAACCTAAAGTTTCTTCCCTGGATTTCCATCACTTAGCATACTTATACAATACTTCATTAAAGCGTGATTGCAAGGACTGCCTGTATTTTGTTATATATATATTTGGGAGTCTAGCCAACTCCTTGGTTTTGCACCCCTCCCTGTCACAGGTGCCTCATCCAAGGGCCCTATTTAGCCTTGTACTGCAGAGAGCCCCAGGTGGAATTTTTTCCCCAAGTAAGTGGGTTAATATCATAAGAGCAGACATTAGGCTGTTAGTGTAGGACCTGCCAAAGATGGGGTACATTGATGTTGTGGCAGGCTTATGCAATCATCTATGATCATATAATGTAACTACAGGGAGTGCAGAATTATTAGGCAAATGAGTATTTTGACCACATCATCCTCTTTATGCATGTTGTCTTACTCCAAGCTGTATAGGCTCGAAAGCCTACTACCAATTAAGCATATTAGGTGATGTGCATCTCTGTAATGAGAAGGGGTGTGGTCTAATGACATCAACACCCTATATCAGGTGTGCATAATTATTAGGCAACTTCCTTTCCTTTGGCAAAATGGGTCAAAAGAAGGACTTGACAGGCTCAGAAAAGTCAAAAATAGTGAGATATCTTGCAGAGGGATGCAGCACTCTTAAAATTGCAAAGCTTCTGAAGCGTGATCATCGAACAATCAAGCGTTTCATTCAAAATAGTCAACAGGGTCGCAAGAAGCGTGTGGAAAAACCAAGGCGCAAAATAACTGCCCATGAACTGAGAAAAGTCAAGCGTGCAGCTGCCACGATGCCACTTGCCACCAGTTTGGCCATATTTCAGAGCTGCAACATCACTGGAGTGCCCAAAAGCACAAGGTGTGCAATACTCAGAGACATGGCCAAGGTAAGAAAGGCTGAAAGACAACCACCACTGAACAAGACACACAAGCTGAAACGTCAAGACTGGGCCAAGAAATATCTCAAGACTGATTTTTCTAAGGTTTTATGGACTGATGAAATGAGAGTGAGTCTTGATGGGCCAGATGGATGGGCCCGTGGCTGGATTGGTAAAGGGCAGAGAGCTCCAGTCCGACTCAGACGCCAGCAAGGTGGAGGTGGAGTATTGGTTTGGGCTGGTATCATCAAAGATGAGCTTGTGGGGCCTTTTCGGGTTGAGGATGGTGTCAAGCTCAACTCCCAGTCCTACTGCCAGTTCCTGGAAGACACCTTCTTCAAGCAGTGGTACAGGAAGAAGTCTGCATCCTTCAAGAAAAACATGATTTTCATGCAGGACAATGCTCCATCACACGCGTCCAAGTACTCCACAGCGTGGCTGGCAAGAAAGGGTATAAAAGAAGGAAATCTAATGACATGGCCTCCTTGTTCACCTGATCTGAACCCCATTGAGAACCTGTGGTCCATCATCAAATGTGAGATTTACAAGGAGGGAAAACAGTACACCTCTCTGAACAGTGTCTGGGAGGCTGTGGTTGCTGCTGCACGCAATGTTGATGGTGAACAGATCAAAACACTGACAGAATCCATGGATGGCAGGCTTTTGAGTGTCCTTGCAAAGAAAGGTGGCTATATTGGTCACTGATTTGTTTTTGTTTTGTTTTTGAATGTCAGAAATGTATATTTGTGAATGTTGAGATGTTATATTGGTTTCACTGGTAATAATAAATAATTGAAATGGGTATATATTTGTTTTTTGTTAAGTTGCCTAATAATTATGCACAGTAATAGTCACCTGCACACACAGATATCCCCCTAACATAGCTATAACTAAAAACAAACTAAAAACTACTTCCAAAAATATTCAGCTTTGATATTAATGAGTTTTTTGGGTTCATTGAGAACATGGTTGTTGTTCAATAATAAAATTAATCCTCAAAAATACAACTTGCCTAATAATTCTGCACTCCCTGTATATACACATATATCTCAAAATACACATAATGAAATCATATATATGCATGATATATGTATAATATATAATAAAATGCTTTAATTATAATATATTATACATATTTGGGAAATAAAAGTGTGTGTGTGTGTATATATATATATATATATATATATATATATATATATATATATAAAGCCAGAAAAAATCAGCACTCCCAGGATGAAAGTTCCCCAGTGGAAATGAAACGTTGACTACTGGAATAAAGATAAGTGTTTGGATTTTTTGCAAAATTCCCGGGAGTGCTGATTTTTTCTGGCTTTATCTATTTAGTGCAATCAAGCATCGGGTTTATTTAAATGTACATGGGAGTGCAAGGTTTTTCTGTTTATATATATATATATATATATATATATATATATATATACATATACACACACACACACAAAATATATATATGTGTATATATACAAAATATAAAAAATGTGCAGTGCCACACTGTTTTCAATTATGCGTAACTCTTCGCTATCGTTGTTGTGGCAAGGCATGCTTGTACTGTTTTATGTGCACGACAAAAATTAAGAATTTAAAAAACATATAGATTGAAAAAAATAAACATTTATAAAAAAACAAATAAAAACACTAACTTTGGCCAGCATTTGTGACTAAGTGGCTACTACGAAAGACTGGAAATACACCATTTGGAATACCCTGCGTTGTCTACATTTAAAAAAATGGTATGCCATGATAGGGTTATTTCACATTCCTGGGCTACCATATTGTCTCAAAAGGCAACACAGACCCAGGAAACCAATCTGGCAAATTGAATTGGGCAAGCCCTACATTGACACTGTAACTTTCCAAAACACCATAAAACCTGTACTTGGGGGTTAATGTTATTAGACATGTGCAATTCGTTTTTCTCCGAATGCGAATTTGGGTGAATTTTGGGAAATTCGGACATTCGGGTACTTCCGAATGTCCGAATAGCTGAATTGACGAATTTCCGAAGTGTTGAAGTGTCAAAGTTCCGAAGCACGGTATTGCCTAAGTATTAATATACTTACCCAGTGGAAGAATGAAGAATGTTACACTGTATACAAGTTTAAATAAAAAGTATACAAACATAGCCAGGATTCATCTATAAGCATTTGCAACACTTACAACAATCAAGTAACACACATTCATATAAAATGTAAGTTACTTAGCCAGTCAATGTAATGACAGGAATGAATAAGTAGATAGCTCCCTAATTCCCACAGTATTAGGGAGCTATCTACTAAAAGTGAGTGGTGGGTGGGGGCCCTAAATACCAATAAGGGGGGGACCTAATGTCCTTCCCCTGAGCAGTGGGTGGGGGCCCTAAATATCAATAAGGGGTGGGGGACCTAATGTCGTCCTCCCCCCTGAGCGGTGGGTGGGGGCCCTAAATTAGAATAAGGGGGGAGACCTAATGTCCTCCCCCCTGGCACCCAGCCCTGAACGGTGGGTGGGGCCCTTAATACCAATAAGGGAGGGGGACCTAATGTCCTCCCTGCTGGCCCCCATTCCTGAGCGGCGGGTGGGGGCCCTAAATAATAATTTAACCATCCCCAGGTGACTAGGGGTCCCCAAACCCCTAGTCACCACCCTCCCAAAAAAAATAACCCCTACCTACCCCCCCTCACCTTCACCATTAACTAAGTACCTGTAAAAAAAATTAAACTTACCATTTGATGTCTTCTTTTTTCTAAAATCTTCTTTTTTTCAGCCCCAAAAAAGGCCAAATAAAAATATATAATGACCGTTGCAATAAAAAAAAAAAATCCATCTTCACCCATGGAGAGCTCCGCGCAAACGGAGCTCTGCAGGGCAGGGGAAGGCTTATAAAGCCTTTCTGATTTAGGGCCCCCAACCACCGCTCAGGGGTGGAGGACGGAGGGAGGGGGGAAATAGGCCACTTTTTTTTTTTAACAGTGAGCTGCTCACTGTTTAATAGACATGTTTAATTAATACTTAGTATTAGTAAATTTGGATGAAAGACCAATTTAGGTCTTTCAGCCTTTTGGTAGATAACTCCCTAATACCGTGGGAATTAGGGAGTTATCTACTAAGTGGCTGCAAGCGAAGTGCCGAAGTCCCGAAATGCCGAACCTCCGAAGTTCCTGAATTTCGGAATCCTGAACCGAAAATTTTCCCCATACACATGCCTAATTGTTATACTCGGGAGACTTAGCTGAACACAAATATGAGTGTTTACAACAGAAAAACTAATCACGATGAAATCACCAGTAAAAGTGCAGTTTTTGTGTAAAAAAAATAAAAAAAACAAATATGAACGCTAACTTTGGCAAGCGTTTGTGGCTAAGTGACTACTACAAAAGACTGGACATACCCCATTTTGAATACTGTGGGTTGTCTACTTTTACAAATGGTATGCCATGATGGGGTTAATTTTCATTCATGGGCTGCTATACGGTCTCAAAGGCAACCAATCTGGCAAATTTCAATGCAAACATGGAAAAGCCCTACATTTGACCCCTGTATATTTGCAAAAACCCATAAAAACCCATAAAACCTGTACATTGGGGGCACTGTTGTACTCAGCAGATGTTGCTGAACACATACTGGGGTGTTTTTTTGTCGGTAACACATAAAAGGAACTGAGAATCCATGCCTAAAGTACAATGTGAGAGAAAAATAACACAAAAAATGACTACCCAAAAGTTTGACAAAGACTGGTGGTAGAATTAGTGCATGGCAAGTGTTAAAATACCACCATTTGAAATACCCTAGGGTGTCTACTTTTTAAAAAAAAAAAAAATATATGGTTTGATGGGGGTAAATTACATTGTTCGGCTTCAAAAATGTCCCAAATAGGACATGGGTGCATGATGACCAGCTGTGAAAATTCCAAGTTGGGAAACTGGAATGTGCACCCTCCAAGTAAGGTCTTTTAGCCCCCAGAGAACCTGACACACCTATACATGTGGGGTATCACTGTACTCAGGAGATGTTGCTGAACACATATTGGGGTGTTCTTTGGCAGTAACCCTTAAAATTCTCAGTACATGTATTCTGAAAATGTTATGTGTATCAAAAAAATCACCAATTATTATTTTATTTTTTTTATTTGGCATAGATTGGTGGTAAAATGGCTGCATGAAAAGAGCCAAAATACCCCAAGTTTAATACCCTAGGTTGTCTTCTTTTAAAAAAAAATATATACATGTGAAGGGTTATTCAGGGATTCCTGACAGATATCAGTGTTACAATGTAACTTGCGTTAATTTTGAAAATAAATGGTTTGGAAATAGCAAAGTTCTACTTGTACTTACAGCCCTATAACTTTCCAAAAAAAGCTAAGAACATGTTCACATTGGGTATTTCGAAACTCAGGACAAAATTTAGAAACTATTAGCACAGGTGTTTTTTGGCGGTTGTAGATGCGTAACAGATTTTGGGGGTCAAAGTTAAAAAAAAGTGTGTTTTTGTACATTTTTTTATCTTGTTTTATATATGTTTTTATAGTAAATTATATGATAGGATGAAAATACTGGGAGTACGGACAGAGGATAGACGTAGCTCTTCGGCAGAGCGCAGGGGCCTGGACGTACTTGTGTATTAGGGTGGATAGGTAGGTTGGAGCAGCATTATGTAGGGACTTGTAAGCAAGCACCAGAATCTTAAATTGAGCCCTATATCTTAATGGAAGCCAATGTAGGGACTGACAGAGCAGGGAGGCGTGGGAGGTGAAAGCGGACAGGAAACTGAGCCCTGCTGCTGCATTCATTACAGATTGCAACTGTGCAAGCTGGGAACACATAAGACCACTAGGAAGGGGATTGCAGTAGTCAAGGCGAGAGAGAACAACAGCATGGACCAGCACCTTAGCCGTGTCCGGCGTTAAATATAGGTGAATGTGCGCTATATTTTTTAAATGGAAGTGGCAGGATTTGGCGATAGACTGGACATGAGAGGTGAAGGAAAGGTTGGAGTCAAAGAGAACACCTTGGCAGCGAGCCTGTGAGGTAGAGGTGATAGTAGCCCCGTTGACTTGGATAGAGACAGACATGGGAGTAACAACACTTGAGAGAGGAAAGACCAGAAGTTCTGTTTTGGACAGGTTGAGTTTAAGGAAGTGAGCAGCCATCCAGTTGGAAATCGCAGAGAGACAGTCAGACACGGGTCAAGATGTGCGGAGAGAGATCAGGAGTGGACAGGTAGATTTGCGTGTCATATAAATGATAACGGAAGCCAAAGGAGCTGATGAGTTTACCAAGGGAGGCAGTATAGATAAAGAACAGTAGGGGACCAAGGACAGAACTTTGAGGAACGCCGACAGAGGGGGGTTGAGGAGAAGAGGCAGAGCCAGAGAAAGAAACGCTGAAAGAGCGCTGGGAGAGGTAAGAGGAACTCCAGGGGAGAGCAGTATCCCGTAGATCAAAATTAAAGAGAATGAGAAGCTGTTGATGATCAACAGTATCAAAGGCAGCAGCGAGATCAAGGGGAAGAATCAGGATAGAGTAATGGCTGCGAGATTTAGCAGCAATTAAATAGTTGGATACTTTGTGTGGCGAAACCAACCTCGCCACTGTACACTGGAGAAGCCTGGTTGCTCGCCTGCTCCCTTTAGACTATGGTCCTGCATTTTAAACTTTTATTTTACCGGCAGAAAAGTTTATTTGTGCCTTTCTGCGGACTGTTAAAGCCATGCTACCCCAGATAGCTATGCCATGGAGCCCAGCCGTATACTGAAAGACTGTGTGAAAGACTTTGGCTCCATGGCGATTGAACTGTATGTAGGTGATCTGAGCGCCATTCGGTAGTAATGTGCACTCAGATCTAAGCTATCTGGGGATATGTAGAATGTCTATGTTTTATGGAATAAATGTAACTGTATGTAATTTTATGTCTTTTATTGTATTGTTACTGCCATGTGGTTAATTGAGTCTTGTCTCTGCCCTGGGAGATAATTGGATTACTTCACAATTATCTCTAGGACAGAGAGGAGGGATTGTGATGTAATTGTGGGTGTGTTTTACGGTTCTCCTGTAAATGATTGGTTGTACTGTGTCCCACCCTGTGGGATGTCCCCTTGCATGGGGACTTGCATAAAAGACAGTGTGTGGCCATTACAGTGCAGTTCCTGCTTAACCCTCAAAGTGAAGTGTCGTCTCATTATTGGGGGGAGGTTTTACTGTATGCTGTTAGAGACTGAGTGACGAGCGCGGAATCCAGACTGAAGGGGTCAAGCAGAGAGTTGGATTCGAGAAAGTCTGTCAATCTGGCGTACACAACTCTCTCACACGCAATTCTGTTGCCTAAATGTCCATTTGCAAAACAAGTCTACTCTTGCATATCAGAGATATTTTGCAAATCTTTACACACATAAACATAAGAATTGTTATAGTAGACATGCCCCTACTCGCGGTATAGTGAGTAGGGGCATTTGGGAGATTTAAATCTCTCTTGTGCTATTATGGGGGTCATATTGACCCCCATAGAGTGAGAGGTGGTACTGGGGGGCTTATGAAGTGGTGGGGAGCACTGCTCCCTGCCGCTTCTATAGTTACATATTACATGGAGGGAGCTGCACGCCGGTAGCTCCCTCCTTGTAATAAACTGCACGAACAAACATACACTGATACATTGTGTTTGTCATTTTACACAGCATGGGAAAATTCAAAAGAACTTTCCCACGCTGTGTAAAATGACACAGAGCACTCTGATTGGGTGGCTTTCAAGCCACCCAATCAGAGTGTTATGAGTCATTTTACACAGCTTGGGAAAATTCAAAAGAACTTTCCCACGCTGTGTAAAATGACACAGAGCACTCTGATTGGGTGGCTTTCAAGCCACCCAATCAGAGTGTTATGAGTCATTTACACAGCGTGGGAAAATTCAAAAGAACTTTCCCACGCTGTGTAAAATGACTCAGAGCACTCTGATTGGCTTAAACCCACCAATCAGAGTGTTCTAAGCCTAATTGCAGGGCGGGGCAAGGCTTTATAAACCTTGACCCGCCCTGCGGAGCTCAGTATGCGGCGTGCCCTCGAAGGGCGAACATGGATTATTTTTTTTTGCGCTCGGTTTTTTTTTTTTTTTAAAGTGCGACGGGTGTAATGGATTTTTATTTGGCCTTTTTGGGGGCTGAAGAAAGAAGATTTTAGAAAAAAGAAGACGTCAAATGGTAAGTTTAATTTTTTTTTTTTACAGGTTAGTTATTTTATTCCTCCCTCACTATTTGTAGGGTGAGGGGGGTAGGTAGGGGATAGGTTTTTTTGGGTGGGGGGTTGGTGACTAGGGGCTTGGGACCCCTAGTCACCTTGATTGGGGGGGGGTGTTTCATTTAGGGCCCCCACCCACCGCTCAGGGGTGGGGGCCGGGGGGAGGACAGTAGGTCCCCCCCCTTATTGTTTTACTAGGGCCCCCACCCACCGCGCAGGGGTGGTGGCCAGGGGGGAGGACAGTAGGTCCCCCCCCTTATTGTTTTATTAGGGCCCCCACCCACCGCTCAGGGGAGGGGGCCGGGGGGAGGACAGTAGGTCCCCCCCCCTTATTGTTTTACTAGGGCCCCCACCCACCGCGCAGGGGTGGTGGCCAGGGGGGGGGGGACAGAAGTTCCCCCCCATATCTTTACTTAGGGCCCCCAGGGGGGGCCAGTAGGTTCCCCCCCATCTTTATTTAGGGCCCCCACGGGCATAGGGGGGGGGTTATTAGTTTTTTTTTTGTTTTTTTTTTTACAGTGAGCAGCTATAAGCTATAAGCTGCTCACTGCTTACTACACATGCCCCTACTCGCGGTATAGCGAGTAGGGGCATTTAATTTACTAATACTAAGTAATCTTTACTCAGTATTAGTAAATGTGGCTGAAAGACCAATTTAGGTCTTTCAGCCTTTTAGTAGATAACTCCCTGATACCGTGGGAATTAGGGAGTTATCTACTAAGCGGCTGCAAAATGCAGCCACAGCAATGAATAGGATTGGAGTTTCATTCATTCGAATGAAATTCTGATCCGAATAAAGTGCCGAATTGCGTTCTAAAAGAAACGAACATACTGTTCTCATTCAGTTAGAACGCAATTCGGCAGTTTCATGTAAAATGACAGGAAGCATTGTGGGAACACTGAGGAAAGCTAGGGATCATGGGAAAATTGCTCTGATCAGCGGAAATGAAGCACACTTTGCTCCTCCGCTGGTCAGAGCTGGTCAAGCGGAGGAATCCTCCATAAGGCAAAGAGTCCCTACTTTGTCTTATGATTTTAATGAAAACTAAAGAAGACAGGGAGAAAAGAAGAACAGATCCTGAGAGAGGGGGAGAAGAGGAAGAGATTGAGGAAAGGTAAGTTCGGCATGACAGTGCCGCTTTAAGGACCAAACTTCTGGAATAAAAGGGAATTATGACATGTCACACATGTCATGTGTCCTTAAGGGGTTAAGTTCGATATTCATTTTGAATTTATGACAATGCTCACTTAAATAACCCTACATGAGTCTATAGGATGAGCTAATAACACCCATAGAGAAAATCTCAATTGAATCATATAACTTTCTCATATGACATAAAACATAAACTTCACACAAATGAAGTATATGTCCCCCACACGTAGTTGAAATAAAGTAAAATGAATATTTAAAAAAAGGTTTATTGAATGAAACGTGCTTAAACACTACATACTTCACAATAAATGTTATAAACGTCAACTACAGTGCGTTCTGATTTTTCCAGTCAGTTGTGCAACTTGTTTTTCAGAGATTTCCAAACACCAGAGGTAAGCAATGTTTAGCCACTTTTTCAGTGAGATGTGCAATTTTGAGCCTTTTCTGATGGCTAACCACAAAGAAGCACAATTCTTGTTAATACATTTCCAGGAATATCCATCAGAATATTGGCGACGAGCTATCCGATGCAGAGGTTGATGACAGTTTTCACAGTCCAGATTGTTTGCAAGTAAACAGCGCTGTTTCATGAAGTCGATGACATTGGTGTTATTCGTACAAGTTATAATAGGCTGGAGTGTGTTCTCAAAGTGTCGATCCATTTTAATTTGAGGGCAACAAAACAAAATAGCAAACTGGCAATTAACATACCCCAAGAGTGACTTATATATACCCCAAAAGTGACAGTAGTGTATATGTTACAGTTAGAGTGAGAAATCAGTTAATGTGCACATTACCTAGTTAATCTGCAGATTAACTGATTTGCTCAGTTAAAGTGCGGAATCGAGAGTTTTCCGCACTTTACCTTGGTAATGTGCAGATTAACTGCTTCCGTCTAGTTAAAGTGCAAAATGTTTGTTTCTTTCCCCTTGGATAAAGAGGAAATTATTTATTACAAAACGGCCTTGCAGAAACCTGTTTCACCCTTTTTCAGTGCAAAAGTTTGTTTCTTTCCCTCGGTAAAGAGGAATTATTTATTACAAAACGTCCTCGCAGCAGAACCTGTTTCACCCTTTCAGTGCAGTCTCTGCAGAGTCGTTCACTTGTCGTCTGAATGCAGAAAGATTTTGTGTGAACCTGACTCGATACTTTTGTGAGCAAGTTCCTTTTCAATGCCCTCCATTCGAATTCTCAAAGCATAGACGCATAGCTTGTTGTTTCTCAGAGGGGGGCTTGCTACTAACAACAATGCTGCTCCTTAAGTCCGAGAAATACTTCTCATTGAGGAGAATGAGACCAAGGAGAGGTCTGCTCATGGACCACTGATTCTGACAGTCCTTCAAATATGATGATGATGGTGATATTGAGAACAGTGGAGAGCATCTGCATCTGCTGGATCATTTCAGGGTGGTTGCTGCATAATGTGCAGGAAGGCGCTCGCTCTCTTGTGGTGGTGGTGGGAGGCTCCTCGTTTCTTACCAGTTTGGGATAACGGTTTGAAGAGGAGGTATGTGACTATGTGGTTTAGAAAGGTTTAGAAAAGCAAGCAAAGAAAATGTTAGCAGTTTATAATGCAAAGCAGCCAAATGTCGACTAAGGAGTCACTGTGAGAATTAAAGTACCCGAAGTGGACAGAGCAAAAACTAATGCTCGATTTTTAGCTGTGGTTCTTATTAAAACAGAGAATGGCTTTTATAAACTTGGTACTAGAACTGATATTTTGAAACAATTGTATGCCAAATCGGAATTCAGTGTTTGCAAAGAGAGATTTTTAACGAAAGAAGATGTCCCTGCTGTAGAAATACCTTTACGTCAAACAGCAATCAAACAATCCCTTGATACTGGGCAGGGTTTCCGAAAATGTGACTGCAAATCGAAAATGTACCACAAATAGGTGTGCTTGTCACAAAAAACAATTGCTATGTAATTGAAAGTGTCGCCAATCTTTAGATTGCACTAATAAGTAAGCATAGTTTTATAATATGTTTGTTTAGCAAATTAATTTCCTTAATCGTTTGATTCTTTCTATTGCAGTTTTGTAACAGAAACTTGCTTCTTTGTTGCTAAATAAATAACATTATGTTAACTTGATTCTTGTTTGATTGTACTAACTTGCTTCTTAAACGTTGCTGTTGTTCCAGCAAAATATCTTATTTTGCACTTTAACTAGTGCCTAGTAGGTAATGTGAGAAATCTTTGAGAAATGAAACAATTTTCTGCACTTTAACTGATCAGCCGAGTTAATGTGCACATTAACGGATTTCTGCACTTTAACTGTAACATATATATATATATATATATATATATATATATATATATACTGTAAGAATGACAGTGATGGTTGAGTTCAAAGAGTGACAGTTGGCGGTTGAGGTCAGGGGGGACATAATCTTCACTTGACAGTTGAGGTCAGGATCAGGGGGACATAATATCCACTTGTTCAATCAGGAGGACATAATCTTCATTTAATCCAGATACTTATTACACCTGGAATACCAATTCTAACCATAGTACTTTACAATTTGTTTGAATTTTACTATCCTTGTTCAGTAACAAATATAAATATAGATTGCCCTTCAAAATATGTTAGCATTTTAAACTTCACTTGAGACACTACTAAACTGCTCCAAGATAAAACTGCTAGAGCATTTTCTCAAATTAAGACAAGAACACTATAACAACTTACTCTTGCTGTATAGGTTATGGATCAAGGAGGCCCTTACCTCTTGGATTCTGTCTGCCTTCTGCACTTCTGTTTCTTAATCACTGCAGCTATAAGCCTGTCTCTATTGTCAGTAAAGTAAGTTATAGTTACGGTACTCATCTGCCTGTCCAAACACAGGGTGGGCACACAGGTTGGGTGCAAGCTGTCAAGGCCCCACTTTTTCAACTAGCTTTGTTAGATTTTGGTTTTGCAATCAGACATTCACAGTGTATGTATTTTTTGCCAAACTCTGAATGTAAGTGTTAAGAGGCCGATAGAACCTATCAACTCATTCAGCAGTTGTAATCATTTGAGACGAGTTGATCTAATGTCAGTGCCTGAGCTACTTAGCCCTGATCTTGCAGGCTGTAATGAAAGGTTCCCAACTGGAAGAGCCAATTCCTGGTTTGGGCAAACATCACGTGTTTGGGGGTTTTCAGCAACTGTGAGAACGTGAGAGTATGTTTTACTTCATGTTTTGTTTTTACATATGTTTCAATTCATTATCTATATATTAAAATGTGGGTCATTTTGAGCCTGGAGTTTCCCTTTGAAATATAAGTGAAACAAATAGGAGTCCTAATTCTTATCATATAACAAATCAATGCCTTTTGTGCAAAAATCCTTATAATACAGACATCATCTATATTACCTGCTTGACAGCCAGGAAGCAGGTAAGCATACCTGTAGCAGGAGTGTGAGGGTGGGCTGATGGACCTCTTAAAACACTGATGCACCAGAGATACTTCTCAACTGGGGTCACAGCACGTGGCCACCCTACATAATGGTAATCGGTAACTCTGGCATCCCGGATATTTCTAAACTACATTTCCCTTGATTCTCGACCATCCGCAAGACTGGCACGTCATTGTAAATATAGTTATATAGTACATCAGGGTAATCTACTAGCTCAGTCACAAGACTTGCACGAAAATAGCTGCGCTGGACGCATTCTCGGTTATGCAAACAGCTTTGGCGATTTTAACCTGAATGCTGCAATTTGGATTTGAATCAGGAAAACGTGTCGCTTAATAAATAACCCTGTGAAATCAGACCAACTTTCCCATTGTAAGAATACAAAAGCTACACCGAGAGAAAAGGACAATGTAAACGGTTTGAGCAGGGCCCTCAACCACCACCACCCCCCTCCCTCCTCCCCCCCTCCGTCCCTGTGCGTCCAACTCGCCTGGTTACTAATACGCGTATGTAATTAATTATCATTAATAATATGTTTGGTATTTTTTCAAAGTATTGTTTGATTTATTTTGTTATATATATTTATATATATATATATATATATATATATATATATTGGGTGGCCCAAAAGTAGGTATCCCGTATAATCAGTGCACTATATCCCAGCAGATGGTATGGGTACATACACAGTGACACATAAAGTGACAGTTACATTTCAGATGTTTAAATATCAGTGTGGCAGTTGGAGAGAATAGCATGGGATGTTACAAAGCTGATTTAAAACATCTGTAAATACACTATACTATACTACATACTGTATATACTTTTGGGCGTGTGTTTGTGTATATATACTCTGTATACACACACACAACAAATAAATCAAATTTCGTTAAAAAAAAACTAAAAAAAGTATCTGTATTTCCCCCCATTCTGCATAGTAGGAGGTGGATGAGGGGGGCTCAGTGTGACATGGTTAACCCCTTAAGGACACATGACGTGTGACAGGTCATGATTCCCTTTTATTCCAGAAGTTTGGTCCTTAAGGGGTTAAATAATAACATTATTAATATAAATTAGCCCATGCACTCCCAGCCTCTCCTGTTTACACACAATATCCCAGCTGTCAGCACAGTGTGTTACTGCATCAGCCATTAAACTCTGCCTGCACTGTGTTCATTCACGGGTTAATATTCTCTATAAACTAGCGGGTTCAGCGCCTACTCCTATTCCTATCGCTATTTACCATCATGGTTCCGGTGTTATTGAACCCGCTCCTCCTCTCCGACCTGCAGCGCCTGCTTGATCTTGTTACTCAGGCAACTGTGTCTCCCGAGTCACTTCCGGTGGTGACGTAATAGGAGCGCTCTACCCGCGTAACACATGTCGCCGCTCGGAGCGCCAGCCGCCATGTTTCTGGTTACATTTGCTAGAACACCGTAGAGAGTGATATAGATACAGAGATTGGAGTCATATTTATTATTAAATAAAAACCCGGCCGCTGACAGGGAAAAGACACAATTTGGGTTGATTCGTTTTCTCATTTTAGCATATTTTATTAGAAAAATGTATAACTGGAGGCTTGAACTGGGGCTGATAAATTCCATATTTAATTAAACTAATAAAACTACTGCTTATTAAAAGAATACACTAGACACTATTTTATTGAAAGGAAAAACATGTTGAAAAAAAACAAGTCCATATAGAATGCCCATGGTCATGTAGGTGTGATTGTATCTCCACAGACTGCTTTGTAAACACATTTATTGAAGTTTGAGGACACATTATATTACTGTATTATTGCTGTGGAGCTCTGGTATAAATTCAGACACAGCAAGATACTAATTTCATACAGAGGGACATTAGGATAGGGAAAATAGATTTCTACGAGTTTCCCATCAGTTTTATGCTCTCGGCTGAGTCTCCTAGGGATACAAGTTAAGTTAAAATGTTCTGCTGAATAGTCCTTCGTCACTTTGTTATATATGTCATATTTGTTTATAACAATTTCTGGCTCATTTTATGTTCTTTTTTTGGTAACAATAATCTGTGGATCGATATAGCATCAGCCAGCTCTAATTAAAAAAAAAAGAAAAGAGAGAAAGATAGATTTGTGCCCAAAATGGGCACTGTCCTTCCTAAGAAGGGGCACTTGGGATGTATGTATTAACCGCTAGAGGCACTTCTTGTTGCTTCTATGCAGTGCGGACGTTCAGCGAACGTTCGCTCCCGGATTGACTACGTGCTAATTAAGCAAGACGGACTATCTCGATTGAGAAAGGCATCCATAGAACCTGCAATGTGGTCAGACCATGGCTCGGTCCAGATAGAACTGGAATCCCCGTTATTTAAACCTGCAACTTGGACTTGGCGTCTGAACGAATCCCTGCTCCAGGACCTCGCGGTGCGGAACGAGGTCTCCCAAGCACTGGAGCACTACTTTGAGGAAAACGGGACGGATGAAATGTCCCCGGTATCCGTATGGGAAGCACACAAGAGTGTCATACGCGGCACTCTTATTAGTATTGCGACCCGCAAAAGGAAGGAAGCAACCCGCGCGATGACTGAATTATACGGCACCATATCGCGCCTCGAGCTCCAGCACAAGCGCTCACAGCTAGTCGAAATATATAGCGAATTAATGGAAGCTAGGCGTAACTTGACAGTCCTCCTTGCACAAAAACACCTACGATCGCTTCAAAGGTTGAAAAACTTTTTCTACACACACGCGAACAAAGGGGGGAAGTTTCTCGCACGCCTACTCCGAGGGGAAGTAACGCGCACACAGGTACAAAAAATTCGCTTGCCATCAGGCGGTATATCGCCGTATCCGGAGGACATAGCAGGGTGAATTCCGAGAATACTATAACTCCCTATATAATCTCCGCCAATCGGCGGACCCGACTCATAGACGGGATTCGTCGCTACACATGCGAACGTACCTACAAGACACCGTACGGACGCGAATAAATCCAGAAACGGCGTCTATGCTTGATGAATTGATTACCACTGACGATCTCGCCGCAGCGCTTAAAAGTGCGAAAACGGGGAAGGCTCCGGGACCGGATGAATTCTCCACGGGCTACTACAAACACGTCGCCCAGATCTTACTACCGTGGCTGACAAAGGCTGTCAATAAGGTGACGGAAGGGGGACAATTTGGCGTGGAATCCCTAATGGCGACTATAACTGTTATACTCAAACCCGGAAAGGACCCGGAACAATGCGGCAGTTATCGTCCAATTTCCCTACTGAATGTGGACACGAAACTCCTGACAAAAGTCCTGGCGACCAGATTTCAACGGATACTACCGAATCTAGTTCATGTGGACCAGACGGGATTTATCCCAGGCCGAGAAGCTCGGTACAGTACGCTACGCCTGTTTTCTGTACAACACCATGCACGGAAACATCGGAAGCCCCTTCTGCTGTTATCCACGGATGCAGAGAAGGCATTTGACCGGGTGGATTGGTCGTACATGACCCAAACACTCCGGTGCATGGGTTTAGGGCAGAGAATTATGGCGTGGATATCTGCCCTATACAGTTCGCCGAGAGCGTCGGTACGTGTTAATGGAGCTCTGACTACGAGCTTTGGAATCGCAAACGGCACCAGGCAGGGATGCCCCCTGTCGCCGCTCCTGTTCGCTCTCTCCCTGGAGCCACTCCTACAAGCAGTCTGGGACCACCCAGACATCCACGGCTATTCCTGGCAAGGCACGGAACATAAGGTGGCTGCTTATGCGGACGACCTCCTGTTCTTTATCTCTCAACCACGGATCACGCTACCATGCATACTTTCAGAAATCGACAAATTTGGCCGGATATCCGGGTTTAAGCTAAACCTGGCGAAGTGTGAGGCGCTAAATATCACTGTACCCACGGTAGACTACGAATCCCTGGGCCCGCTCTTCTCATTTCGCTGGTGCGCAGGGGCGATGAAGTATCTAGGCATCTGGATTCCCACGGACCCGAAAGATGTATATCAACTCAACTTTGTGCCGCTCTTGCAGTCAATTGAATCGGACCTGAAGAGGTGGGCTTACCCGCACATTACGTGGCATGGCCGCATAGCGGTCCTTAAAATGAACATCCTCCCGAGGGTTCTCTATCTATTTCAGACCATTCCAGTAGCCCTGCCGTCGACATTCTTCTCGACACTCAGGTCGGCTGTTATCCAATATACGTGGAGAGGAGAAAGATCCAGACTACGCCACGACTTATTATGCATGCCCAGGCACAGAGGGGGTCTAGCGCTGCCGGACTTTAAAAAATATCACCAAGCTGCGACGCTACAGCGGATTCTGGAGTGGCATGAAACGGACACGAGCAAGCAATGGGTGATTCTGGACCGGGAAGGAGACGCAGCGAAACTAAAAGCGATGGTATGGAGGAGACGGGCGACCAGGGGCAGCAGGAGACAAGCCGAGGGCCCGGTGGAACAAACACTGCTCGCGTGGGAGAGCCTCAGGGAGACACCCAGGGTCTCCCCGAGCCCCTTGCTGCCGATTACACACAACCCTGGTATAGGGGGCGGGCTACCTATGGAAGCCTGGACATTCCTGGGGGACGCGGAATATATCCCAATATACACAGTCACCCAGGACTGTACCCTAAAGACGCTAGACACGCTGCTGGAAGATCGACCACGATCTCCGATGGTGATTCTCCGGTATATGCAACTAAAACATTATTACAACTCTCTGCCTCATAAGGATAAACTACGGAGAGAACTAACGTGGTTTGAGGACCTCTGCTCCCGTGGCGCGTCTCTTGGGAAACCTTTATCAATACCTGTTGACTGACCCTGCATCGGACAACAACACCTTCCAGCGACGCTGGGAATGGGCCATGGACAAGACTTTCACTCCGACGCAATGGGACAAAGCCCTGATATGGCAACATAAGAGCTCCTCTAGCTCCCGTTATCAAGAGGTAAACTACAAACTGATCTCCATGTGGTATAGAACACCAGTACTACTTCACAGGATCTTCCCCACTACCACACCAACGTGCTGGAGATGCCAGGAAGACAATGGGACTCTATTGCACATCTGGTGGGAATGCAGACTTATCGCACCGTTCTGGAATCGAATCAAATCAGATGTTCTTTTAATCCTCGGAGACGATACTGAATGGTCGGAGGAACTGGCCTTACTGCACATTTCCTCACAACCACTGTCTGCATACAAAAAATCTGTCCTGCGCCATCTATTGAACGCGGCCAAATCACTCATTCCAGTACACTGGAAGACAACGGATATCCCCACAAGGGAAAAGTGGATTCATAGGGTCGAGGATATCAGGGCGGCAGAGGCGCTCCAAGCGGAACTGACGGGCAGAGAGGCAAAATATGCGGATATCTGGGCGCCATGGTTCACCTTCCGTGCGCGGCCAGGGCCGTCTTTAAGGAGGGGCAAAAGGGGCAGCTGCCCCGGGCCCAGTTACTCCTGGGGGCCCTAAGGCAGCTGCCCCATGGGCCCCCTGCAGCACCTGAGGTAATCAGGGGCCACAGCCCTTTAATACTGCTCTGGACCGGGCCCTTGTAATATGGGGGTTGGCTGAATACAAACACGCAGCTAGCCCCTCACACACTGCCCTGTGATCCCTTTTCTTTTCCGTGGCATGCTGGGAGGAAGTGAGGTAAGATCACTTCCTCCTCAGTGCCGCTGGGGAGGAGGCACACACCACACGGAGGAGGATGCAAGCATTGTTGGGGAGAGGGACTGAGAAAGCTGATGGCAGACTCCCATCAGCCTGGGCCAACAAGCTCCCACTGGACCCCAGGGAAGCCACCTTTCTGTAGCCAAAAGGTAAGGAGACAGGAGGGTGGCTAAATATGTTTTGTTTTTTTGTTTTGCTTATTTCTGATATCACTTTTATTCAGGTGTTGGTGTTTGTAATGTAACACACAGGGAATAAGTACATGTTAAAAATCCTAGAAGAACCTGACAGTTCCCTATTTAATATAAATTTTAAAAGTATTTATTTTAACATATTATTGCATCAAGTGTTATCAAAGGCTGTATACCATTTCCAAATGTCACTTTTGCCAAATTCTGGACCAGGGTATGTAAGAACAGAGTTGAGACATTATTATGGCCAAGGTTGCTGGGAGTTGCTGTCCAAGAGCTGCTAGAAGGCAGAGATTAAAATATGTAAATGTACACATATGTGTGTGTGTATCTGGCTGTGTTTATGTCCTTGTGTGTATCTGGCTGTGTTTGTGTCAGTGTGTGTATCTGGCTGTGTTTGTGTCAGTGTTTGTATCTGGCTGTGTTTGTCTGTGTCAGTGTTTGTATCTGGCTGTGTTTGTCTGTGTCAGTGTTTCTGTGTGTATCTATACTTGTGTGTCAGTGTGTATGTGTACCTGTGTGTGTGTGTGTGTGTGTGTGTGTGTGTGTGTGTATGTATGTATGTGTCAGTGTGTGTAAGTGTGCATCTGAGTGTGTGGTAATGCATACATCCCAGCATTTTAATGCCAACACAAATACACTCCATCTCTAGCACTGTACACATATACACACCTGCATTTATACCTTTATGTATGTGTGTATCTGAGTGTGTGTGTACATACCTGTGTCAGTGTGTGTGTACCTCTGTGTGTGGATGTGTCAGTGTGTGTGTGTATCAAAGTGCTTGTATCTGTGTGTCAAAGGGTGTGTATCTGAGTCTGTGTGTGTATGTGCCAGTATGTGTCAAGGTGTGAGCATGTGTCAGTGTGCCTATGTGTGTATCTGCGTGTTAATGTGTATGTGTATATGTGTTATAGAAATCACACAACATGCAAACAGAGCCCCGCAAACACAAACATTACATACAAACACACCAGTTTGCTGAAACACCAATACTACACACAAATGTACACAACTATACATCCAAACAACCGCCCTGCATGCAAATACAAACATTACATACAAACACATTCCTGTATTAAAACGCTAAAATTATATACAAACACCCACTCTACACACAAAAGTACACCTACATTTAAAAGCCAACACTACAGACAATCACACATTACTGCATTCAAACGCAAACACTACACACAAGTACACCACTGCATTCCAATGTTAACAGTACATACAAATACACCCCTAAATGCACACATACACTCTATACAATAACATGCTGACATTCAATTGCACAAACACTGCTCAAAAATACAACCCTGCAAGGATGGTAGATCCCCACCTGGCATAGCATCGCAGGAGTTGTATGACAGATGGGGATCTATCTTTTCTTTACTCTTGTGCTACAGGGCAGGCCTGAATTATTATTTTTTTGCACCAAGGCACTCTCTACATTAGTTTCGCCTCTAGGTTGGGGTGGAGGGAGTGATTGCATGCCCAGGGGGCCCAAGCAGATGCTTGCCCAGGGTCCAATCAATATTAAAGACGTCCCTGTGCGCTGCCGTAGGTGGGTGCCGGCGGGGGGGCTTGGGGCCGGGGGACGGCGCAGCCTTCGCGACATACCCATTTCATACATTATGACCTACAGCCGCCCAATGCCGCTAATGATCGCAGACACCACACCTCACGAACCGACCGCGCCACTCTGACTGGATAAGACATTACAACGGATGGCTCGAACTAACAAAGACGCCCTTGGGGGACATACATACATGCACACAATTAATTGGCTAGTCGACACTCACACACCGCCCCTATTTAGACTACACGATAAGGCGACGGGCTGCGAGCCCTCGCAGGCAAAGGTAGTGGCCTTCGGATTTCCACTGTCCCCACGGTGCTGGAAGGGGCGGATTGAGGCAGACCTGACGCTGCGCGATATCCACACCCAGCCAGCTGCTAGACATCCAACACATCAACCTGATCTCCATGGGGACTCCGGTCATACAACATGTGATAATAATGGCTGACTGGGAACTGATCGGACATACAAAACATTCGATGGAAAGTGAGGCGCAGGACTCACCGACTACCACATGTAGGGATCCTACACCCCCACACCTCTTACCCACGACGACGAAACACTATTTCTACCGTGAGGAACCCTGGACAGCTTGAATCTCACGCCTCCACCAATACACGACACCTGCTAAGCTGCTTCCAACGCACACCTCCTGCGACATGCACAACCCGACCATACAAGCCCGACATGGGACATAACACGGTCATTAGACAGGCCAGTTAGGCCTTTGGGAATTCCACGAAAAAGCAGGGCTCTCCCGCACTGACTCTACTGCACCAAATGCGGGCAGTCGAGGGGCGAATGAGGGCACCACGATTGGAAGCTCATATCGCTGGAGGGACTCTCTCACACTATCGTGTGTCCTCATCGAGCCAACACCGTCCTCTTCCCTTCCCACCTACAATGGCTGTGCAATGCCATACCTCTTTACTACCACCACCCAACACCGGACTCCCTATGGGTTGTGCCATACCCTAACACAATACATCACACTTCACTTTCACACTCTTCGACGAGAAGTCTTGACACCAACCATTAGTTTACACGCGTTTTTAAGGTACCGATACATATTAATTTGTCCGCACCGCCCTAGCCCTCGGTGGACTGATCTGGACAACTATGGTTCTCACGAGCTGTAGCGATGTGCCCCCTAGGGAGGAACACGGTAGTGACTGCCACTTGCGACCTTGTGTTACCTGATATTGCAACTATAACTGACTCTAACCACATATGTATATTCTGTTTGGATATCTGATGCTTTTACTATGTAACCTTGTATTCTGTTATTACTGCGGGCCTGCGAGCCCAAATTTAACTATTGACATGCATCAATAAAAACTGATTAATGAAAAAGAACATACTATAAAGAAGATCTTTGTCTAGATGCCCCTGAAACAATAAAACTCATATAGGGCAATATCGTACTGGTAAATATCCCAATTTTCAACTATGTATATACAAATAGTAGAAAATCCTACTCACATTTTAATGAGCCTGCATACAAACTGGCTCAAGTATACAAGCATGAGTAGGATATGTAGATTAAAGTTCTTCAATTGATTTGTTCCTCCCCGATATATATAGATATTGAAGAGCAAAAATTGATGTTAGGAAAAAATTGTAACATTTATTACAAAAAACGAATAATAAAATCTCACATTAAAGAAGTGTTAAATCAGCTTAAGTCAGCACAACGCGTTTCGGCTAAATGCCTTCATCAGGTGCATACAATAAACATATTCCACTTGCCCCCTCTTTTAAACCCCACATTCGCAGCAAAAAAAATTAAGCCCCGTCCCCATTCATTGCGTTGCGTCACTTCCTGTGGCCGGGACTTCTGGTTTCGGTTGTTCCATCTTTGTTTCTCTTCTGTCTTCTTACTACACCAGGAAGTGTCTCACTTGATTGGGGTGGTCCCTTCTTCATATTATTCATTCAATCAATGTTCTTTTGTCATAATGCCGGAAGTATTCCGGCTGCCATTTTTGAAGTGGTAAACAGATAATGTATAGGTGGGCAAGTGAAACATAAGAGGAAATACATATAAAATATAAATATTATAAATATATACTGCACACATAATTCACAATATTATTTACAAAAAAGTATATATATATATATACCACATAAAAAGTGTGCATACCCTCCACCATTATTAAAAAGCTAGAACATAATTAAATATAATTAAAAATTTCAAAATCAATGTTCATTCCAAGAGGGGATAAGGTATCTAGCTCAAAAATCCACCTCATCTCTGTTTTATTAAAAATCTTAATAAAATCACCCCCCCTCCATGGTTTTTTAACCCTTTGAATGCCAATAAAATGAAGATGTTTCGGATTTCCATTATGTTTTTGTGCAAAATGTGCGGATACAGAGTGATTCAATATTTTATTTTTTATATTTCTAATATGCTCTCCTATTCTTATTTTAAGTGGTCTGGTGGTTCTACCAACATACTGTAATCCACAACTGCAAGAAAGGAGATAAATGACATTATTCATATTGTATGAAATAAAAGAGTCTATTTTATACGTTTTTTTAGTGGAATTAGATGAGAAGCTGTCTGTCTTTTTATTTTTCGCTATAGTTTCTTTACACGCTTGACAATTTCCACAATTAAAAAAACCTTTTAATTTAGAACCTAAACCTTTTAATTTAGAAAGATCTCCGTCTGTAATTTCTTTGGTTATACAACTTCTAGTTAAAATACGTTTAAAATTCCTGGCTCCCCAGGACCCGGGGTAAAAAAACTTAAACAGGAATTTAAATGTGATTGGGAAGCAAGGAATATAAAATACTTAGGGGTAAGACTATCTTTAGACTATAGGGAAACCGGTGAACTTAATTATACAGAAATAGCTACCCAATTTAGGAGTACTCTAAAAAATTGGAAGGGATTGGAATTATCTTGGTTGGGAAGAATCGAAGCGGTAAACTCCTACCTACTCCCCAAATTGACATTTTTATTTTGTAACCTCCCGTTGAGGGTTCCATTCCAGATGATACGCGGTTTTCAAAAACAGGTTTCGGATTATATATGGCAAGACAGGAGACCCAGAGTATCACTGGAAATTTTACACAGAGATTGGAAGGAAGGGGGAATCTCTTTCCCAGATATACAGAAACTATATATGAACAATATGGTAGCACACTTAATTAAATGTGATAATTTTACAATGTCGAGACCAGTCTGGTTAGATATTGAAAAATTGGATCTCTGTAATATTGAACCTCTATTTCTCTGGTGGTGTGATAGTGAATTTGTAAAAAATATAAGGCCTAGTAACCCGATGAACAACACAATGATCTATATTGTAAAATACTTAAAGAAAAAATATGGAACTAAACATATATCAAGAAACACCCCATTAACATGTCTAAAACTTTATATAAAAGATATAAATATTCAAGAATGGGAAAAGCGTGGAATTGCAAAAATTGCGGAACTTCTAAATGATAACAAAATATTGTCATTTGCAATGTTACAGCTCAATTATAACCTCCCTTCGAAGGAAATATTTAATTACTTAAGAATAAAATCTTTTATTATGGGAAACGTTTTTTCGGAAACTTCTCCAATTGACCAGTTTGTAGCATTCCATTACAAAAAGAAAATCGCATCCAGATTTAATCAATTTATAAGAAGCCAAAGGCAAATAGTTAAAGTGTTGGCAATGAATAAATGGGAGCAGGAACTCCACTTTTCATCCTCGGTTGAAGATTGGATTTTGGGCCTACAATCAGTAAAAAGATATATACATGGGGTGAATATACAGGAAGTGTACTTTAAACTGGTATATCGTTGGTACCTGGTGCCCACTCGCCTCCATAGATTTCAACCCACACTTCTACCAGATTGTTGGAGATGTGGTAGGGAGCTAGGCTCATTCTCCCACATGTGGTGGGACTGTGAGGAGTTGAAGTCTATGAAAATAACTTTATCGGACTTGGTAGATTCCATTTTGAAGGTTCAAACTGTTATCACGGCTCAAATGTTCCTGTTCCACTTAGATTTGCCAAAAGTTAATATAAAACAAAAAATTCTTATGATTCACTCCTTTATGGCAATAATAGAGAAAATTTATTGATACTTACCGTAATTTTCTTTTCCTGGCTATTATTCATGGCAGCATTTAACATATGGGTTTAGCTCCTCCCTCCAACCCTCAGGACAGGAAACACAATCAATTAAACAATTAAGCCTACCTTCCCCTAGTATATTAGGTACCCCAGTATCCCCCATACCTCAGTCTAGTAACAAGACAAATAAACCAAGAGAGGGTGGGAGACCAAATGCTGCCATGAATAATAGCCAGGAAAAGAAAATTACGGTATCAATAAATTTTCTCTATTCCTGGCTAATCATGGCAGCATTTAACATATGGGATTACCAAAGCAATAACCACTCAGGGAGGGTAAGTCATGCTACAAAAACTGTTTAATATCCACTTAAGGCTTATAAGAGTTCAGGACCGATAGGCCAAACTCTGAATCAGAACGAGATGAGATATCCACTCTGTAGTGGTGTACAAAGGTTTTTAAAGATGACCAATTGGCAGCTTTACAGATGCTCTCTGCAGGAACTCCTGACTCTGCAGCCCATGAAGTAGCAATGGACCTTGTGGAATGTGCCTTGATGTCCTTGGGAACAGGAACCTGTTTAGCTCTGTAAGCTTTAGAAATAGCCTGAACCGTCCAAGAACGAAGGGTTGCGACAGAGGCAGCTTCACCTTTACGAGAACCCCAAGGTATCACAAACAATTGGGTAGACTTCCTCCAATCAGCTGAGCGTGAAATATATGTGGAAAGACACCTCCTTAGGTCTAGCGTATGACATCTTTCTTCCTCAGGAGACGATGGCTCCTGAAAATACCCTGGCAGGACAATCTCTTGATTCAAATGAAAGGATGTAACCACCTTAGGAAGGAACTCAGGTCTAGGCCGTAGCACAACCCTATCATCGAAGAAGGTAGTGAATGGTTCTTCAGACGACAGTGCTCTAATATCTGACATTCTCCTAGCAGATACCAAGGCCAGTAACAACAGGGTCTTGAGAGAAAGAACCTGCATAGAGACCTCATCAATAGGTTCGAAGGGATGTTCCGTCAAGGCCTGCAGAACCAGAGGCAAATTCCAAGGAGCAGAGAAAACCTTGATAGGAGGTCTGATCCTAATCACTGCTTTGAAGAAGCGAATTACAATAGGATTCAATGCCCAACGAATACCGGAAAGAGCTGAAAGAGCAGAGCAGTGCACTTTAAGCGTGTTAAGTTGAAGGCCCCTCTCCAGGCCTGCTTGCAGGAAACCCAAAACCTGAGACACGGAAGGGGAACCTAATTCTTGAACCGTGGAATTACACCATCGAGCAAAGGTTTCCCATACCTTATGGTACGTAGAAGAAGTAGAAGGATTCCTGGAACGTAACAGGGTAGAGATAACCTGGTCCGAAAGGCCATGTTCAACTAGAGACTTCCTCTCAATAGCCATGCATGGAGCCTGAATTTGTGAGGCTCCGGATGAAACACTGGACCCTGAATCAGCAGGTCTTCTGAGACTGGAAGTTCCCAAGGCAGGTCCACTGATAACCTCTGTAACAGGGGAAACCAAGGGCGACGAGGCCAGAATGGAAGTACAGCTATCACCTTGCAATGTTCCTTGGAGATCTTTCTCAGAACAGCGTGGATGAGGGGAATTGGAGGAAAAACGTAAGCCAGATCGAATACCCAATTGATGGATAGAGCATCTTGAGCAACCGCTTTTGGATGGTATCTCCTCGACACAAAGCATGGAACCTGAGCATTCCGAAAGGTCGCCATGAGGTCTACTTGGGGAAGACCCCACTTCTGGACCAACCGAGCGAAGATTCTCCTGGAAAGTTGCCATTCTGAAGCCTCTATCCGATGTCTGCTGAGGAAATCCGCTATTACATTCTCCTTCCCTGGGAGATAGATGGCACACAGGCCTTCCACATGATTCTGAGCCCAGGTCATAATGGGAACTATCTCTCTCATCAGGGCTACACTCCTTGTTCCGCTTTGATGGTTTATGTAGGCAGCCGCCGCTTTGTTGTCCACTCTCAACTTGACCCAGCAATGCCTGATGAGATGCTGAAAATGAAGAAGCGCCAGAAAGGTTGCTCTTAGCTCCCTGATGTTGGAAGGCAAGCATTGAGTTCTTGGAGGCCAATTTGCTTGAAAAAATTGATTGCCTAAATGTGCCCCCCAACCTGTCAGACTGGCATCTGTCGTAATGACCACCCAATCTATTTCCCGCAAGGGGAACCCCCTGGAGAGATTTTCCCATGACATCCACCAAAGGAGCTTCTGCTTCAGAATCAAAGGAATGCGAATCAGCGTCTCCCACTCCCTCGAGTCGGTCCTGAAATTTTTTAGGAAAAATTGTTGAAGAGGGCGAAGGTTCCACTGAGCCCATCTGACAAGTTCTATCGTAGAGGAAAGAGTCCCCAGAAGCCTCATAAACTCTCTTGCCGAGGCTGAAGTCTTTAGTCTGAAGTCCCTTATCCGATCTCGAAGTCTGATCTTTCTGTCGTGTGAGAGGGATACAATCGCTGTGTCTGTATTGAAATTTGCTCCCAGGAATATCAGTTCTCTTGAAGGATTCAAGTGACTCTTCTCGTAATTGATGAGCCAACCGAAATGAGATAGAGTGTCTAGGACTAATTGCCTGTGTTGGAATATTGATGCTAGGTCCGGAGCCACTACCAGGATATCGTCCAGGTAGTGAAACACCGCTACCCCTTCTTTTCTGAGCAAAGCAATGATGGTGACCAGAACCTTCGAGAAGGTCCTCGGGGCCGTACTTATACCAAAAGGAAGGGCCTGGAATTGAAAGTGTTCCTTCCGGACACAAAACCTGAGAAA
>OW240914.1:67663064-67706093 GCA_933207985.1 Pelobates cultripes | reverse complement strand
ACCACAGCATAGCCATACAGTTTAAGTTCACCCACACTTTATATAAATAAAAAATGTTTACAGTGCAAATACTGCGGTTGCATATACTGTGCATAAATAAAAAATGTTTACAGTGCAAATACTGATGTTACATATACTGTGCATAAATAAAAAATGTTTACAGTGCAAATACTGCTGTTGCATATAATGTGCATAAAATGTGAACATTTTCAACAATTGAACATTTGCAAAAAACACCACTGTACCATAAAATCAAATATACATTTAAAAAGTGCACAATACCTAAATCCAACATACTTAAAAGAGACACACTCACTCACTAACAGACAGACACACACTCACTCACTCACTCACGCTCCCTCGCATGCCACAGAGGAATGCCTGGAGACGGAATATGACGTCAGGGAGGGAGCTGAGCGCTCAGGGGAAAGTGATCCCTCACCAGCGCCGCCCGACCGGATTGTTAGTTAGCCGCAAGGCTAACAAGACATTTGCCCTGGGCATTTGTGGGTGGCTTTTTTTGCCGCCCCCTGGAAAGTGCCGCCCAAGGCAAATGCCTTGTTTGCCTTGCGGCTAATACGTCCCTGGTCGTTGTCTTG
This sequence comes from Pelobates cultripes, assembly GCA_933207985.1. Taxonomy (NCBI): domain Eukaryota; kingdom Metazoa; phylum Chordata; class Amphibia; order Anura; family Pelobatidae; genus Pelobates; species Pelobates cultripes. The sequence goes on along the minus strand of OW240914.1, from coordinate 67,705,494 downwards.
GGGCCCCAAGCAATTGCTTGGTTTGCTTGCCTTGTCGCGATGGGCCTGTCCGCAAGACTAACACATCATTGGAAATATAGTTATATAGTATATCAAGGTTATTTACTAAACTCAGAATCATCATTTAGATTGTAAGCTCACGGGCCATCTTGCTAAGCACTTTGTATAAAGAGCTCCAATGGCTAGATATCAGCTTACGGGCAGGGCTCTCTCCACCTCTTGTATTTGTCTGTGTATATTGTACGTTCTCCACTAATTGTACAGTACTGCGGAATCTGTTGGCGCTTTATAAATACCAGTAATAAAAAAATTAAATGGTGAATTAAAGACGAAATCACAAGATTTATGTGAAAATAGCTGCAATGTACGCATTCTCTGTTATTCAAACAATTCAACAACTTTGCACATATACATATATCGCCGCGGAATACGTTGACAATATATAAATGGCAATTACACACACATACACACACACTTAAATCAAACAATATTTTGCGGGGGTGGGGGGGGGATTGCCTTTTTAATCTGTATTTCCCCCCCATTCTGTATAGTAGGAGGAGGATGAGGGGGGCTCAGTGTGACATGGTTAAATAATAACATTATTATTATTATTATTAATTAGCCCATGCACTCCCAGCCTCTCCTGTTTACACACAATATCCCAGCTGTCAGCACAGTGTGTTACTGTATCAGCCATTAAACTCTGCCTGCACTGTGTTCATTCACGGGTTAATATTCTCCGCTATTTACCATCATGGTCCCGGTGTTACTGATCCCGTCGCTCCTCTCCGACCTGCAGCGCCTGTTTGCTCCTGTTACCTGGGCAACCGTGTCTCCAGGGAAACTTCCGGCGAGTTCCCGCCCGACTGGATGACGTAGCCCTATCGCGTAATCCTTGCGTCACATGTCGCCGCTAGGAGCGCCAGCCGCCATGTTTCTGGTTACAGAGCAGCAGAGAGCTATAGATACAGAGATTTGAGTCATATTTATTATTAAATGAAAACCCGGGCGCTGACAGTGAAAAGACACCATTTGGGTTTTAGTGATTTCTCATTTTTAGCATATTTTGTTAGGAACATCTATGACTGGTTGATTGAACTGATGCAGAAAATATCAAAATAAATTAATTAAGCTGCTGCTTATTATTAGTAAGCTTTGCAGGTATCTTTGTTTGTTATTCACGACTGATAGCTGAACAACAACCAAAGCTACTTGCAAAGCTTATTAACCCCTTAATGTGACAGGCCTGTGTAGCTATACTTGGACAATAATAGAAATTTAAGTAATAGTTACTTTCTGATTTAGTGAAAGCTCACCTCAGACATTGCAAAGTTTGTGATATGCAGCAGATGTGGGTACTACTAATGTATCTTGTTTTATATTTTTATTTTGTTTTATGTTTGCTTTTTTGATGCACAATCTACAGGTATGCATTTCACTGAAAATAATATATCTACTCCTTTGAGTTTCCTTTAAAGGGACACTGTAGGCACAGAGACCACTTCAGCTCATTGAAGTGATCTGGGTGCAATATCTCCTTAATCCTACAGTGGTAATTATTGCAGTTTCAATTACCTCTGAGTGTTAACTCAACCTCTAGTGGCTGTCTACCAGGCAGCCACTAGAGGGACTTCCTGAATTGAAACGGACCTTTGGTCCGATATGTGACACTGGATGTGCTCACACTCTGCATGAGGACTTCCAGTGTCTGATTTTTTTCCCCATATGCATGTGCATTAGGTCTCCCCCGCCAGCTGACGTCTGCTGGGAAGGAGCGTGGGCGGTGCCCGACCCAGCGTCGAGGGACATCGGCGCTGGATTCAGGTAAGTGATTGAAGGGGATTTAACCCCTTCAGCGACAAGGGAGGGGGGCCCTATTTGATTCTACAGTGCCAGGAAAATGGCACTGTAAGCAGCTGGTGTTGGTTCTGCGAGAACAAATCTAGGGATCCTGCCGCAATTTGCCCATCGGGTGGCCCAAACACTTATGGTATCTCTGAACAGGGATCCGGTCAGGCGCCGCAGCCATTTAAGAGCGAATGTGAATCTGTGTGTCTGTTTGTGTGTGTCAGTGTTTATATGACTGTGTGTAAGTGTCAGTGTGTTTGTTAATGTGTATGTATATCAGTATTTCCCGGACATATCCATGGCAGCACTACAGCTGGGTATAGCTCCTCCCACTCTCAGATTGGACAGGAACACCTCCTAATTAAACGAATAAAAGAGAGATCCTACCCCTAAGTCCCCAGTCTTTTTTTCCTGTCCACTCACATGGACATAGGTTTTATTGCACCTCCGTTTTTATTTTGTGACTTACTTGGGTTTTATTTTACCCCTGCCCACGGGGAGTTCAGCCTCTCTCTCCATGGAAGCCTCAGGATACGGCGCCTCCCCAAGAGCGACCCCCTGATGGACTCTAACCTTAGCGTCCGGGGAGTTATGCTGCAGCGATCCTGAAGGTAGCAGCTGGACGTGCCAGTGACATTAAGGTGATAATTCCCAGGTAAGGGTCCACCTATCTCAGTTAAAAGCCTTAAAAATGGCTATTCTGGCTTTCCCAAAATCTAAACTATGTGGAGAATACAAATGGATACCCTTAGGGTTTTTTCCTGGCAAGCACTAGATGGTATAATATAATCTATCTCCTTAGGGTTGGGGGACTCATTAGTGTAGTTCCTTGTTTTTAAGTTTCCTCTTCTGGTTGCCTTTATGGACAGAGGAATCGTATCCTCTGTCAAATTCAAAAGGCATGTCTCGTTTTCGCCGTTGTAGGGCTCCTCTGGCTCTTTACTTCTGGTTCTCTCCTCTCTGCCGGCTGGAAAGCAAGTGTTCCACACACACACACACACACACAAAAACAAAAAGCCGGGGGCGGGGCTTATCCTTAAAGTTCCGTTTTTCTCTCCAATTCTTTTTTAAAAAGGGGCCTCTCGGTGTGGAACAAGTCCTGCATAAGTGTCTGTCATTTCTGATGCTGTTTTTGGTGTATACTTTTTTCTTTGTGGTAAATTGGCTGCAGGTAAGTGCAGATTTATTATCCAACACATTTTGGTGTGTTTCTTTCTAAGTATATTTCTTCCTAGAATTTATTCTTGGGGATAAAATTATTTTTATTTATATTAGTGGAGGTAGCTAGAGAATATTCTTTTTATTTTTCTAGCTGCCCATTTTTCAAGATGGAGTCCCCCGGCACTTCATCAAAAAATAGGTCGCAATCTAGAGGTTCAGAGTAAGTCACTTTCCTTTAAAAAAAAAAAAAAAGAGTGAGTGTATCCTTTCTAAATCCTGGATTTTCATTTCTACTCATAGATCTTCCTATGTGAAGAAAAAGGATAAGACCCCTTTATGCGTAGCCTGTGATGAGAAGGTTCTTCTGGGGAAAAGACTCTTTCTCAAACAAGCAGCTGGTCCTTCAGAACCTGATACAGATGTCCTTTCATACATCAGACAAGCTGTCTCGGAAGGCAGAGAAAGTAAGGAAGAGGCAGAGATCCTTTAGCCCTGATTGGGCGCAAGAAGTCAGCTCAGAGGAAGAGTTACCTCAAATCTTTGAAGATGAAGAATACTCTTCTCATAACGAGGACTCTCATCTATCCTTCATGGATACCAAAAAAGTAGAAGCCTTGATTAAAGCTGTTCGAGACATCCTAGATCTCTGTGACAAGACAGAAGTAGATCCAGTTTCAAACAAACATTTCGCTGACTGAAAAAAGAGAAACCCCACTTTCCCCCTCCATGAAAAGATCGATGACTTAATCAAGGAGGACTGGAGAAAAACTGAAAAAAGGATCTCTAGTCAGGGTCGTCTAGCTAGACTTTACCCGTTCAAGTCCAGCAACAGTGCTCCATGGGACCAAAAGTGGATGCTACCGTTGTACGTCTGGCCAAAAAGACCACCCTTCCTATGGATGATGCGGGGTCTTTAAGAGAGCTCATGGATAGAAGAATGGATTCTAATCTATCCAAGGCATATATTGCATCGGGCTCTGGGATCCGTCCTGCTGTGGCTATGACTTCTGTGTCGAGAGCCCTGAAACAGTGGTTGGATGACCTTGAGGAGGATATCTCGAGTGGGGTTAGCAGACCCAGGCTTTTGGATTCCCTAAATAAATTCAGGCTGGCAGTTGATTTTTATTCTGAAGCTTCTATAGATCTGGTTAGATCCATCTCAAGAAGCATGGCCTTGGCTGTAACCGCTAGACGAGCTCTCTGGCTTCAAAATTGGATGGCAGATACTTCATCAAAAAACAGCTTATGTTCTCTTCCCTTTCAGGGGGATATGCTTTTTGGAAAACATCTTGATGAAAGTATTAAAAGGGCTGTGGACGGACGTAAGGCCTTTCTCCCCCAAGACAGGAGGCCTAAACGTCTTTTTCCCCAAGAAAAACGTTGCTTTCGGGATAAATATTACTGTAACTACAAGCCTGGCAGAGAATTCTCCAGAGCTCAACCATGGAAAGGGGGCCTTTCCTCTTTCAGGGGAAATCAGGGCAGAGGTGGATCCTCCAAACACACAAAACAATTCTGATGGGACACCAGTCCAGTCTTTGGGGGTAGGAGCCAGGCTCCTAAATTTCTCTGAGGTCTGGGCTCGGCACATTTTAGACAAATGGGTTCTAAAAATTATTCAAGCAGGATATTTCCTGGAATTTTCAATGGTTCTTCATCCTCGTTTCCTTCCTACCCGTATCCCAAAAGACAAGGAAAAGGCAAGAGCTCTTCTCTCTTTCTCCTCGTCCCTTCTGGCAAAAGGCGTAATTTGCCGAGTTCCCCAAGGAGAAGAAGGTTTGGGTTATTACTCAAGGCTTTTTCTGACCCCAAAGTCTTCAGGAGTATGGAGACCGATCTTGGATCTTCACGAGCTCAACGAGCAATTATCTGTCAGAAAATTCAAAATGGAATCCATCAGCTCTATCGTAAAGGTCGTATCTCCAGGAAACTGGATAATATCTATAGACCTTCAAGATGCCTACTTCCATGTTCCCATTGCCATTCTTCACCAAAAATTCCTGAGGTTCACAATAGAGCATCATCATTTTCAATTCCGAGCTCTCCCCTTCGTCTCAGCACGGCACTGAGAACCTTTACAAAAGTCTTGGTTTCCCTCATAGCTGTCATTTGCCTAGAAGGAATCTCCATTTTTCATTACCTAGACGATATCCTGGTTCTTTCACACAGCAGGAATCTCCTTGTTTCTCACGAGACAGAGTTCTCCATCTTCTTCAAATATTCGGATGGGTCATCAACTACAAAAAGAGTCAGCTTTTTCCTTCCCAGAACATCATCTATCTGGGAGCAAGTTTCGATACAGTCAAAGCAACAGTCTCCCTGTCAAGGGAAAGGGGCCAAAGGATCCAACAGAAAATCCTCCATCTTCTGACAGTCAAGTCCGTGACAGCCAGAGAATTTATGATCCTTTTGGGGAGTCTATCCTCAACAATAGGCCTCACAAGATGGGTTCAGTGGCACATGAGGATTCCTCAGTCAGAATTCCTTCTACAATATTTAAACCAAGATCTGAACCAACAGATCTTAATTTCCTCCAAGGTGAAAAAAGAGCTTGCCTGGTGGTTAAAAGATCAAAATCTTTTCCTCAGTTTCTCTCTGGGTCACATTCATTGGATCACAATAACTACAGATGCCTGTCAGACTGGTTGGGGGCACATCTGGATTCTCTGCACATCCAAGGCCTTTGGAATCATGGTCAGTTTCATCTTCCCTCGAATATCCTGGAAATGAAAGCAGTAATGGGTGAAGATCAGTGCGGACAATACTTCAGTGGTGGCTTATCTCAATCATCAAGGGGGAACAAGAAGCAAACAGTTGATGAAGATTCTTTCCCCCCCTTATGGCCTGGGCAGAATTGAACCTGGAAGGATTGAAGGCAGTTATCTTCCAGGGAAAATGAATCAAGTTGCAGATTTCCTAAGCAGAGTTTCCATGGATCCAACAAAATGGTTTTCCACAGCATCGTTCTACAGTGGGGACTCCCTCAAGTGGACCTCATTGCTACTCACCTGAACAAGAAAGTGACAAGGTTCTATTCGGGGTTCTCAGACCCTTTGGCGGAAGACAGGGATGTCCTGTCCTGCGAGTGGAGGTTCGTCCAGGGATATGTGTTTCCTCCAACTCCTCTGATTTTTACTCTATTAAAGAGGATTCAACGAGAGCCAGTGATCGTCATTGCCATCATTACCCTTTGGCCAAGACGTCCTTGGTTTCCGCTTCTGGAGAAGCTATCTCAGGAGCCTCCTTTGGATCTATCAGGCCATCCTCCGCTCCTTCATCAAGGTCTGGTATTCCATCCTACACTTCAATTGTTGAAATTGATGGCATGGAAATTGAGAGGCAACGACTGTTAGGTAAGGGGTTTTCGGCCTCTGTCACGGATACCCTTCTGAAAGCAATAAAGAAGTTCACTTCATCTGCTTATCATCGGATATGGGGCATTTTCAGTGAGTAGTGTACTTGTCATGAAGTTCTCTTTGAAACCCCAAATATGGGCAACATTCTGCAGTTCCTACAAGATGGTTTTGATAAAGGTTTAAGTGTGAGTTCTTTAAGAGTCCAGATTTCCGCTCTTTCCATTCTTTTAGACACAAAGCTGGCCTTCGATCTGGATATTAGCAGATTTTTCCAAGCAATTCTGAAGATTTGTCCCCCAATTAAATCCTCTTCTCCACCCTGGGATCTGCCTCTGGTTCTTCGGGCTCTATCTATTCCTCAATTTGAACCCCTGGAAGAGATTTCGATGTCTACATTGACTTTAAAAACAGTTCTTTTAGTGGCTCTTACTTCAGGGCGAAGGATATCGGAGCTTCAAGCACTCTCGTGTGAGCCTCCTTTTCTGATATTTCAAGACGATAATCATTTTAAGGACTGTTCTGGCCTTTTGTCCTAAAGTCGTTTCTTCCTTCCACGTAAATCAAGACATTGTGCTTCCTGCCTTTTTTTTTTTTTTTCAATCCTGCAACAGAAACAGAGGAAAAATTGCATTGCCTGGATTTAGTGCGTTGTTTATCTTCTTACGTACAACGTACTTCTGCTATCAGGAAATCCTCCAGACTTTTTGTTATTCCATCAGGTCACAAGCCGGGACAAGCAGCGTCCTCCTCTTCCATCGTGCGTTGGATTGTGTCAGCTATCTCCTAGGCTTACCAGGCATCTGGAGTACCTACCCCGTTGGGTCTTCGGGCTCACTCTACTAGAGCGTTAGCCTCTTCTTAGGCAGCTGCAGCCAATGTTTCTCCTGAGCTAATCTGTTCAGCAGCAACCTGGAGGTCCTTTAATATGTTTATCCATCACTACCGATTGGATGTTGCCAGAACTTCCAGTTCTTCCTTTGGGAGAAGTGTTCTGGCTTCAGCTTTATAATAAAGTTTTCTTTTGCATTCAAAAAAATTGACTTTTTTTTTTTTTTATTGTTTTCCCTTCCCTTTTTGTTTTTAGCTTGGGTATTACCCAGCTGTAGTGCTGCCATGGATATGTCCGGGAAAATAGAAAATTAATTCATATTTACTGATATTTTCTTTTCCCGGAAATAGGCCATGGCAGCACTACGATCCCGCCCTTTTTGTTTGTTTGTGGCTAGGGGACTTAGGGGTAGGATCTCTCTTTTATTTGTTTAATTAGGAGGTGTTCCTGTCCAATCTGAGAGTGGGAGGAGCTATACCCAGCCATAGTGCTGCCATGGCCTATATCCGGGAAAAGAAAATATCGGTAAGTATGAATTAATCTTCTATTAAATGCAGGCATCCCAGTAAACACCAACACAACCTGCAAACACAAACATGACATGCAAAGACATCCCTGAACTCTAATTCTAAAATTATATACAAACACACCCTTCACTCAAACAACAATACTACACACAAATGTACATTCGCATTTAAAATCCAACACTACATTCAAACACACCACTGCGCGTAAATGTAAGCATAACATACAAACACACCCATGTATGAAAATGCTAAAATTATACCAACTCCAACTCTACACACAGAAGCACACCTGCTCCTACGTACTACAATCTGTTTACTATCTGTATGGACACATGACATTTTATTATGACAGACAACTATTTATTTAACAACACTAACACGTGCACACACCTTGACACATACACACCTTGACACACAGATACGCACACTGTCGCACAGTGTGCGTATTTACTAGTATATGCATGTAATGTAATAATGTAAAAAATGTTTCTCCCCCCTCCCTGCTTCATACCTGGTTCAGGGAGGGGGAGATTCCATCCCTGGTGGTCCAGTGGCTTTGTGGGGCCCCCGGCTCCCTATACTTGCAGAGGGGGCCCAGCAGACTGCAGGAGCACATTACAGCTTTTCCCTTTCTCTAACTCCCGCGAGCAACGCTCTGACGGCCACGGGTCTCGCAGGAGTTAGAGAGAGGGAAATGCTGTAATGTGCTTCTGCAGTCTGCTGGGCCCCCTCTACAAGTATAGGGAGCCGGGGGCCCGCGGCTCCACATATATATTGCGATAATCGTTATATATATGTGCAGAGAGGGAATGTGGGGCCCAGGACTGCCAAAGCAGTTTGGGCCCCCCAGGACTGCCGGGCCCATGACAACCGTCATGGTTGTCACCCCCTGATGGCGGCCCTGTTCCTGCATGTCATTTCTTTCTGTTACAAAGCTGATATTTTGAGTGTATTGGTATTGAGCTTAACTGAGGTGAAGGTGAAGAGTCACTCTTCTTCATATTATTAGTATTAGTATTGGTTATTATTTATATAGCGCCAGCTTATTCCGCAGCGCTTCACAATAAGAGGGCAATTTACCAAATGAGACAATAACAACATTTAACAGGAACAACAGGTAGTTGAGGACCCTGCTCAAACGAGCTTACAATCTAGAGGAGGTGGGGTATAAAAACACAAAAGGAAGGTTATTGAGAGAGACAGCAAATAGATGTGGTGGGAAAGTAGCAGAACTGGAGGTGAGAGTGGAGTGTGGCCCTTTATGAGAGAGCGAGAGGCAGGTTTGAGAGATAGAAGTTACTCTTGGAGGCCATAAGCATTTCTGAAAAGATGGGTTTTGAGGTACTTCTTAAAGGAACGAAGACTAGCGGAGAGTCTGAAAAGGTAAGGAGCAGCCCGTGAGAAGTCTTGCAGACATGAATTTGCAGTAAGAGTGCGAGCAGCAGACAGAAGAAGGTCACTAGTAGAGCAGAGAGACCGAGAGGGGGCATACCTATTGTGGCGAAAATAACCTCGCCACTTGTTCTTGGAGAGGCCTGCTTGCCAGCCTCTTGCCCTGTGACTATGGCCCCTGTGATATATTGCCATTTAAAAGCATTATTTGGGCATATTGGATTGTTTCTACCCCTTTAAATTCTATTGGAAAGGATTTGCGCTTTCTAAGTGGCACTTCAGAAACAGCCGAAGTGTCAAAGTAGTTTTAATTCAGTCGAACGAGTTCAACTGTGTTTTGTCGTTGAGTTCATGGAACTCAAATCGGACACGCGACGGCACGAACACCACTGAAACTTTACCTTCTCTGAACTTCAACTCTTCGACTGGAGTTGAATGCCGTTCGACAATTTGAACGGTACTTCAACACTGACATTTGCATGAACGGTTCCCGTTCTTCTATTTGAACTGAAATTAACATTGGAAATAGACCGGCATCACAGCCAAATTCTCTGGAACTGTTTTGGGCATGAAATCGTGCGGTCGGTTAAAAGCGACTTCTACAAAAATTTTTAACCCCTGCTCTGATCTGGGTGATTTTTGGATATATTGATCACCCAGATCAGGGCTATCCAGGGATATATGGGGATGTGTTATGTTTTGGGGTGTTTTCTAGACTTTGGGGAAAATGTGTGTTTTTCTGCCTGTGGATAATTAGGTTATTGTATTAGCTGCTTTAATTATATCCCAGGCAGAAGGGAGGGATTGGGTGCTGTATGTGGGAGTGTCGGTCATTATTACAGTGTTCTTATTGGTTTGTGTCCTTTGTGTGCCTGTGTTCCATCAGGTCCAGGGGGTGTGCCTCTGGCCTGAGGAATTGTATAAATTGTGAGTGCTTGCTTCCATTAAGCAGACCTGCTTTACCCCTTCATGAAGTTTTGGCTCATGTTTGGGGGATTGGAAAGCTACACTCTGGGGATTGCTATAATCACTATACTCCCCTGAGTATAATCACTAGCTCTTCTAAGAGCTAAAAAACAACCAACAATATTGTACCTTATACACCTTAATATATATGCAAAAGATACTTATCAAACGAAGATGAATACAGCCTCCCTCAGATCGCTTCCCAGCTAGCGATCAACTTGACAGCAAAATGTAGAAAAAACAACGAGGGAACCGGCTGATAATCTCTACAAAAGTAAATAGAGAAAATATAGTGTAATACAGTTTACAGTATAGACATTGTGCAAATTGAAATGCACTCACTGGATTTTGGACAAATTGAAGCTTGTAAGGTGCCTTCCCCGATAGTAGGGGGGGCTAGGGAAATCCCCTGGATATTTTCACTCCAACACAGGACTCCGGGTGAAGTTTGAAAAATTGGCTTTAATTCAATATTAAAATAAGTTTAAAAAAGAATAAAATAAATATAAATAAGGTCCTACGCGTTTCGTCCCTTTAACAAAATAGGGACTTCCTCAGGGACCACAATATTAAGAAACAATTTGATACAGTACAATCAAAAAACAGCCTAACAAATCCCCACCCGAAAAGTCCTTTAAATAGGGCTAATCCCTCATCTAAATTCAGTCACATGTTATCCTCAGACTCTCCTCATTGGTCCTCCATTAATAGGGTTCATCTGTTGCCGATCGCGGCTCCAAGTGTTCACAGCTGATTTCGGAATTGTTCAATAATCCTCCGACAGCTGCCGGCACGGAAGTGCCGTGCGTTCCAACTGCGTTCACTAAACCGGAAGTGGCATGCGTTCCAACCACGTTGACGGAACCGGAAGTAATATGCGTTCCAAACTCGTTGTTTTGCGTTCCATTTATAATCTGCAATATCTGGCCATAAAATACATGTAAATACTTCCACTCTTCCAATCAAAAGTCACTATTAGTGTATTAATCTTATAATTCATACAAGAAATACTATGCTATTCACCATATAAATTCAATAACTAAACATAATCCACTCTAATATACCACATGAATGTGATTTAATAATATCAATTAATCCCATATTTTTATGAAAATGTGATTTATATTCATCAGTAAATTTGTAATAAATGCCAATAAATTCATCAATGTGCTACTTTTTGTGTCAATCATTATTTATTATCCTAAAATTTTTTTTTTTTTTTTTTTCTCCCTTTCTTTCCTCATTCTTCCTTTCTCTCCTCTCACCTTTTATATATACATATGTAATGTATTACTTGGTTTAATACTGAATAGTGAATCTTTTTGTTTAATACTAAATAGTGAATTACAATCATAAAAAACACACTAAATCCACTTCAACATTTAAACCTCCTGGTTCCAATGTCTGTAATTTATGGATCCAGTAGGTCTCACGTTGTGATAATTTTTTAACTCTATCACCCCCTCTCCAATCTGTTGTTACCCTCTCAATACCAATGCACTTAAATTTTGTAAAAGAAAATAGTGAACAATGATTACAGTGAACTGGGATAGAGTGGGTGGCCAAGTTCTTTTTGATATTATTGATATGTTCCATAAACCGAACTTTTAAAAATCTCTTTGTTCTGCAAACATATTGTTTGCCGCACGGACACTGCAGTAAATAAACTACATAATCCGTGCGGCAATGTATCTCGGTCTTAATGTGGAAAACCTCCCCTGTTGTAAAACTAGAGAATTTATCCGTACGTTCTAAATTAACAGTGTGACAAGCTTTGCAAGAATTACAACCCCTAAAAGAATTATTACCCATTGACTTATGACTGTCCTCATGATGTTTTAAGGCATAACTGGGTGCCAAAATATTTTTAAAATTTTGGTTTTTTCTAAAAATAAGTTTAGGCCGATCTGGTAAAACAGAATTCAATACAGGATCCTGTTGGAGAATCGACCAATGTTTTTGTAAACTTCTCCTAATTTTAACATGATTGGTACAGTATTGAGTTCTAAAAGTAATTGTATTATCCTGATGAGATTTAACACTAGGTTTGTCCATAAGGTAATTACCCCTGTCGGATTGTAAAGCCATACGGATTTCCCTATCCAATGTATTCTTTTTATAGCCTCTTTCAATCAATTTATCCCTAATGTGGCCAGATTGTGTAATAAAGTCATTGACTTGAGAGCAATTCCTTCTCACCCTAGCGAATTGGCCCTTGGCTATTCCTCTAAGCCAAGGGCGGTGATGGCAGCTCTGCTGATGAACATATCCATTGCCATCACTGGGTTTGAAGAAACACTTAGTTTTTATGGAATCATTATCACATATTAAGGACAGATCCAAAAAACTGATTTCATTCTGATGCCATACAGAAGTGAATTTTAAATTATATTTATTCTGATTTAAATAGTTTTCAAAACATTGAAAAGTAGAAAATGACCCCTTCCAAATAATAATAACGTCATCGATATATCTCCGCCAGAGCACCAGGTTCTCCCTCCAGTCATGACCAGCCCAAATGGTAAGATCCTCCCATCTCCGCATATAGGTATTGGCATAACTGGGGGCGACCCTGGTGCCCATGGCGGTCCCCGTGATTTGTAAATAAAATTTATCATTAAAGAAAAAATAATTATGTTCTAAAATAAATTTAACTGAATGTAAGATAAACTCTTTGATATCCTGAGGTAAATGTTGGTCTTCAGTCATAAAGTGATTAATTGCTTCCAATCCCAATTTATGGCTGATTATAGTATAAAGGGATGACACATCCAATGTGGCCCAACTATAACTAGAATGCCATTCAATATTTTCCAATTCTTGTAGGAATGATTTTGTGTCTTTGATATAAGATAGGGATCCCTGAGCATACTTCTGTAGGTATGAATCTACAAAAGCTGAGAGGTTGGCGGACAAGGAATCTACTCCACTGATTATAGGACGTCCTGGGGGATTGAATAAACGTTTGTGAATTTTAGGAATAAAATAAAAAATTGGAATTCTCGGATTACTGCTGAATAAAAAATCATAATTTGCTTGTGAAATTGTATCATTAGATCTCGCTTCCTCTAATAAATTCTTTAGAGCCAAATTGAATTCCCTAGTTGGATCCCTTGTTAATATAATGTAAGTTTCATCATCACTTAGGATATTTGATGCTTCCTTTAAATAATAATTAGTAGACATAATTACTATACCCCCTCCCTTGTCTGCTTCCTTGATTATAATATCCTCTCTCTTCTTAAGTTGTTTTAGACATATATCTTCCTCTCTAGTTAAATTCCTATTATTCAAATTATGTTTATTAATCACTGTTTTAAACTCCCTATCCACTAATTTTTCAAAAATCTCTAAATATGGACCTCTGTTTTGTGTAGGATAAAAATGTGATTTAGGTCTAAATTTTCGATTTCTTAGTTCCTCCTCATTCATAATTGGAGTCATTGTCTGACTAGATTGTAACATAAAATGTCTCTTTAATGTTAATGACCTAATGTATTTTTTAAAATCTATATATAAATTAAACTCATTTGATGTTCTATTGGGTGCAAACTTCATACCCTTTGATAATAACTGTATCTCACTTTCCGACAGGGGTAAACCAGATATATTAAATATACCTTTCTCTCTTGCTTTTGCCTGCAAACTAACTTGGTTCTGTACTAAATCCTCTAATCCTCCATTCGTGTTCTCTTGTTTGGAGAATCTATTTGTAAAGGAGAGAACCGATTTTGATGTACCCAAGGAGTAGTCCTTGGGTGAAAATAATTTGTTATGGGTTTTTCTTTTGGACCTCGGGTTCTCCCCTGAAAATTTTCTTCCTTTTCATTATATTGCGAATTGAATCTACTATTATGTTCATCTTGTCTGGCTACTTGAGCGTAGGATCTAACTCCCCTTCTTTCAAAGGGACGTGTATTGGCATTTTCATTTTGAGATACTAATCGTTCTCTTGAAAGGGAGCGATTACCCCTTTTTTCAAGTGGACGTGTATTTCTATTGGGTTCTAATCGTTCTCTTGGAGGAGTACGTGTAATCCTTTTGGTATTCTCCTTTAAATAAGAATCACCTTTACTCCTCCTCCCATGATCATATGATATTGTTTTTTTCCTATAAGGGGAATGAGAAAAATGAGAACCTCTATAGAAATGGGGTTTTCTTCTCGATATCCTATTTAAGGTGGAAAAAGTACTGTTATTTTTATCTTCCTTGTCCCTTCTATATTTCCTACTTTTAGTCTCAGCAATTTTTTCATCCAGTTGTTTAACATTCTTTTGTAACAGATCATCTCTCTCTTTGTACTCAATACTTCCTAGATCAATCTGTACATCTGTATCTAATAATTCCAATTCTTCCTCAATTTTTTCTTTCATATTTTTTGAATATTTAATGATAAGTTGCATTAACTGAAATGAACAATTTGATAAAATTTCATCCCATTCGTTCATAAAATTTTCACTATCTAGACCAAAAGCAGGAGTTTTATCCAACCTTAGACCCCTAGGGATAAGTCCTTCCTTCAGATAGTTTTCTAGGAAGGCTATTTCCCACCATTTTTTTGTTTCGCCATATAATAATTTTTCTTTACATTTGAAATATTCATTTAATCCCCTAAGGGGTTGGGGTTTATCACGTTCTTGGAAAATTGCTTCAAATTTCCTTAAACGGTGTTTTTGCATATCAGACAAGAAATCTATGCTGGTAGCCATATCAAAAAAAACCCAAGGATATATGTGGATGACAAATGCTGGGATATGACAAACTAAAAAACAACCAACAATATTGTACCTTATACACCTTAATATATATGCAAAAGATACTTATCAAACGAAGATGAATACAGCCTCCCTCAGATCGCTTCCCAGCTAGCGATCAACTTGACAGCAAAATGTAGAAAAAAACAACGAGGGAACCGGCTGATAATCTCTACAAAAGTAAATAGAGAAAATATAGTGTAATACAGTTTACAGTATAGACATTGCGCAAATTGAAATGCACTCACTGGATTTTGGACAAATTGAAGCTTGTAAGGTGCCTTCCCCGATAGTAGGGGGGGCTAGGGAAATCCCCTGGATATTTTCACTCCAACACAGGACTCCGGGTGAAGTTTGAAAAATTGGCTTTAATTCAATATTAAAATAAGTTTAAAAAAGAATAAAATAAATATAAATAAGGTCCTACGCGTTTCGTCCCTTTAACAAAATAGGGACTTCCTCAGGGACCACAATATTAAGAAACAATTTGATACAGTACAATCAAAAAACAGCCTAACAAATCCCCACCCGAAAAGTCCTTTAAATAGGGCTAATCCCTCATCTAAATTCAGTCACATGTTATCCTCAGACTCTCCTCATTGGTCCTCCATTAATAGGGTTCATCTGTTGCCTTCTAAGAGCTGTTCCTGATTCGCTCTCTGGAGGAGGAGAGGTCTACCCACTGGGAGCTGGATCCTGGTCTTGTATTCAGGGTGGGTGAAGGACAGCGAGACCCCGGTGCAGCTGCATCGCTGGAAGTGGGGTCTGCAGTGCTTATGGTGTCTGGTGGAGTGCTTGGAGCCCATGGAAAGCACTAGGATCATCGATTGACGGAGGTACCCAGTCGGGGTGCTGGCGGTCCGTCACACCTATAAATCAGTGAAGAAATGTAAGAGAGGCTAGACGGCTTTATAGGTAAGGGTTAGTATTTTAAATTGACCTGTAGGGTACAGGAAGCCAGTGTAAGGATCGATAGAGAGGTGAGGTGAGAGAGGAGCGACAGTGGAGAAAGATCAGCCTGGCAGCAGCAATCATCACAGATTGTAGGGGGGCAGTACAGCTTCTGGGGAGACCAATTAGGAGGGAATTACAGTAATCCATGAAAGAGATTACTAGAGCATGAACAAGCAACTTGGCAGCATCTTGCGTAAGAAAGGGGCATTTGCGGGCAATGTTTTTAAGCTGGAATCGACAGGTATTAGCAACAGACTGGACATGATGCGCAAAGGTGAGGCCAGGATCAAAAATGACACCAAGCAGTGGCGTACTAAGGGGTGGGCGGGGGGGTGGTCCGCCCCATGTGCCACCAGTTAGGGGGGTGCCACGAGGTAGGGGGGTGCCTCCAGGGATGGCCAGGCTTTTGACTCTGTGAGCTGTGTGGCTGCACAGGGTGCCGGGAGCCACACAGCTCACACACACAGGGGCTGGGAACTCAGCAGTACAGAAGTACTGCACGGAGAATTGGGGGCAGAGCCAACTCGGCCGTGGAAGGCGGAGCCAAACCGGATGCGGGGGCGGAGCTATGGCCAGCCTGCATTTGCTGCCTTTCACTGCAGCACACTGAGGGGAAGCAGGAAGGAGTCCCTGCTTCCCCAACTCCAACACACCAGGGACTCACTGACTCCACTCCTCCACCAGTAAGTAAGAGAGAGACAGTGTGTGTGTGTTTGTGAGACTGCTTGTGACTCTCTGCCTGTGTGTGTGTGAATGTCTGCCTGTGACTATCTGTGACTGTGTGTGTTAATGTCTGCCTGTGGCTGCGTCTGTGACTGTCTGCCTGTGTGTGTAAATGTCTACCTGTGAATGTCTGCCTGTGACAGTTTACCTGGGACTGAGTGTGACTGTCTTCCCGTGACTGTGTGTGTGCCTGTGCCTGTATGTATGAATGTCTGCCTGTGATTGTCTACCTGGGACTGTCTACATGTCACTGAGTGTGTGTGACTGTGTGCTGCCTGTAACTATGTTACAGTCTGCCTGTAATTGTGTGTGACTGTCTGTCAGTAACTGTGTGTGTTACTGTCTACCTGCAGCTGTGCGTTTGACAGTGTGCAAGTGACTGTGTTTGGTACGGTGTGCATGTGGCTGTATTTGACAGTATATGCGTATAACTGTGTACATCTGACTGTATCTGTCTTCGCCCTGTAGTGAGTCGGCACATAACATCATCCAAGCATCAGCGTCATATTACAGGATGTGCAAGGGACGTGTGCATGAAGAGCACAGAGATCCCAGCAGCAACCACTGACTACCAGGGACTGAGGATCCACTCTAGACCTCCCAGAGCAAGGGAGGGAGGCTGGGTGGACCTCTTAATTATTAAATGTGTGCATGTATGTGATGTTTGCGTGTGTATCTAATTATGTGTGTTTGTAATTGTATGTGTGTATGTCTGTGTTTATGTATGTGGTTGTGTGTGTATCTCTGTAGTTAAGTGTGTTTGTGTGTGTATGTGTGTATATATATATATATATATATATATATATATATATATATATATATATATATATATATATATATATATATACACTTAACTACAGAGATACATACACAATCACAGACCCACACACACACACACACAATTACAAACACACATAATTAGATATACACACGCAAACATCACATACATACACACGTGTGTATGTATGTATGTATGTATGTATGTATAAATACATACATACACACACAATCACAGATATACACACAGACATACACCAATTGTGTTATTGTGTGTGTATATAAATGTGTATGTGTTTGGTACATAGCTCCCTTATTTGGTGTCCTTAAATATTGCAATCCCACATAAGGATAACAAATAAGGGCGTTATCTACTAAACAACTAAAATTAAGAAAAGTTTTTTTTTTTTTTTTAATTGATCTTTTAGCTGTTTAGTTGATAATTCTCTAAATTGGTGTCCTTATGTGATATTTCCATATTTAAAGATACCAAATTAGGGTGCTGTTTAGCAGATAGCTCCTTTATCCTTATTTGGTGTCCTTAAATATGGCAATCCCACATAAGGATAGCAAATAAGGGAGTTATCTGATAAACAAAGATCGAAGTTAAAGGACCACTATAGTGCCAGGAAAAGATACTCGTTTTCCTGGCACTATAGTGCCCTGAGGGTGCCTCCACCCTCAGGGTCCCCCTCCTGCCGTGCGGGATAGAGAGGAAAGGGTTAACTTTTTTTTCCAGCGCCGGGCAGGGAGCTCTCCTCCTCCTCCTCTCCTCCCTCTTCGGCTGAATGCACATGCGCGGCAGGAGCTGCACGCGCATTCAGCCAGTCCATAGGAAAGCATTCACAATGCTTCCCTATGGACGCTGGCGTCTTCTCACTGTGAAAATCACAGCGAGAAGCACGCAAGCGCCTCTAGCGGCTGTCAAGAGACAGCCACTGGAGGCTGCATTAACCCATAGGTAAACATAGCAGTTTCTCTGAAACTATGTTTCTAAAAAAAAAAAAAAAAAAAGTTAACCCTAGCTGGACCTGGCACCCAGACCACTTAATTAAGCTGAAGTGGTCTGGGTGCCTATAGTAGTCCTTTAAGATTTGTCAGCTAGCCCACGAACAAGAAATCTGGGTGGCTAATGTGAATTATATGCAAATTTGTTGACTGATGCCAATGTGCACTGCATGCTGGCATCAGGCAGCCAATGGCAGCACATTACCCCATCCCCTAGTGAAAAGTTTTAGTGCCCCGCCAATTTGGATTGTGGTATCTTATGTGCCCACCCCCTATATATTGTTCCTATGTGTCTTTGTATCTGCATGTGTGTATTTAGGTGTGTGTATGTGTATATGTGCATTCATCTCAGAATCTCGCCAACACTACACACAAATACACCCTTGCATTTCAATGTCAACACTACAAACACCATTATATATAACCACTGCCTTCAAAAACCACACTACATAAAAATGCATGCCTGCATTCAAACGCCAACACCACATACAGACACACATCCTACATTCACTCAAACATACTCCATACAAAAACATGCTTACATTTAAAAGCATAAACACTGCTTAGTGCTAAATACATTTTTTTTTTTTTTTAAATTGTGGTTGGTTTTTACATTTTAAAGGTGGAGAGGGGGTGCCAAAAATAAGACCCGCCCCGGGTGCCAAATGCTCTAGGTACGCCCCTGACACCAAGACCGCAAGCTTGAAAGGATGGGGTGAGGCAACCTGCAGGGAGAGTGAAGGAGGAGGCTCAGTGTTATGAGGAGGAAAAATAAGAAACTGAGTTTTAGAGAGATTGAGTTTCAGAAAGTGGGAGGACATCCAATCAGAGATTGAAGAGAGGCAATTGGTGACACGTTGTAGGACAGCAGGGGAGAGGTCAGGGAAGGAGAGGTATATCTGGGTGTCATCGGCGTACAGGTGGTAGTGGAATCCATTTGAATTAAGTTTGCCAAGAGAGGCAGTATAGAGAGAGAGAACAAAAGGGGACCAAGAACTGAACCTTGAGGGACTCCGACTGAGACAGGAGGAGGAGAGGAGGTGTCGTTGGGAAAAAAAGACACTGAAGAAGCGTTGGGAGAGATAGGAGGAGAACCATGAGAGGGCTGTGTCACCAAGAGATTGAAGAGTTAGAAGGAGGCAATAAACAACAGTGTCAAAGGCAGAAGAGAGGTCAAGAAGAATTAGTATGGAGTAGTGGCCTTTGGATTTAGCTGCGATTAGGTCATTTATAACTTTAATAAGAGCAGTCTCAGTAGAGTAGAGGGGGTGAAAGCCAGATTGAAGAGGATAGAGGAGGGAGTTGGAATTTAGGAAGGGAGTCATATGAGTAAAGACAAGTCTTTCTAGAAGTTTTGAGGAAAAAGGAAGCAGGGATATGGGACGATAGTTGGAAGGGGAAGACGGGTCTAGGGATGGCTTTTTTAGGATGGGTACAACAGTAGCATGCTTAAGGGGAGCAGGGACAACACCCTATGAAAGAGAGCAGTCTAGGATGTATGTTAAGGATAGTGCAAGACAAGGGGAGAGAGATCTGATAAAGTGGGAAGGTACTGGATCAAGCAGACAAGTGGTGGGACAAGAGGAGAAGCAAAGCCACCTCCTGTTCTGTAGCTGGGGAGAAGGCCTGTAGGGTAGGGTAGGGAAGGTACGGTCGATGTGTGGTTGCGATAAGTAGGAGAGAATTATTTCCTTAACTGTTCAATCTTGTTGCTAAAGTAACATACAAGGCTATCTGCCAAAAGGTCAGTTTGAAGGGTGTCTTCAGGTGGGCGAAGGAGAGAGTTGAAGGTATTAAAGAGACGCCTGAGATTGCATGAGCATGAACTAACGAGATGAAAACTAGGATTGTTTAGCAAGGGGGAGGGCTGTGCTATATGACGACAAAATTAATTTATAATGGAGGAAGTCTGACAAGGTGTGACTGAATGGGAGCATTTCTATAGGTAGTGTGTTGACTTAGCGTGCCACGGTTGGAGGCACTCCCTCCTTGAGGTGCGTGCTTGAATCGGGGCTCCAGCGTCTAGGGCAGAGGTGAGGGTAGCGTTATATGAGGAGACAGCCAGAGAAGGACAGGAGAGGGTAGGGGTGGATGAGAGTTCAGAATGGATTACAGTTGATTGCTGCTGGATATCAAGAGAATTCAAATTCCTCCCAAGTTGAGGGGGATTAGGTTGAGGATATTGGGTGTGGGGGCACTCAAGAATAAATTATAGGAGGTGGTGGTCTGATAGTGGAAATGGAGTATTACAGAGATTGGAGTTCCAGGGGGAGAGAACTCAAGAGCAGATTTCCTCAGTCGCCATACTTTAGATCCCATGGAATGTAGTTACACCCTCAACTTTTTCCCACCTAACTCAGTGTTGGGGCATGCCAGAAGTAGACCTCATGGCAACAGCAGCCAATACTCCGCTCCAGACATTCTACACCCTCAAATCTTTCCCACCCAGCTCAGTGTTGGGGCATGCCAGAAGTAGACCTCATGGCAACAGCAGCCAGTACTCCGCTCCAGACATTCTTCTCCAGACCTTTCCATCTCCGAGCTTTAACGATGGATGTCTTATCCAACCCTTGACCATTTAATCTAGTGTATGTTTTTCCTTCATTTTGAAAATGCTAAAGAAAATCAAACAGGAATGACTTCAGGCTATAGCAGTCATTCCTTTATGACCCTGCAATTGAGCCTCCATGGAAACTCCCCAAGTCTCTTAGGGCACATCAATACATCCCCCAACCAATTCAGGGCACATCAATACATCCCCCAACCAATCTTTATTTGAGGACATGGAGATTGAATGAAGGAATCTCATTTCATAAGTTTTTTTTTCTCAAGGGGGTGATTGACACTTTATTACAATCTAGAAGAAAATCTACTTCATTCCACATATTATGGTATCTGGATGGAGTAGGACCGCATACTTTTTATACTGCACTCTACCTTATTTGGGACTTACTGCACCATTAGTTGTTATTTTTCTTTTTCATATGAACCACTAAGACGTACCCATATAACATTGAGGAATACATCTACTATCAAAAACTGTATCCTCCTCCACAAAGAACCCCTTGGTGTTGAATTTATCCACCATAAAGACATTCTATGCCTGGACTTCTGATTCTGAACGTATACATTTTCTTTATCCTTTAGCTTGGTGTATTGCTGTATATTAGATTCATTATTATCCCATTTGTTTTTAGTGGCGCTACCTTCCTTCTATCTGTTTTTACTCCTTATGCTTTAGGGCCCAGGAGGGAGCCCTATTATTTAGGTGTGCTGCCACCTCCATATCTATCTTCTTCTGTGTGCTGTTTAGAGAGAGAGCGCTGATCCTTTCTTTTTGTATTTGATTTCCCAATTCCATACCTATGGTAATACTGACAAAACCTAGACCAAAGCCTGGGAACCCCTGAGACAAAAGAACCATGTCTCATATATTACTGAGTAAATCTACATTTTTTTTGTGTGATGGTAATGGAACAATAAAGTGTCCTTATATTATAGACTTGACCAGCTAAGGTTTCCTACTGAATTGGTTGAACGTCACTGAAGCTCTAAAGATTGTTTTTATGAAATTTGTTTTCTCTGGGCCTTGTCTTTGACTGTTCAGACATTAGTCCCGGCAGTTCTATGAAGTCAAGCATACCCAGGATGTCACTTTATATTGGGATTATTTGTTAACTTTTTATTCTGCCTCTCAGAGCAAAGTAAGTGATGTTTTCATTGATAACCTTTCCAACAAGTTATATTACATTTGACGGTAAGTAAAACATTCTTAATTATTATTTTTCTTATTCTGGGTCAGTAAAATGGGCATTTTTATTGGCAAGATTGAACGTGTATTGTTTTTCTTCTTCCACAACGAATATGTGATCAACAGTACAAGGATAATTAAACAATTAAAACTGCTGCAATAATAACATGTAAAAGTGAGCCACACCATCCTTTGAAACAGATCATTGTTTTAACAAAAATAGCTATTTCAGAGTTGTATGGGATATTAGGGAAAATACATGGGTTTATTTTGGTCTTACCCTTTTATACTTCAGAAGTATGTGAGAAAAATATTTAATATTTGCCAATAATAAAAGCCAATAACATTAAATTACACTATTGGTTTGCTGTGCTATAGCCTTTTCTCAAAGCAGTGGGATGAGTCTAGATAGTATTTATTCAAAATACAAACAAACTGTATTTAATTGATTCCATACTAATTTGCCATAAAGAAGTTCAGCAAACGATGAAGGAGACAGCAGGTCAGTCACACATTTTTTGATAAATTACTGAAGACATTTGATTTAGTTGTTACGGAGTTTTTTTATTTTTAAAATGCACGTTGCCAAGTCTAACATTCACAAATCTACATTTAGTTAACAGATATACCACCTAGTTGTGGTAATATCCCAATGCACGATCATGTGGTTTAAGATTCCCAGCATTGCTCTGGAAACATGGCTGCCCTTCTTTCTTGGAATGTTTTACAAAGTTCTTCATCATACGTGTCAAGGCTACTGTCATATTTAAATATTCCCTAGATTAAAAAGAAAAAAAGTCAGGAATGTGTTTTTGCTTTTTTAATATTCTAAAAATGTGTCTCTATAATATGTAAATGTGTCAAGCATTATTCTTCTAAAGACTGCTCTGAAGCATTGTCTAACTTCTGCATGAGTTCTAAACCTGATACTGCTCTAGACAGTATCTTTAGGGATCTAAAACAGACTGTATAGACTTTGACTGGAAACTCATTTAAACAGGGCCATCATCATCTCTTGCTCCTGTATGCCAGACTTCTTTTATCTAAATGACTTGCCTATTTTTTTTTTGTTTACCCATTGTACAGCTTGGCAAAATATGCCAAAGCTAAATAAAGGTAAATGTTTCTATACTTACTGGAGCTAATCTATAGATTGGATTAAACATGCCTAGACCCATGCCAGTAGAGGTACGGGCATACACCTCTTCTGCATGACATTCGGTATTGAGTATGACTTTATTTTTACTTTCATATTTTACTCCAAAAATCTCCAATACAGTGTTCAGTTATTTAAAATCTATATATTCCTGACAATTTACACTTTACTGAATAACCCTGTACATGCAAAACAGGAACGTTAATGTAAGGTTGATATTATACAAACATGCAAGTGTAGGTGATGCAAGTGCATCCTAAATGTTAATACCAGTTAACCTACCTTCAGGGCACTCACATCTGCCTTAGTTTGCTTTTTAACTCTGTCTACAGCTATTACATACTATTTAACCATAGGTTGTGATGCACCAGTAAAATAAAAAGTGAATATTTTACCAATATTTAAAGAAGGAAGTACACAAGAAATAAAACAAAGTTCGGAAGATAATTACTAAAATGAAAGTTATTGCCAAATATTTTGCTAATAACTTTAGCCAGCACTCAAACAGCATTTTGATGCTGCATGTAAAATACAGACAAAGATTGCAACACTGGACTTATATATTCTTTTTATTTTTAACAACAAACTGTTCTTGGGGGTTAAAAAGCTGTTGGATTTGCCAATTTCTGATTTTGGAATAAAGCCTTTTATGGTATGTATAATAAGTGTGATGCTGTGGTAACTGAATCATTTGATTTTTGTTAATACAGAGAGATGAAAATCACTACAGCCAGTAAACATTACAAAGCATTACATGTTTCACATAGTAAATTGTTTGAAACTAACATTATAAAAAAATGTTACTACTTCTGTAATGATAGTGGGAAGAGCAGTTTTATATATTTTAAATGAAGTTGTCTGAGAGATACAGCAAGGATATCCAACCTTCAGTATGAATTGTGGTATCTATACATTAAACACCATCTCTTGGTGCAAATGCTGGACAGAGGTTGGCTAGTAGACAGATACAGGAAGTGTAGATCAAGCAGACACCACTGAGCTAGAGGATACCATATTTGGTGGCACAAATGAATTGGTGAAATTCTTACCAGTGGTAAATATCCGAACAACGTAGCAGCATGCTGTTTGAGAAGCTTCTGCCTCTCCTCCTCAACAATGGCACGACGTAAAGCTTCTCTTCTTTCTTCCTCATGCATGTCTTGAAGTTCCTGCTCCTGCACATTATAAATGAGACTTGGCATGTTTTTCTACTCTATTACATGAAAATTCAAATCTAATTTCTTGACATGTGCGATAGGGATTTAATGTCTGTTTTTTCTGTGTTGCATTTATACAAGATTTTCAGATTGATATATCAATATGCTATGTAATATATCTACTGGTTAGAATAGAAAATGAAAGAGGGATGTAAGCATGCATGGGTAACAGTGAAAAATCAGTAGAAACCTTACAGGAACACTATACATGCCGCTATAACGGTTATGGTTCTAGCACAGGGCTTCTCAACCCATGGTAAGCATACCTCTAGGGTTACAATCCTGTTCCCCCATGGGTATGCAAAAAGAAAATCGGTAATGGCGGTTCTGCTACCTGTGCAGCCGCACTGCACAGGTTGGGAACTGCAGGTCTATCGGCTGGCCCATGCACTTAGGACCCCGCAAAAGACATGTTCCGTGAGGAACCCGGTTGTGCGATGCGGCTCTTTAATGGCATGACCATGCCCCTTCTAAACCACATGGAGAACTGGGAGAAAGTGAGAGCCAGTCATTTCCTTCCAACTAACAAAAAGTGAGAGACACCAAGAGGGGACGGACTGGCCATGCAAGCCTCCTAACTCCCAACAGGAAACTGGAGGATGGCTAAATATTTTGACCTATATGCGTGTTTTGGGTCTGTAACTCTATGTACGTAGTGTTTGTATCTGTATATATGTGTGTGTATCTGTAAATCTCACTGTACATGCGTGTGTGTATTTGTGTGTATATCTATGTCTGTGCATCTGTGTTTTATTGTATCTGTGTATCTGCTTGAGTGTCAGTGTTTTTATCTGTGTGTTTATTTATCTGCATGTGTGTCAGTAGGTTTATCTGCATATTTACCAGTGTGTGTATGTATGTGTATCTGCATGGTGTCGGTGTTTGTATCTTTGTGTCTGTACTTGTATTAATAGCAATATATCCAGTAAAACAAAAGAAGCAAATAAAACAAGAAATAATGCTGTAGACAGTTTCCCTTTTTCTGTCCAAAAACAGTTGGATCAGAACCCGGGAAAGTGTGGCCAGGATGGTAGTACCAGCTCCACCGAATGGGCTTGAACCCTTAAATTATTAATGAAAACACGAAGAGCAAATACAGGAGAGCAGTCCTCAAGTATGAGAACACTCAAAGCTAATATAGGTGCTAAAGAACACAAAAATAGTTTACACCGAAAAATACCTAATTAACTTGCTTAGAGAAAATAGGTGTGAATCAGAGGAAAATATTCAACTCCGTAGTAGTCATGCTAACCTATGTATCCATCAACAAGTAAATCTTTATTAACCTTCTATCTAAAAAGGATACAATATTTGCAATTGTAACCAAATGGTAATGTTAGTGGATGACATTCCCCAGACAGTTCAAGAAAGCTTACAAATGAACAAATCGTTTCAATGTAGATAACTTAAAGGATAATGCAGACTGCTGTCCGAATGTAGTGTAAGCCTTCATGTTTGACACAGAGGGTTATTCACTCAAAATGTCATTACCGCGTTTCCCTCTGAAGCAGACTGTTTAGCGAAATACAGGATGTCCTATTGACATCAAAAGTAATACTATTGCAAAAATTGCAATTCTTAAACTCCAGTGGATTTGCCTTAATTTGTAGTGTATAGACAGGAATTTTGTTGGATAGTTACAGTAGATTAAGTCCTGGTATATTCTATACAGACCCTGGGAGATAGTGCGCCGAGGAGAACAACAGAAAAGGGGAATCCCTATAGGCCAATATCTACGCCTGAGGCATAACTGTTCTGATATTGAAGACTTTAAAATAAAAGCAAAAGAATTACGTCTAATGTTTAGGTCTAAGGGATACCCTAACAAGTGTTTGAAGAGGGCTTATCATAGAGCTCTCCTAACTGAAAGAGAAAGTCTGTTAAGAGAAAATACAGCTTCCACCTCATCAACAAAAGAAGCTGATCAGAAACAGCTCAGATGTGTTGCAACTTTTGACGCTGGCTGGGATCAAGTTAAAACAATCATGAACCGCTTCTGGCTCCTATTAAAACAGGACGAACAACTAAAAGATGTTATACCATCGCACGCATCCTTAGTAGCCACGAGAGGCAGGAACTTGAGGGACACCTTAGTACAGTCATTTCCAACCAAACAAATCACTGACACACTGGCTGTCTGATAAAATGAAGGGCACCTATAAATGTGGAAGGTGT
Source organism: Pelobates cultripes (assembly GCA_933207985.1). NCBI lineage: Eukaryota > Metazoa > Chordata > Amphibia > Anura > Pelobatidae > Pelobates > Pelobates cultripes. The sequence continues at coordinate 67,678,900 of OW240914.1, read as the reverse complement.
TATGTCTGCAGTTATATCTGCAGGAACTCCAAGACCTTCAAAAACAGTACTCATACTGAGAATTTTAAAGCTCTGTAATTCTTTAATTGTAACTCCAAAGGGGTAGTTTACTTAATCACCTGCCAATGCAACCTGATGTATGTAGGGAAGACTTTTTGTCCCTTCAACCCCTTAATAACACATGACATGTGTGACATGTCATGATTCCCTTTTATTCCAGAAGTTTGGTCCTTAAGGGGTTAAAAGACGAATTCTTGAACATGTTAACTCTGTTAAGACCACAATGAATATGGAGACCTCGGTTTCTACACAAGTTAAAAATGTTCATAATGGGGACCCCACAGTTCTCAAGTTCCAGGGCATCGAAATAATTAAACCAGATCAGAGGAAAGGCAACTAGGATCAACGTCTGAGAAGATGGGAATGTTACTGGATTTACCACCTTAAAACACTGTTTTTCATACTCTCCATTTATCTAAAGATCTCTACGCAATAATCCAACACTTGTACATATCTAAGCACATATACCTTGTTTTTATTTTTTCGAGCATAGAACAAGCATCATGGAAAGGAGAGACAGCGCTAATTAATAAACAGGCAGCAACCTTAAAAAGGGAAACCCTCCAAGCCCTTTTAAAACAAGACAGTAAAAACAATAATAAAAGGCTGCGCCAATAAGAGAGTAAAAATAGAGTGACTAAGAAAAAATGTCCAACGTAATAGATAAAAATAAAAAATAAAAGTTCAACTTAAGTGTCCTTGCGGATAGTCTTTATAGTAAGTGTTGCAGCAGTGAAGTCTTCATAAGCTGTATAGGTTCCACTCATATAAAAGACAAAAGGGGAGAGAGAAGGACGACCAGTAGTGCAGTATTGTATAATTCCAAAAGTGACGTATGGAAAGATAATATTAAACAACTCACATTTAATAGAGCTTATGTCCAGCTCTAGGATAGAAGCGCATACAGCGGTATAATCCCCGCTTGTGGGATATGCTGTGGGTTTCTCTCCGTCAGTGGTGTCCAATTCTCAAACAAGGAAAAAGAGAGACAACCGATAGTGCTCACTATTTAAGTAGTCTTAATATAAGTAGATGAAAACGTACTTACAAATGAGGAGCAGACCAACTGCTCTTGTGTATCAGCATAGGTGGATTAATCCCCACCTTTAGGATTTCTTGGAGTGCAGGAGACTTCCGAAGTCAGTGTTGGTATATAGTAGTAAAATGCTAAAAATATACTAAAATATACTAAAAAGCCAGGTATAAAAAGAGTAATGTGTATATAAAACTATAAAAAAGAATAGTTGGCACAAATAAATTACCAAAAATTGCTTTAATATTACAATACACAGTATAAAATATCCATAACGCGTTTCGTCAACAGACTTTATCAAATGGAATAGCAAACATTACCTGGCTAGTTGTATTATATAGGAGTTTAAATTTGGCGCCAAAAATGGTCCATCCAATCAAAATTAAGTTACATTTGGTAATAACAATCCACCACCTCCTAAATATCACAATTTTACCACACGCAAATCTCACTACCAATCTCCATCTATGATGAGATCCACTAAAACCTCAGCTCAATACCATCATGCCGCTTCAAAAGCACCATATCAAACTACCTATCAACACCCGTCATATAAACAAAAGAAATCTTTTCACTATGCTCATAATCCTGTAACACAATCCCCCAAATATCACTATTCTTCTGGTCCTAAATTCTCACCCAAACCACAAAGATCACGATACACTAACAATTACCATGAATATTCAAACTATTCAAAATCACCTCCTATTCCTAATCACCCCAACAGATATCAATTGTTGTCAATAGACTCTGATTTTGACAACGAGGACCATTTTTTAGAAATACGCACTCATCCATCCACACTAGTTCAGACACCACATCCGTCACGCTCCCAAAAACGAATTTTAAGTTTAGAGGAAGACGAAGTGGAAGACGGGAACAAAAGGGAAAGACTAGAAAGACAATAATATCCCCCCAAAACTCCTGTAGTGGTATTTTTAACCTTTCTCAAAAAGTTTTATCTGCTGCTCAATTGTCAGTTCTTAGCAAAGGTCTCAAATTCGCTCCTACCTCCTCTTTTAATCCATTTCAGGCTTTCCTTGACGTAAATAAATTTGTCAGAAAAGCTACATTAAAAAGATTTTTCAATAATAAAACAGATGTACCACCAACTCCCACCCCCTCTCCACAAGATCATGGTTTTATCAATACACACCTAAGAGAAAAATCAAAGTTTTATCCATCACACTATAAATCTGCCCCTCTTATTTTATTTGAAAAATTTGTCCAAAAAGATCTGGAAAAAATCAAATATAATAAATATGATGCAAATAACCTAACAAACGCTGAGAGGAAGGCAATTAAAGAACTTCAAGAAGATAAAGATATCGTTATAAAATCAGCCGACAAAGGTGGAGGAGTAGTTATTCAATCTAGTGAAATGTATATTAAAGAAGCTTTAAGACAACTAGATGATAAAAATGTATACGAAAAACTCCCATCTGATCCTACAAATAATATCCAAATTACATTATCTACTTTTTTAAATAAAGGGTCTAATTTAAACATTTTAAACAAACAAGAATTTCATTTTTTAAACAAAGAATTTCCTATTACTCCTGTTATTTATTTCCTTCCCAAAATTCATAAAGATGAAAAGCAACCCCCAGGAAGACCTATTGTCTCAGGAATAGGGTCTCTTCTATGCAACCTTTCTCAATACATCGATACCCTTCTCCAGCCTTCAGTAAAATTAATGAAATCTTACTTGAAAGACTCAATGTCACTTTTAAATTTTTTAAACAAATTTAGCTGGAAACCTAATTTTATACTAGTTACATGTGACGTTCAGTCACTTTACACAATCATCCCGCATGATATTGGATGTCAGGCCATAAAAAGGACCCTTACTCTAGAAGACAATATTCCTTCCATCCAGATCGATTTTATAATAGAAGGTATTAATATAATTTTAAAAAATAATTATTTCTGGTTTTTAGATTCATTTTATCTCCAAAAGAGGGGCACCGCTATGGGTACTAGGTTTGCCCCAAGCTACGCTAATCTGTTCATGGCAGACTGGGAATCCGAAGCTATCTGGGGCAACCATGCTTGGCGGGCAAACCTGGTCTCATATTTTAGATACATAGATGATCTTTTTTTTATTTGGGAAGGACCAGAAGATGACCTAATTGTTTTTATAAATTATCTTAATATTAATGATAGGGGCATTATTCTAACACATGAATATAGCAAAGAATCTATTAATTTTTTGGACCTTAATATTTTTATTAAAGAAGGCCAACTCCACACAAAAACTTTTTTCAAAAAGGTGTGTGTTAATACAGCCATCGACAAAACTAGTTGTCACTACAAGCCTTGGCTTGAGAGTGCTCCAAAGAGCCAGTTCCTACGTCTCCGTAGGAACTGTTCAGAAATAACAGATTTTAATGAACAAGCTAATATCCTAAAAAATAAATTTATGGAAAAAAGATATTTAGAATCAGAGCTCAATAACACAATCAATACAGTTAAACAAAAAGAACGAAAAGATCTCCTGACTTATAAGAATAAAGAAAAGGATGAATCAATATCTCTTCCTATTATTTTTAACTTCAATAGCAAAAGTAATAATGTCAAAAAAATTATAAAAAAACATTGGCATATACTTAAAGAAGACGATATTTTAAACTCAATTTTACCTAACCAACCAAATATCGTGTTTAGAGGGGCACCAAATTTTAAATCCATTTTAACCACCAATTTTACTCGAGAATCGCCAGTTAGGGGTTTCTCTTTCTTCCCACAAACAAAAGGCTTTTATAAATGCAAACAATGCATAGTGTGTAGAACCACAGATCCATCTACCCCATCTAAAATTACTCAGTTTATGTCCAATAAGACCAAAAAAATGTATAATATTTATGATTTTATCGGCTGCAATACTAAAAATGTTATTTATCTGCTCGAATGCCCATGTGGTCTCCAATATGTGGGGATGACCACAAGGTGCTTAAAAACAAGATTGAGCGAACATTGCAGAAATATCAAAAATGGATACTTAAATCATACAGTATCCAAACATTTTATTATGCATAACAAAGATCCCAAACTTCTAAAATGTATTGGTATAAAAAAATGTTCTACCCCCTGGCGAGGAGGAGACATAAAAAAACTACTTGGGAAAATAGAAATGGAATGGGTGTATAACCTTAAGACCCTTATACCCCATGGCCTTAATGCAGACTTTGACCTATACAATTTTTTGTAACACAAAAGTATTTTACATGTCTGTTTTACACCAATGCCTTTTACCTTGCTCAAACTGTATTTTTATTTATGATTTTCTGCATTTACAAAATTGTTTTATTATTTCTTAATTTATTTTATTTATATTTCATATACATGTGCCCCTTTATTATATGGCCCCACCAATTATATGTCCCTTTTAATTTTGCCATCTCTTTCTTATATAGAGCTCCCTTTTTGGGAACTTTTGTTTTCATGTCCCTTTAATTTGATCGAGCTTATCTTCAGCCGACTACATTTCCCACTAAGCATAGCGGCATTTTGTCCGAATACCGGAAGTGCCGTAAGTCACGTGCTTTATTTCATTTGCTGAATTTATGCTTTTAACACTTTCATTTTTACTAGCAGAGTGTCTAATGTATTTTAGTTTTTGCCCTCTCTGTGGGCTTTTGCTTCTATGTCCCCCAATATTTGGCAGCACCTATATTACACTCCTAGCCGCCATTCGCGGCTTACCAACTACATCTCCCATAAAGCATAGCGGCATATAGTCCGAAAACCGGAAGTGCCGCGCGTCACGTGCGCATTTTCAATCATTTAATTTATGCTTTTAAAACCTTCGTTTTGGTCATCAAAGTCAATTATGAGTGTTCTTAGACCCTATACTTTGGTTTTATTGCTGTATTTTAAAGTTTTTATACTACCAAATGTAACTTAATTTTGATTGGATGGACCATTTTTGGCGCCAAATTTAAACTCCTATATAATACAACTAGCCAGGTAATGTTTGCTATTCCATTTGATAAAGTCTGTTGACGAAACGCGTTATGGATATTTTATACTGTGTATTGTAATATTAAAGCAATTTTTGGTAATTTATTTGTGCCAACTATTCTTTTTTATAGTTTTATATACACATTACTCTTTTTATACCTGGCTTTTTAGTATATTTTAGTATATTTTTAGCATTTTACTACTATATACCAACACTGACTTCGGAAGTCTCCTGCACTCCAAGAAATCCTAAAGGTGGGGATTAATCCACCTATGCTGATACACAAGAGCAGTTGGTCTGCTCCTCATTTGTAAGTACGTTTTCATCTACTTATATTAAGACTACTTAAATAGTGAGCACTATCGGTTGTCTCTCTTTTTCCTTGTTTGAGAATTGGACACCACTGACGGAGAAAAACCCACAGCATATCCCACAAGCGGGGATTATACCGCTGTATGCGCTTCTATCCTAGAGCTGGACATAAGCTCTATTAAATGTGAGTTGTTTAATATTATCTTTCCATACGTCACTTTTGGAATTATACAATACTGCACTACTGGTCGTCCTTCTCTCTCCCCTTTTGTCTTTTATATGAGTGGAACCTATACAGCTTATGAAGACTTCACTGCTGCAACACTTACTATAAAGACTATCCGCAAGGACACTTAAGTTGAACTTTTATTTTTTATTTTTATCTATTACGTTGGACATTTTTTCTTAGTCACTCTATTTTTACTCTCTTATTGGCGCAGCCTTTTATTATTGTTTTTACTATAGAACAAGCATCACCTTTTTTTTTTATTAGTCTGCACCCAAAGATAAAACCACCTCCTAACCCCCTTCACATAAAAAAGAAAAAAGAATGACCATATACGAATCATAATATTCAATATTTAAGAGCCTTGGGTATCATTAAACTGATGAATTTACAATATGTGTAATAAGACATACAGGCACAGTGACTCCACTACTTGGGGATTCATTAGCATACATACAGTGCAAAGGAATCTATCCAGCACTGTGTAGCAATTTTCCCCACAATTTAAAGCCAGAGTATTAACATTATATGTCCCAAGGCAATATAACATTGCAATATCGGGATGTCTAACACGGAGGTATAGTCCCATCAATCATATGACGTTAGAGGACTAAACTCTACCCTAAGCTTCCCCCACGTGGACGTTAATCTTGGCGCCATAAATGACGCAAAGGGCATGAATTCTGATTGGTCTGTACACATTTAAATATCCTGGGCTTTTGGAGGAATGGTTTATCCCCTGACGAAGGAGTAACTTAAAACTCCGAAAAGCGCGTCAGGTTAACTTATTTGTTTTCACCTGAGCACGCCATTATGTACACTTAGGGTATTTAGACCTGCTCTCTTTAGTTCTATTAGCTTGACAATGCTGTCTTTAACTTGGAGGCTTATATTTTGGTGCGATTGAAGCATGAATGTTAATACGCTTAACTCAGTGATAGCCATAGTATAGAACACCCACGAATGTGTTACTAGGAGAGTTAGGGAACTAGTACAGCGGTCTTTTTATTTTTTTTACTTTATATTTGAATGCTGCTCATGTTCTCCTTGGCGCACTATCTCCCAGGGTCTATATAGAATATACCAGGACTTAATCTACTGTAACTATCCAACATAATTCCTGTCTGTACACTACGAATTAAGGCAAATCCACTGGAGTTTAATTTTTTTTATTCCACATATCTTCGAGTATATCCACTACCATAAGGACTACGTGCAGAGCCTGTACTACACTAGATCCTTAGGCAGGGATCATTCCGCCCAAGCATTTAAGTTGGAGCTGCACACTTTGATGCACTATTAGTTTCCATTATCTCTCTTCTTATCATTGCATCAGTTTCCGCTATCTCTCTTCCTATCATCGCATATATCTTCTAAGGACATCTCAGACGCTACATCTATCCTTTTGTTTTATACAGATTATTAAAATACACATTAGTTAATTTAGCACTGGCACTATTTAATTTGTGTCCCATGTTGGAATTAGTGGAGGACCCACCAATATTGGGGTAATATGAAGTAGTTGTGGGGTTAACATTACATGGCCATATCGTGGAACTGAATTTAAAACTGTATTTTTATGTGTGCACTGTTTCTTAAGCTGTATTATGTATGCATTTTGGTCACTACGACAGCAACATTCCTGCAAAATGCAAGTTCTCGGTGTGCCCCCAATTCCCTTTTTGTCATTACTTTATCTGTATGTGTTTCAGTGTGGGTATCTGTATGTCTGTATTTGTGTGGTTCATAGTTTGTATCTGTGTGTCTGTATCAATCTGTCAGTGTTTCTGCATGGTATTTGTATGTCTGTATTTGTGTGTGTGTCATAGTTTGTGTCTGTATCTGTGTGTCAGTGTATCTGCATGTGTGCCAGTGTGGGTATCTGTATGTCTGTGTATCTACATATGTGTGTTTACATTGATATACATACACACTTAGGGCAGAAGAGAAGCAGGGAGAGATTGGGGTAGAGGAGGGGCAGAGGTAGGGAGAGACTCAGGCAGAGATAAATGTATACCTTTGAAATAACAGCAACCATATTAATTAAATTTCGCTAATATGAGGACTACAATTTTTTGAAATAAGCTGCCAAGAAATACTTAAGTGAAAAAAAAAAAGGTTGGGAACCACTGTTCTAGCAGACTACTGACATCACCCCCTCGTTATCTGTCAAAGCCATTTGCAAGTGGTTTGACTCAAACCAAGGGTCCCCTAGATATCTGTGGCCTAAACCCTTGCTTGCGGTATTGATAATGTGGACAAAGCCAATCTTGTTCTAATTTAATTTAATTGGCTGAGATGGTCGGCTGACACGTTCAGAATCTCATGATCATAGATATACTGTAATACGTTTATGGCAATTTGAATCAATATACCTTTATTTATTAGCAAAAAATGTCATTACCTCTACCCCCTAGCTAAACCAGCTCTGCTGGCCAAAAAATAACTTTGTGCATAAAGCATATTACACAATTTAACTGTGTGGTGTTTGTGATATGTTTGCAAATTGTGCCAGATGAAACCAAGAATAGTTTGCATGTTGTTGATCGGTCCCTAGGAGAATTTGGATTTAGACACGCGGAATCAATAGAGACCTCTTTCAGATTATAAATAAGTTCATATGATATATAAAATTGACATTAACCTAAAATAGTGCACAAACTGTAACATGCATTGTGTCTTTTTTTTTGTTATTCCAAATGTTAAATAAAATTTAGATTGTACACAAAATTATTTTGGTAAAATGTAATTCCAGAATGAAAGGATTAGATGTGGAAGCTCTAAATGGGCTGTGTAAAAGATAAACAGATATCCTGTTACTAGGCATAAAAGCAGCATTTGCACTATCCTCTTAAAGTCTGCATTACCTCCCTCAAGGCAAGCATCTCTGAACAATAAACGCTCTAATCCCCTATTAAACAGCACTAATCTTACAAATCTGTAACTGGTTGTTCACCAATTAAGTTCCTTACGTGTAACAGACTGCTACTAAGCAAAAAATTAATGAATTATCAAACAAATGAACAATCCAGCTCCGTATGCTAGTGCCAAGCAAAATATTAATTTACAATATCTCGTTGCCGAGCCTCAACTGCTTGCTCTTCAACGTACAGCTCCTCATACATCTTCTCCAGCTTCTCCCTCTGCTGTTGCTCTCTCTGTATATGATTTGCAAGCTAATAATATAAAATAAGAGTTACAGCGAGTAGTGCCTCTTTCATAAAATAAGTGTTTTAAAAAACAAAAACAAAAAAACAAACAAAAAAAACAACATTTGCATTTGATTTAGTTGCATCTGTCAAGCAAAAATGACAGTTGCACAGCAATTTGTGATAATTCAGTTACTAGCAAAAGTATAGATTAAATTGTACTCTGTATAAGTGGTATGAAACCGTTATTTGAGAGATGACTTCTCCATAATGGTCACTGTAGAGTTGTACAATGCTTTGCATGCACATCTACAAGACAGAGAATATAAATAAAAAAAAAAAGAAATAAAAGAAAAAAAAAACTTAATAGATAAAATACCATTTCTTGAAGAGCTTTCTTTGAGTTCCTGTCCCGGACATTGGCCATAGCAAAGGCCAGGATTTTATGGTTTTCCTCCTCCATTTTCTCACTCTCCATTTTCCTCCATGTGATTTGCTGCTCTTTGAATTCTTCAATGTATCGCTTTGTGGCATTCATTTTTTGTAATTTCTGTTGTCTTTCCCTGATAAAATAATGCAAATAAAGTAAAAAGTTTTTTAAATTTAAGAATGTAAATAAAACACTTCAAATGATTTAAAGTTAAATTTAGATCTTCAGAGAACAGGGAGTTTATGTGCAGTTAGTAATATGAAATAGGGACAAACCTTGTACAAATAAATGTGAAGGGCTAAAAATACCTGTTGTGTTAATAAAGAAGAAAGATCAAGTGCCCCCTCCCCTGCCCCCAAAACAAACAATTTATTAATGGACTGCTCATGCAGGCAGATTCTTTAAACCAGTACATCACCTGACCTTGTGGCTCTAGGCAATGCCTCAGTGTAATGTCTGACTATGTTCATCGGGAATGGTATCAAATTCGTTAAAACTGACTGCATTCAAAATGAAAAGTCAATTTTATTTCTTTTGCTTTTTTCGGAACATGTTTATATTAAAGGGACACTGTTGGGACCCAGACCCCTTCAGCTCATTGAAGTGGCCTTGGTGCACTGTCCCTGACAGTTAAAACCTGCAAGTGTAATTATTGCAGCGTGGACGTCCTCATATCAAATTAATATTCCAGTCATTAATATTCAGACTATTAATAAAACTTAAAAGAGATTCCTCAGTCCCCTTCCAAATAATAAAAATATCATCTATGTAGCGTTTTTCAATCCATTCATTTCTTTTCTCAGAATTTCTCTTTTGCTGGAGAAAAGAAATGAACGGATTGAAGTTAAATCCACAAGAAAATTAGATAATTTTTAAGTACGGTCTAAATATTAATGACTGGAATATTATATTGACTTATGAGACACAGTATGCAACAACATTGCTGTATTATATGCTCCAGGCCTGACGCAGTATGCAACAACATTGGTGTATTAATTGCTCCAGGACTGACACAGTATGCAACAACATTGCTGTATTAATTGCTCCAGGACTGACACAGTATGCAACAACACTGCTGTATTATATGCTCCAGGCCTGACGCAGTATGCAACAACATTGCTGTATTATATGCTCCAGGCCTGACGCAGTATGCAACAACATTGCTGTATTATATGCTCCAGGCCTGACACAGTATGAAACAACATTGCTGTATTAATTGCTCCAGGCCTGACACAGGATGCAACAACATTGCTGTATTAATTGCTCCAGGCCTGACACAGGATGCAACAACATTGCTGTATTAACTGCTCCAGGACTGACACAGTATGCAACAACATTGCTGTATTAACTGCTCCAGGACTGACACAGTATGCAACAACATTGCTGTATTAACTGCTCCAGGACTCACACAGTATGCAACAACATTGCTGTATTAACTGCTCCAGGACTGACACAGTATGCAACAACTTTGCTGTATTAATTGCTTCAGGACTGATGCAGTATGCATCCTCCAAGCAGCACCTCTGTACATTGATCAAGCAGTGACAATATAAATGCTGGGTTTCAGTTCTTGAGAAAAATGTTTTATTGATTCAATGGAGAGAAGTACAGATACAAACCCAAGTGTCCTCAAACCTCCCAAATATGTGTGTGTGTTTATATATATATATAATTATAAAAAAGGTTAAAAGTAATCAAGGAGATCAGTATATGTACACTATATACTAATCTAAATAGCCAGGAGAAATCTTTTAGGTTAGAAATACAGGTTTGCAATTCTAATGTTAGAGTGTTCCTTTAAGTAGATGTGATAGTAAATGTATTTACTAGCATGTATTTACTGTGGACACTCAGTATATGTACACTATATACTAATCTAAATAGCCAGGAGAAATCTTTTAGGTTAGAAATACAGGTTTGCAATTCTAATGTTAGAGTGTTCCTTTAAGTAGATGTGATAGTAAATGTATTTACTAGCATGTATTTACTGTGGAAAAGAGGCATTTGCAATTGTGGTAAAATGATCAGGGGAAAATAAAGGTATAAATGGTTTGTGTAGTTTTCCAAGTGGTCTACGTAAAAAAATAAAAACTGTTTCTAAATTTATAAACTAACCCAAAGGAGATGTAGGGGCAATAAAGTTTGGAAACGCCCATGTAGTAAGTCAGCCAGTGGTTATACTTACATTAGGTCTTCCTCATAGATTTTTCTTACAATTTCATCAACCAGCAGTTTCTCCCTCAGGAATTCCTCATATACATCTTGCTTCTTCAATTCCTTTTCCTCCAGCTGTCTCTGCAACTCGTATTGGTAAAGTAGCTTCCCCGGATAGCTTCTAGTTTCTTTTAACAGCTCTTTAGCTGAAGCTCTTTTGTTTTCCTCTTTCATTTTTTGAGCAATCTCAGAATATTTGTTCTGTTTAGCAGGAAAATATTATGCAACAACCACAAAATTACAGTCATGAAATCTTCATTTTATCACCTTAAGAGCAAAGGACTTAAATTATAAACCAATATTGATCCTATTGATTACATAAAAAAAATATTTTGATAAGTGTTTTCCCAGGAAGACTACTTTTCCACTTATAAATCCATTACAATAGACTGCTCAGAAAGAAACTGGCAGATAACCAGCAGGAAAAGTCAACATTTTATAACAATAAGCACCAACATCACAAATCCAGGTAATGGCTATATTTTTTATTTTGTTGAAAAGAAAATATTCTTTCGTAAAACAACCCGTGTTTAGGGACAGAAGATAAGAATTCCTGCACAGTTAAAATTTTATAAAAAGCAGAGGATTTTACAAGTGTTAGAAGAAAGCTGAAGAAATTATTTTGGAACCATATATTCTTATTTGTATGAGCCTCTAAATTAAATTCTCTAAAGTGTTATGCGCCTGCAATAATATTTCTAAAAATGATAACTCCAGTCTTTTGATGGCTGTCAGTTAAGCTTAAGTTCTCCATTATTGATTGAATATGAGTTTAAAGAGGCAGTCTTAGCACCATAACTACTGCAGCCTTGCATTGTCCCACAGTAAGTTATTCAAACTGGTTTAATGGTTTTACACTTAACTGGGCCATTGAATGACTAAAGAGTGAATTTCCCACTTGCAATAGAAAAATAAATTTCGTCCACATATTGACATATACACCTAATGCTGAAGTAGGAAGTTTCCCAGAGTAAGGCTGGGGCGGAGAGAGACACAAAGTGGGGCTGGGGCGGAGAGAGACACAGAGTGGGGCTGGGGGGGGAGAGAGACACAGAGTGGGGCTGGGGAGAGAGAGACACAGAGTGGGCTGGGGGGAGAGAGAGACACAGAGTGGGGCTGGGGAGAGAGACACACAGAGGGGGGGAGAGAGAGACACAGAGTGGGGCCTGGGGAGAGAGACACAGAGTGGGGCTGGGGAGAGAGACACAGAGTGGGGCTGGGGGGAGAGAGACACAGAGTGGGGCTGGGGGAGAGAGAGACACAGAGTGGGGCGCTGGGGCTGGGGGGGAGAGGGAGACAGACACAGAGTGGGACTGGGGGGAAGGAGACACAGAGTGGGACTGGGGGGAAGGAGACACAGAGTGGGACTGGGGGGAAGGAGACACAGAGTGGGGCTGGGGGGAAGGAGACCCAGAGTGGGGTTGGAAGGAAGGAGACACACTGTGTGGTTTGGGAGGAAGAGAGACACGGTGGTGTTTGGGAGGAAGAGACACACGGTGGGGTTTGGGAGGTGGAGACACACAGTGGGGTTTGGGAGGAAGAGACACACAGTGGGGTTTGGGAGGAAGAGACATACGGTGAGGTTTTGGAGGAAGAGACATACGGTGGGGTTTGGGAGGAAGAGACACACGGTGGGGCTGGAGAAAAAAGACAAATAAAGGGGCTGTGTGGGAGTAAGATACACACAAAAGGCTGGGAAAGACCAAGACACACAAAAGAGCTGGGAGAGAAAGAGACCCACATAAGGGTCTGTAGGGTATGTTATAGACACACAAGTGTAGTGTTAGAAACACAAAGGTGAAAATAGGCGGTAAGATACTCTAAAGGGGAATGTAAGGCATTAAGAAATTCAAGAGAGGGGTTAAAGGGATAGTTTAGGCACCATAACTTTTTCGAAATAAAGTTGTTATGATGCCAGGAGGCCCCAGGCACATTCTTACCTTAAGGGGTTTAATCGTTCTCGGACAGTTTAACCCAAAGTTGACTCCAGTGCTGATCTCAACTCCCCCCAGGTGGCATTTGGCTTCTGATATTTCAGTTTAAGGAAACGTGGAGTGCATTCAGTTAATCAGTGACTCCCCATTCACAAAATTTGCTTGAAAATAAATGTAAATTTCTCAGCCAGTAAGTGGCGCCCCTGCCCAGGGGCACTCTACACTCTACTGAATTTAAAATTCCAGAAGCCGGATGGCGCCTGGGGAATGTTGAGTTCAACGCTGGAGGCACTTTGGGGTTAAAACCATTTGAGAATGATTTAACTCCTTAATATAAATGAATATGCATTGTGGGGAGAGTGGGCAGCAAAATGTATCTTGTTGCCCAAAATCATTGGACTGGCCCTGTGTAAAATACATCTAATGTGCTTGAGCACATACAAATGTATATACTTCAAATTCTAATTATATAGGCCAAATTTGAATCCTGTTTCATTTACACTCTTTTTGACAAACAAACAATTAGACTGCTAGTGTCCATAGCTTGAGAGCTTAGATAATCTAAACCTCTGGTAGAATCAGCTCTCTGTTCTCCATATCATAGAAATATAGAAACATATAGAAACATAGAATGTGACGGCAGATAAGAACCATTCGGCCCATCTACTCTGCCCAATTTTCTAAATACTTTCATTACTCCCTAGTCTTATCTTATAGTTAGGATAGCCTTATGCCTATCCCACGCATGCTTAAACTACCACTTCAGCTGGAAGGCTATTCCATGCATCAACTACCCTCTCAGTAAAGTAATACTTCCTGATATTATTTTTAAAGCTTTGTCCCTCTAATTTAAGACTATGTCCTCTTGTTGTGGTAGTTTTTCTTCTTTTAAATATTAGTCTCCTCCTTTACAGTATTTATATAGCACATTTCTCCCAGTAGGACTCAAAGTGCTTTTCAGCGCATGCTCTCGGAATTAACCAAATCGGCAGCTGAATAGTATTAGATGTTATTTTTACCGTCATTTTATCGACCGCGGAAGGATGAAAGGCTGATTTGAACCTGTGGCCTTGCATTTGTAGTCAGGGAATTTACCAACTGAGCTACCTCATTGTAATATAATATAATATATAATATCAGAGATGGCTTGCTTTGTGATGGCTGATGTTCAGTGCCATGGTTATCCCCCACACTAATATGTATGTATCCATCCAATGCCAATCTAGTCAGAATTTTTACAACATGCAAACGCAAAGCTGGTTTTAAATTTTGCTTCTATGTTCAACAAGTCTCTTATCCACCGAAGTTTGCATGTACAAGGATCAGGTAAATGTCATGTATATTGCCTTACCGTTATTTCATGTTTCAGGTGTTCTTTCTCAGCAACGTGTGCAGCACGCTCCTTAAGCTTTTCTTTCAGTTCATCTATTAGATGGCTGTGGATTATATAGAATATTGAACAATCAAGAATTTGCATCCACACTAGCACTGTAAAAATAAAAGATACAGCTGCCCTGTTCATTCCCAGCAGGAGGATAAGGCAACCTTCAGGCAAGTCTAGAATTTAAAATATACATTTTCATGCAGTTGACGTTTGGCAGCACAATGTATACAAAATAAATATATCCTGATAGTGAACGAGTCACCAACTAGATTTTTGGGTCACAGATTTTCCTGATACAATGTATAATCTAAGTGAAGAGAAACCTATTAGGTCTTAGTCCATTTATTATATATATATATTTTTTAAATAAAATTAAAAAAAAATAAATAAAAAATATATATATATATATAAATAAATGATAGCACTCAAAATGACTTCTGGGGGGGGAGTACCCATATGGATGTTGTTTCACAATTAGTGTAACCCTATTTATATGCAATATGTACGCTTTTATCACCGTCCTGAAGAAAGTTCTGAATTCTGAACTGAAACGACGACATTTTTAACCAGCTTTCAACCTGAATAAAAGTTATGTTTTATTTTATATTCTATATTAGTCCTTTGGAGTGCTATCATTTCTCTACTTTTGTATTTTTGGCAGACAAGCCCTGGGCACAATAAGTAATTTTTTTAAAGGAGTGCAGGCATATGGACTTGTTCATATATATATATATATATATATATATATTTGTATTGGGGGCCATTTCAGTATAGTATGAAATAGCTAGTGATTATATTTATCATAATAATTAAAAGTCGGTAGAGGTGTGCCAAAACCGACGTGTGTGGTAGGCCTGTAAATAAGAGGGCCCACCTTAAATAGTATTTGAATAGAGGGAGAGGAGGGTGGGCCAAACGAGCATCTGGACCAGAAGGTGAATGAGGTAGGAGGGGGAGTCCCTTTTAAAGGGATATAGCCCCTCCCACAACTTCAGGCCCTGCCTTCCAATATATATATATATATATATATATATATATATATATATATATATATATATATAAATAAGAGAGTGCTACTAATCTCAGTTTGTTACCTTTATAAAAGACACCTGGGAGCCAGAAATATTACT
>OW240914.1:67649227-67662964 GCA_933207985.1 Pelobates cultripes | reverse complement strand
GATCAAATACTTATTTCACTCGTTGACATGCAAATCAATTTATAACTTTTTCGACATGTGTTTTTTTGTTATTCTGTCTCCCACTGTTAAAATACACCTACCATTAAAATTATTGACTGATCATTTCTTTGTCAGTTTGTAAACGTTCAAAATCAGCAGGGGATCAAATACTTTTTTCCCTCACTGTATTTATGATTAATTTAAAAAAGCATGTTTAACACAATACCAATCTGCTTGTATTCGCTGCTTTGTTTTCTCATCTTGAAGTTTCTTATGGTTTATTTTTGCAAGCTCCCACGCCGCTCGCTGTTCCTGTTCCAGCTTTTGTTCTTTTAACTTTTTCTCTTCAGCAGTCTAGGGTTACAAATCACATGACTGAATATAGAATACATGGAAATTAATGTTGAGAGGGCAAAAATAATGTGTGTTGGCAAAATGTATCTTCACCTGTGTAGTCTTAAATCCTAGCACTGGCCCTGTGCAAAATAAATCTAATGTGTGCACATATAAATGTATATATACTTAAAATTCTAATTATATAGGGTACATTTGAATCCTGTGTCACTGACAGTCTTTTTGACAAACACAAACAATTCGACACACAACTTGGTGTTCATAATTTGAGAGTTTAGATAATCTAGATACTCTAAAAACAACCCCCTGGTAGAATCAGGTCTTTGTTCCCTATATCATAGATGGCTTGCTTTGCCATTGGCTGATGTTCAGTGCCTTGGTTATCCATCATTATACACGAATATGTATCATCTACTTCGTTGGAAACATCCATTGCCAGTCTAGGCAAAACTTGACATCATTTTTTCAGAAATTTTACAACATCCAAACGCAAAGCTGGATCTTAGGTTTTTTAATTTAGCTTCTATGTTCAACGGGACTTACCCACCAAAGTTTGCATGCATACATAAATGGCATGCATTTTGCCTTACCGTTATTTTAGGTTTCAGTTCTTTCTCAGCAAGCTGTGCAGCACGCTCCTTCACCTTTTGTTGTAGTTCGCGCATTAGACGGCTGTGGATTATATGGATTATTGAACAATGAAGAAGTTACATCTACACTAGAACTGTAAGAATAAATCTATACCTTCCTGATAGTTACTGTCTAGATTTACAGGTGACAGATTCTCCTCATACATCGTATAATGGGAGTGAAGGGAAATCTATTAGGTTTTTGTCCATGCCTTACTTTAAATTATATTTTTATATATATATATATATATATATCTCAATTTGTATACTTCCTTTATTGCATAGTCTGATTCACTTAAAATTTCTTATCTCCTGTTGTGTTAACAGCCTGCTAGAGCTTACAGTAGCCTCATGAGTGTGATTAAAGTTCAATTTACAATGCAGGAGATTTAAAAAAAGTGAAACTATAAAACCATTTTTCCATGCAGGCTGTGTGAGTTACAGTCTGCACCCTGCAAAGGACTGTAATCTGCTCTTTCCCTGACACTACCTGCAGTAAACTACCGGGAACGCTGACAGAAGAGCTCCGGACCATTACCAGCCGAAAAGTGCCCAAAAAGCACAAAGGTATCACCACATTCAGCTTGCCACTCACACCCATACACATCAGGGGCAATACTCTGCTCCTTAGCTGAGGTAAAAAAACTTCCTGGCAGCAGAGATTGAAAGGATGGCCCGGTACGTTAAAGCTGAAATCCAGGCTGTGGGAGCCTGCACAGATGCCTTAGAGCCCTGCATGGAGCCCGTGGTTATGGCACACAATGGAGCAGTAGCACTGACCAACATGCTCCTAGGCAGAGTCTCAGTGTAACAGTTTACCAGGAGTTGGAGCCCAGTTGCAGGAGATGGCACGAGGAGGCAAAAATCAAAAACACACTACAGATAAAGGGGTAATCCAAAGGCAGGGTCAGACGAGAAGCATAAGTCAGGGCTGGTAGCGGAATATCATAGTCAGTAAGGCAGGCAGAGTCCAGGAAATCAGTCAGCAGAGAAACAAAGATCCATCAGGAAACACAAAACAAACAAAATGACCAGATACCAGGTCTCAGGCAGAGCTGGCTTTTACAGCCTGCTGATTAGGTGCAGCTGACCCTAATTGGTAAGGGGCTGCAGGTGGATCAGCACTGCTCCATCCAGGCAAGGAGTCAGGAAGCGGAATAATGCAGACAGATTCTGAAGCCCCCTGGTAGACAGCATGGTAGAGTAGAGTTCAATTCCAGGCAGGTCTCTTAAAGGAGTGGCCATGCCTTGCTGTCTGCAGGGTTCGGGGTGAACCGTGACACTCGGAGCTGGAGATGGAGGATGCTTCCAACAGGTCCAGAAGAAATAATATGAGGGTAAGGAGCCTGCCAGAGAGCATAAGGGACGCTGACCTGGAACACACACTACTCACCTGTTTCAGGGAACACCTGCCTGACATACCAGCTGTGGCTCATTGATAGAGTCCATAGGACCCTCAGGGCTAAGGCCCCTCCAAATGGCCCACCAGGGGACGTCATCTTAAGCTGGCATTTTTTCCTCCACGAAAGAGGCAATAATGAAGATCAGCATGTGGCACACCTTCAAGCATGAAGGACATGACCTAGGCCTCTTCCAGGACATCGCACCCCTCACCTTGGCACGCCAGAAAGAATGGAAGCAAATTGTTAATATAATCAGGACTAGGGGATTGCTGTTCGCCTGGGGGTTCCCCTTCAAGATGCTGGTATTTAACGGCCCGAAGCCCACAATTCTGCTCCCTTCAGCTGACCCCAAAAGATTCCTGAGAGATCTGGGTATCGAAGTGCTCGAAGACTTCCAACTGCTACACAGAGGCCCTAGCAGATTGGGACTTTTGCCGCGAGACTGGATGGAGCAACGCACGTGAACTGTATAAACACCCCACCTAAGTGAACACACAGGTGCTCTACCATTTGCTCCAGACACGCAAGTTTGACTATGTCATGGTTCTAACAGTTATTTTTAGTTAAGACCTTAAACCGGTGATATAATGTAAATAGTTAATGGGGGTGAAGAGAGGGGATACCTGTGGGACCTGAGGAGGTTCATGGTACTTTTGCTTAAAGGGCAGCGGGGATGGGGGGAGGTCGGGGGATGGGACAATGAAAAGAAAGGGTTTGCAAGATCAGAGATGTGCAGCACACAACCCACAGAGAGAGGAATACAGCAGACACAGGGGAACACAATTAGGCACGGGGAAGGTCTTAGTTAGGGAACACGACACATGGCAAGAGAATAGACATGTGCTATTCGTTTCGGTCCAAATGTGAATTCGGACATTCGGGTACTTCAGAATGTCCGAATAGATGAATTGCCGAAATGCAGAAGTTCCGAAATTACCGAATTAACCAAGTGTCAAAGTTCCGAAGTGCTAAAGTTCCAAAGTTGCAGAAGTTCTGAAGTGCCGAAGCACAGTATTGCCTAAGAACTAATATACTTACCCAGTGAAAGAATGAAGAATGTTACACTGTATACAATTTTAAATAAAAAGTATACAAACATAGCCAGGATTCAGCTGTAAGCATTTGCAACACTTACAACAATCAAGTAACACACATTCATATAAAATGTAAGTTACTTAGCCAGTCAATGTAATGACAGGAATGAATAAGTAGCTAACTCCCTAATTCCCATGGTATTAGGGAGATATCTACTAAAAGGCTGAAAGCCCTAAATTGGTCTTTCAGCCAAATTTACTAATACTAAGTAAAGATTACTTAGTATTAGTAAATTATGCCCCTATTCACTATACCGCAAGTAGGGGCATGTTTAGTAAACAGTGAGCAGCCTGTGGCTGCTCACTTTAAAAAATAAATAAATAATTAAACGTCCCACCCTCCCAAGTCCCCACCCGTGCCGTGCGAGTGGGGGCTTCTAACCTGAAGGGGGGACCTATTGCCCCCCCCCCCGGCCCCCACCCATGAGCGGTGGGTGGGGGCCCTAAAGTAAAATAATGGGGGGGACCTATTGTCCTCCCCCGGTCCCCACCCCTGAGCGGCGGGTGGGGGCCCTAAATTAGAACAAGGGGGGGACCTAATGTCCTCCCCCCTGGCCCCCATCCCTGAGCGGCGGGTGGGGGCCCTAAATACTAATAGGGGTGGAATAGGGGCCCCCTGGCCTCCACCCCTAAGCGGTGGGTGGGGGCCCTAAATTAGAATAAGGGGGGACCTAATGTCCTCCCCCCTGGCCCCCACCTGTGAGCAGTGGATGGGGGCCCTAAATACTAAGGGGGGGGACCTAATGTCCTCTCCCCTGGCCCCCACCCCTGAACGGTGGGTGGGGGCCCTAAATTAGAATAGGGGGGAGACCTAATGTCCTCCCCCGTGGCCCCCAAACCTGAGCGGTGGGTGGGGGCCCTAAATACTAATAAGGGGGGGACCTAATGTCCTCCCCCCCTGGCCCCCACCCCTGAGCGGTGGGTGGGGGCCCTAAATACTAATGAGAGGGGGGCAGGGCCAGTTTAAGAGCCCAGTGGGCCTGGTGCTAACAATTATGATGGGCCTAATTACAAAATCTTATTGACTAAAACCACTAAAACAGTCCTACCTCCTAAGTGTCATGTACCTAATGGAGATGGTGCTGGAAGGAAACTCATAGGATGCAGCTATGAGACAACACATACCTTATGCTAATCTCACGCTTTCATCTTTCAAGTAAACCCATACCCCCTTAACAGCAGTGTCCAGTAAAGCATAAAGTCTATGGATGGGGTAAAAGGGTGGGCCACTGACACAAATCACATAACCAGAACTGCCGAATGAGGCGAACATACACAAAAAGGGGGCTTGTCTGTGTCCCCATGTTTCCCAGTCCCTTAGAGTCTGTGTCCCCATGACACTAGGGGACATTGAGACACATTGGGGCACTGGGAGACATGGGGACACTGAGATACTAGGGAACACTGGGAGACCTGGGGACACTGAGACTCTTGGGGACACTGGGAGACATGGGGACACTGGATGACTTTGGCGGTCCTGGGGGGCCCGGACTGCTCAGGTCGTCTGGGCCCCACATTCAGTGGTGTACATACCGGGTCCAGGGGGCCCTGCGTCCCCGGTATGTACCCACTGGGCCAGCTTCTTCTCCTGGGGTGCCCAGCAGCCGGTCACCTCAGGGCCCCCCCAGAGGCTGGCCCTGCTGACACCCGGCGGGTGGGCACGCGCGCGCGTGAGGGAGCACTCTCCCTGGCTGAGTGCTTCCTCTTCAGCTCCCTCGTGCACCGCGTACTGATGCCGGAAGATGTCAGGGAGAGTGCTGCCTCGCGCGCCTGAGCGGCCTGACACCACTGGACCCCAGGTAGGGAGGCTGGGGGGATGAAAAAAAAAAGTATGTGGAAGGAAATTTGAGGGGAGGGGGAGAGGAAGGAAATTTGAGGGGAGGGGGAGAGGAAGGAAATGAGAGGGGGGGAGAAGTAAATCTGAGGGAGAAGGAAATTTGAGGGGGGGGGAAGGAAGGAAATTGGAGGGGGGGAGAAGGGAAATTGGAGAGGGAGGGGGAGAAGAAGGCAATTGGAGAGGGAGGGGGAGAAGAAGGATATTGGAGGGGGGGGGAGAAGAAGGAGAGGAGGGGGGAAGAAGGAAATTGGAGAGAGGGGGAGGGGTAGAAGAAGGAAATTGGAGGGGGGAGAAGGAAATTGAGGAGGGGAGGAGGAGAAGGAAATTGACAGGGGAGAAGAAGGAAATTGGAGAGGGGGGAGAGAAGAAGGAAATTGAGAGGGGGAGAGAAGAAGGAAATTGGAGAGGGGGAGAGAAGAAGGAAGTTGGGGAGGGGGGAGAGAGAAGGAAATTGGAGGGGGGGAGAGAAGGGAAGTTGGGAGGGGAGAGAAGAGGAAATGAGGAGGGGGAGAGAAGAAGGAAGTTGAGGAGGAGGGGGAGAAGAAGGAGATGAAGGAAATTGAAGAGGGGAGAAGAAGGAAATTGAGGGGGGAGAAGAAGGAAATTGGAGGGGGGAGAAGAAAAGAGGAGGGGGGAGAAGGAAATTGGAGAGGGGAGAGAAGGAAATTGGAGAGGAGGGGGAGAAGGAAATTGAGGAGGGGAGAGAAGGAAATTGGAATTGAAGAGGGGGGAGAAGGAAATTGAGGAGGGGGAAGAAGGAAATTGAGGAGGGGGAGAAGGAAATTGAGGAGGGGAAGAAGGAAATTGAGGAGGGGAAGAAAGAAATTGAGGAGAGGGAAGGGCGATGAAATTGACGGGGAGGGGGAGAGATTGACATCCATCACACACACACACACACACAAAAAGGAAATGGGAGAAGGAAATGGGGGGGCAGAAGGAAATGAGAGGGAGGGGAGAAGAATGGGAAATTGAGAGGGGGGAGAAGAAGAAAATTGGAGAGGGGTGGTAGAAGAACAGTTGAGGAGGGAGGGGAGAAGGCAATGAGAGGGAGGGGAGAAGAAGGAAATTGAGATGGTGGGAGAAGAAGGAAATTGGAGAGGAGAGAAGAAGGAAGTTGGAGAGGGAGAAGAAGGGGAGAAGAAGAAAATTGAAGGGGGGAGAAGAAGGAAATTGAGGGGGGGAGAAGAAGGAAATTGGAGGGGGGGAGAAGAAGGAAATTGGAGGGGGGGGAGAAGAAGGAAATTGAGGGGGAGAAGAAGGAAATAGAAGGGGGGAGAAGTAAATTGGAGGGGGGAGAAGAAGGAAATTGGAGGGGGGAGAAGGAAATGAGAGGGAGGGGGAGAAAAAGGAAATTGGAGGGAGGGGGAGAAGGAAATTGACGGGGCGAGGGGGAGAGATTGACATACATCACACACACACAATGCACCCCTTGCACACAGAAAAACACACAATGCATTACACACAGACACACATACACAAGCAATGCATCCCTTTCACACAGCAACACACAATGCACCCCTTACACACACTCAATGCATCCCTTACAGACGCACACACTGCATCCCCATCCATACACAAACTCACCTTGCAGCCCTTACACATACAAACACAAATTCACACAATGCATTCCTTACACACATCAGGACATCCCCCCCACACACACACTATCCACCCCCTGTGAACAAACTCATTGGTGGAACATAAAGGTGGACCCTGGGACCCAGAGCTTGAGCTGTGTAAAGGGCCCTCAAAAAAATGGAGCTGCTTCCCGTTCTCCAAGAACTTTGATTTTTGTGACCACAGTTACAAACCGCCTCCAGAGAGCCTGTTCTACACCAGACCAGTGGAGCCAGACGGCAGCTAGAGCCCATCATCATCCTCATCTGGTTGTAAGTAGGCAATCTAGTATATTATTCATGGCACTTATCTCTAATTTATCTCACATTAAAGGGACACTATAGTCCCCAGAACCACTGCAGCTTAATGTAGTGGTTCTGGTGTCTAGCCTGTCCCTGCAGGCCTTTTAATGTAAACACGGCGGCACTGCATCACTGGTGTTAGTTAACATGGCAGATCATATGGGTGGGGCATTGTCAGGGCCGTCTTTAATATTGATTGGACCCTGGGCAAGCATCTGCTTGGGCCCCCTGGGCATGCAATCACTCCCTCCACCCCAACCTAGAGGCGAAACAAATGTAGAGAGTGCCTTGGTGCAAAAAAATAATAATAATTCAGGCCTGCCCTGTAGCACAAGAGTAAAGAAAAGATAGATCCCCATCTGTCATACAACTCCTGCGATGCTATGCCAGGTGGGGATCTACCATCCTTGCAGGGTTGTATTTTTGAGCAGTGTTTGTGCAATTGAATGTCAGCATGTTATTGTATAGAATGTATGTGTGCATGTAGGGGTGTATTTGTATGTACTGTTACCATTGGAATGCAGTGGTGTACTTGTGTGTAGTGTTTGCGTTTGAATGCAGTAATGTGTGATTGTCTGTAGTGTTGGCTTTTAAATGCAGGTGTACTTTTGTGTGTATAGTTGGTGTTTGTATATAATTTTAGCGTTTTAATACAGGAATGTGTTTGTATGTAATGTTTGTATTTGCATGCAGGGGGTTGTTTGGATGTAGTGTTGTGTACATTTGTGTGTAGTATTGGTGTTTCAGCAAACTGGTGTGTTTGTATGTAATGTTTGTGTTTGCAGGGCTCTGTTTGCATGTTGTGTGATTTCTATAACACATATACACATACACATTAACACGCAGATACACACATAGGCACACTGACACATGCTCACACCTTGACACATACTGGCACATACACACACACACACACTCAGATACACACCCTTTGACACACAGATACAAGCACTTTGATACACACACACACTGGCACATCCACACACAGAGGTACACACACACACTGACACAGGTATGTACAAACACACTCAGATACACACATACATAAAGGTATAAATGCAGGGGTGTATATGTGTACAGTGCTAGAGATGGAGTGTATTTGTGTTGGCATTAAAATGCTGGGATGTATGCATTACCACACACTCAGATACACACTTACACACACACACACATACACACACACAAACACACACACAGGTACACATACACACTGACACACAGTACACATACACAGGTATACATACACACAGAAACACTGACACACAGACAAACACAGCCAGATACAAACACTGACACAAACACAGCCAGATACACACACTGACACAAACACAGCCAGATACACACAAGGACATAAACACAGCCAGATACACACAAGGACATAAACACAGCCAGATACACACACACATATATGTGTACATTTACATATTTTAATCTCTGCCTTCTAGCAGCTCTTGGACAGCAACTCCCAGCAACCTTGGCCATAATAATGTCTCAACTCTGTTCTTACATACCCTGGTCCAGAATTTGGCAAAAGTGACATTTGGAAATGGTATACAGCCTTTGATAACACTTGATGCAATAATATGTTAAAATAAATACTTTTAAAATGTATATTTAATAGGGAACTGTCAGGTTCTTCTAGGATTTTTAACATGTACTTATTCCCTGTGTGTTACATTACAAACACCAACACTTGAATAAAAGTGATATCAGAAATAAGCAAAACAAAAAAACAAAACATATTTAGCCACCCTCCTGTCTCCTTACCTTTTGGGTACAGAAAGGTGGCTTCCCTTGGGTCCAGTGGGAGCTTGTTGGCACAGGCTGATGGGAGTCTGCCATCAGCTTTCTCAGTCCCTCTCCCGAACAATGCTTGCATCCTCCTCCGTGTGGTGTGTGCCTCCTCCCCAGCGGCACTGAGGAGGAAGTGATCTGACCTCACTGCCTCCCAGCATGCCACGGAGAAGAAAAGGGATCACAGGGCAGTGTGTGAGGGGCTAGCTGTGTGTTTGTATTCAGCCAAGCCCCATATTACAAGGGCCCGGTCCAGAGCAGTATTAAAGGTACAGATCGAAATGTTGTGGTGTCCAATAAACCTGCTTAAATATATCACAGTGAGTGCCTGAGATTTTTTCTTTTATACTAAGGGACACTGAGACACAAGGAGACATGGGGACACTGGGAGACATTGTGACACTGGGAGACTAGGGGACTTTGGGAGACTAGAAAACACTAAGACACTAGGGACACTGGCACACTACAGACACTGAGAGACACCAGGGACCATTGGCGGATTCAGGGGGGGCAACGAGAAAATAGTGAGTTTGAGGCTCTCCTCTGCCGGCCCATGCAGGGCTAGCACTATCCAAGCACCAACCCTGCTGATTGCCTTCACGGACCGGAGGGGAGATCAGTGATCTCCCTCCCCAGTGCACACAGGCATATTAGTGAGAGAGAGAACCCGGAGAAGCTCTTAGCTGCAGCTCCGCCGGGTTCTCTTCTCGCGATCACGGAGCGTTGCTGCGGTTACCATGGCAACGCTCCGTTCTCGCGAGAGTGAACTCTAGCCTGAGCTGCAGGTTAGAGTTCACTCCCCCACTAGAACCACCAGGGATTGGAAGAGAAAGCAATGTACCTCAGAAAAGGTAAGAAGGGAGGGGGGGGGGGCATTAACTATATTTATTAAGCTATTATTTAATAATTAATATATATATATATACATATATATATATATATATCTTTAATCTGCCCCTATCCCCTCACACACTGCACCACACACAGTCCCACCTTACATACAAAGCCCCCCCTTACATACACATCCCCCCTTACACACACAGCCCCTCCTTACATACACAGGCCCCCAGTCACCCTTACACACATAGGCCTCCTTACACACACAAACCCCCTATCCCCTCACAAACTATAATCTCCTACACACAGCACCACACACAAATATAGTCCCCCTTCACACACACAGCCCCCCCTTACACACACAGCCCCCCCAATTACACACACAGCCCCCCCTTAAACACATGGCCCCAATACATACACAGCCCCCCATACATACACACACAGCACCACTCACACACAAACACACTGCTCCCAATATACAAATTGCTCTCACACACGCACTACCCCTCCATACACATACTGCACCACTCACACACACACACTACACCCACTATCCCTGCAGACCCTGGGTAAGTTATCAACCGTTTCTTTTAAACGGTTTGACTACTTACTCTGGGAGGGCACCACAGCAAATCCTGGCACCAAAACCACAACAGAGAGCTGTAGTGGTTATTGTGCCTGGATTATTTCTTAAAATGATCTGCCAGTGCCCCTCCCAGATTAGCTTCTGGATCCGCCACTGCCAGGGACACTGGGAGACATGGAGATACTGAGATACTAGGGACACTGGCTGGGAGACATGGGGACACTGGGAGTGCCCCATATCTCCCAAGTCTCAAAGTCGCCCAGTGTCCCCATGTCTCACTGTGTCCCCAGTGTCTCCATGCCTCTCAATGTCCCCATGTCGCCCAGTGTCCCCTAGTGTTTGTATCCCCATGTCTCCCAGTGTCCCGATGTCACTAGGACACTAGGGGACACTTAGAGACATTGGGACACTGAGATACTGGGAGAGAGATGGGGACACTGAGATACATGGGAACCCTGGGAGACTAGGGACACATACACTAGGGACACTGAGAGACACCAGGGACACTGGGAGACATGGGGACACAGAGATACCAGGGACACTGGAAGACATGGGGACACTAGGGACACTGGCTAGGAGACATGGGGACACTGAGAGACTAGGGGCCACTGTGTCGCTAGTTTCTCAGGGTCCCCATGTTCCCCAGTGTCCCTATGTCTCCCAGTGTCCCAATGTCTCAGTGTCCCCAAGTCTCTCACTGTCCCCATGTCTCGCAGGCTCGGAGCTTCTGTCTGGACTCTCTGTGCAGAGCTGCTTCCCCGCGGATCAGTGAGTAGAGAGAGGCAGGGAGGGAGATGCTGTAACTTCTTATCCCTGCCTCTCGCCACACAAACAGCGACCCCTACTGGCCGGTGCTGGTATTGCAGAATAATATCTGTTTATACGGAGACAGACATTTGTAATGCTGGTATTACTGCAATACCGGCACCAGCTAGGCAGCCTCAAATACCTGAGAAATACTTCTGAGAAATACCTGGCAACCATAAGAAATACATGAGAAATATCTGAATTAATTTATTTATTTTTCAAATCAATGGGCCTATTCCATGGGCCTGGGCCTGGAGCTGCAGCTCCATCAGCCCCTATGTTAATCCGGCCCTGGGGGGACCTAATGTCCTCCCCCCTGGCCTCAACCCCTGAACAGTGGGTGGGGGCCCTAAATTAGAATAAGGGGGGGGACCTAATGTCCTCCCCCCTGGACCCCATCCCTGAGCAGCGAGAGGGGGCCCTAAATAAAAAATTAACCCCCCCTCCCCCAGGAGACTAGGGGTCCCCAAACCCCTAATCACCCCCCTCCCAAAGGAAAAAAAACCCTACCTACCCCCCTCACCCTAAAAATAATGAGGGGGGGCATTAACTAACTACCTGTATAAAAAAATAAAACTTACCATTTGATGTTTTCTTTCTTCTAAAATCTTATTTTTTCAGCCACAAAAAAGGCCAAATAAAAAATCCATAATAACCGACACACTTAAATAAAAAAAAATAAAAAAACGAGCGCCCGAAAAAATAATCCTTCTTCAGCCATGTAGGGGTCTGCGCAGACTGAGCTCTGCAGGGTGGAGGAAGGCTTATAAAGGTGGGTGGGGGCCCTCATTATTTTACTTTATGGCCTCCACCCGCTTGGAAGGGGAGACCCTTTTTTTCTGTTTAATAGACAGGCAAAATTTACTAATACTAAGTAATTTTTACTTAGTATTAGTAAATTTGGCTTTAAGACCAATTTAGGTCTTTCAGCCTTTTGGGAGATAACTCCCTAATACCGTCGGAATTAGGGAGTTATCTACTAAGCGGCTGCAAGAGTAGTCCCGAAGTCCCAAAATTCCGAAGTGCCGAACCGAACCGAAGTGCCCAAGTCCCGAATTTCGGAATGTTGAAGCGAATCGCAAATTTTCCCCATGCACATGCCCTACGCTGATTCATAAACACACCAATAAACATAGGAGGTGGGGGGGAAACGGTAATTTTTTTGCTTATTTCTTTAAACAGAAAGGGAAAACAAAAGCAAAAAATATGTATATATAGAAAAAAAGGAAAACAAAAAACAAAAGAACCACACACTCCAAAAAAAAAAGAAAAAGAAAAAAAAGAGAATAGAAATAAAAATAAAAATTAATAATAAGTAATAAATTAATAAAAAGTAAAAACAGAACTCGTTAACCTATGGGCCCAGGATACGCCAATCGAACACCTGATGGAAGGGTACAGAGTACCAGAGTATATAGCACCCGCCACACGAGGGCCTATGCTTCTAGGGCTCAGGCAAAGAGGCATGGAGTGGAAATAGTCATACACAGACTGGTCTGTTCTTGGCACTCTAGTCACATCGTACCTCATGGGGTGGTGGTGGTGGGGGGTGACCTCAATGCAACACCGTGCCCAGTGGTCGACCGCAGTGGAAAGGGGGGACAGACGAGATCCCAGGGGAGAGGGGGGGACAAGATAAACTACTGAAAAATGTTATTACCCACACAGTGCTGCTGGATCCTTGGAGACTCCAGCACAAAATATTACACCTTCTACTCGGCAGCCCACTCCACCTATTCACGGATCGACCTCTTTTTAATTAACCAAATGGGCATGCAATTTGTCCAGGCCACGCGGATAAACCTTATATCATGGTCCGATCACGCAGACATAGGACTCCTGCGGGATCAGGACACAGCCAACCAGATATGCTCAGAAATCAAAAGCTATTTTCAAGACAATACACCAGAGCTAGCCTCCACAACAATATTGACTGCCCACAAAGTGGTAATACGAGGCTTACTAATTAAAATAGCCACGGCCCGCAAAAAGTGCAAATCCAAGAGACTCTTTGAGTTACAAAAAAAACTGCACTGCGAAAAACAGAAATGCAGCACAAACACCGACTCCACTGAAACTAGCCGAACTAGACATCTAATACGCAAACTAGCTATAGAGGACGTAGGGAGGGACCTAATGAGAGCCAAGAGGCTTTTTATGAAAGATCCAATAAGATGGATACGCTGTTGGCACGCGCACTTAAACCCAGGAAAAAACACAAACTGATCACGGCAATCAAAGACACCCAAGGTAACATAGCCACCAACCCTGTAGAGATTAACAAAATCTTCACTGACTACTTCACACAGGTTTATAATCACTCACCCACACTGCCCAGTCAAAATGTAGAATACACAAGGTTGGTACAAGCTTTTCTCGATAAGATAAAATTGCTGACTATTAAAGCAGATCTCATGAGGCAACAAAGCCCCAGGCCCTGACGGCTTTGACGGTACCTACTACAAAATCTTCAGAGA